>CM054932.1:28498079-28702303 GCA_029168755.2 Tillandsia fasciculata | reverse complement strand
TTTGAGACAAGTGACGTTTGAAGATAGTTTCAACTTTGAGTATAGGTGACATTTGAAGATATTTGAAATGTCGTTAAAAATTTGAAATTCAAAATTCAAAATTCAAAGTTCAATTTGAACATAATTTTTGCAATTGAATTTTTAAACAAGAAGTTGATTATAATGTAAGGCCCGCGTGGCAGAAGAAAAATAGGATCCGACTGATTTGGTGACTAAAAAAAATCGACGGACTTTGATTAGACCTATATGGTTGTGTTCAAAAATGGCCTAATCTTGTGTTCACAAATGGCCTATTAAAGAATTGAATTTGTTGGACCCAATTGTTAATATATTAAAAGTTTTGGGCTTATACGGAGGTTATACAGACAAATCAATATTACAGACCAACCATAGACCTTTCCCCCTTTTTTTTTAAAATAATTTTTTTTTTTTTTTTTTTTTACCTCACACAAATGCCCCCCATCTTTTCGTTGTACGAGGCACGAGACGGTGAAAAGAGGTCCGTTCAATTATTATTTTTTCTATATCATTTTTTTTTCATCATTTTTTTTTTTTTTTTTTTTTTTTTTTTTTTTTTTTTTTACGCATCCAATTAATTTTCTCAGTTTAAATGACATGGCGGTCGATATGAGTGGTTTGCTCAGTTTAATGACATGGCGGTCGATTTGATATGAGTTCTCAGTTTAGTGACAGGGCGGTCGATATAAATGAGTATGAGTCGCTCAGTTTAGTGACATGGCAGTCAATATGGGGTATGGTTGCTCAGTTTAGTGACATGGCGGTCGATATGAATATGGGTTGCTCAGTTTAGTGACATGGCGTCTATTTGATATGTGTTGCTCATTTTATTGACATGACGGTCGATATAAGTATGTGTTGCTCAGTTTAGTGACATGGCGGTCGATATGGATATGGGTTGCTCAGTTTAGGACATGCGGTCGATATGGATTTGGGTTTAGTTTTAATGACTTTTCGTCGTTTGGATTTGGTTTAGTTTATGACTTTTCGGTCGTTTGAAATGGGGTTTAGTGTTAATGACTTTTCGGTCGTTTGGATTGGGTTAGTTTAATGACTTTTCGGTCGTTGAAATTGAGTTTAGGTTAATGACTTTCGGTCGTTGGATTGGGTTTAGTTTAATGACTTTTCGTCGGGTGGATTTGGGTTAGTTTAATGACTTTCGGTCGTTGTGATTTGGGTTTCGTAATGACTTTCGGTGCGGGTCGGGAAATTGGGGTTAGTTAAGGACTTTTCGGTCGTTTGAAATTGGGGGGTTTAATGACTTTTCGGTCGTTTGAAATTGGTTTAGTTTAATGACTTTTCGGTCGTTTGAACTTGGGTTTAGTTTAATGACTTTTCGGTCGTTGAACGGGGGTTTAGTTTAATGACTTTCGGCGGTTTGAAATTAGGTTTAGTTAATGACTTTTCGGGCGTTTGGATTTGGGTTTAGTTTAATGACTTTTCGTCGTTGAAATTAGATTTAGTTTAATGACTTTTCGGTCGTTTGGATTTGGGTTTAGTTTAATGACGTTTCGGCGTTTGAAATTAGGTTTAGTTTAATGACTTTTCGGTCGTTTGGGATGTGGGTTTAGTTTAATGACTTTTCGGTCGTTTGAAATTTGGGTTTGTTGAGTCGATTAAGTTTGACTCAGCAAATTTAATTGAGTTGCTCAACTCGGGATTGTTTCAGGGGCGGGGCGCTGGTTTGCGTGATTTGGATCATCCCTGAAGTTCGATTTGAACCTTTGTTCAGGTTGGGTTCAAATTGAATTGATTTGAACCTTTTGTATTTGTTTGGGCTGCCGGTTTAGGGCTTTCACTTGGTTTGTTCCCTTTTGAATTTGATTTGAGTCGAACCGTTATACTTTGGTTCAGAACCCTTTGAGACATGGTTTAGGTCGAACCCTTATGACTTAGTTCGAGACCCTTGAATTCAATTTCGGTCGGGCCCTTATAATTCGGCTCGACTTGGACCCTTCTGCAGTTCGTTGGTTTCGGCTCGTAACCTTATGGTAGGTTCGAGATCCGTTTGAACATTGAAACTCCAGGCATTTGATTGGGATTTGGTTTGAGTCCCTCTCTTGGCGTTTGGCTCAAAACCCTTTGACTTTGATTTGGGGTCAGCTGGTGCATGGTCCAGTTCATATGACTCCACCTAAATTCGATTTAGGGTTGAACTGGCTTATAATGGGGGGCATTTTGTTTTTGGGGTGTTTTTTTTTTTTTGCTCTTTTTTTTTTTTGTATTGAAATATATGAGTTTTTTTGTTCTCAGAAGCAATCGAAATCGAAATTGTTTGTATAACTGGCCCTAAGGTGAGGGAATTCGTCGTAAACTTAAAAATATGGGTTTATTTTTGAAAAATATGAATTTATTGAAAATGATGGGATTTGTTTTGGAAGAAAAGAAGTTTGGGGGGCAATCGGGCGCCCACATGGGTTTTCACCTGATGCCGGCCCCTACTTTTGCCTGTGGGTTCGAATTGGGTATTCTCACAGCGGGATCCCATTTTTGCCTTTGGGGGAGAACCACACCGGAAGGGTTTTTTTTGGCTTTTTTTCTTTTTTTTCTTTGGCTTTTTTTCTTTTTTTGGTTTTTTTTTTTATTTTATTTTTTTCTTTTTTTGGTTTTTTTTTTTTTTTTTTTTTTTTTTTTTGTATTGAAAAATACAGTGAGTTTGTCTCGAGAGCAAACCAAATGTGCTGTAAATAACTGACCCTAAGATCAGTTAGCATTCGGTCGTACACAAAAATATGTTTGAAAGAAAAATATTTTGAGTAAAAACAAAGATGGGTTTATTTGGTTTTTTTTGAAAAACATGGTTTATTGAAAAATGGGTTTGTTTTGGAAAGAAAAAATATGTTTGGGTGGCAATCGGGCGCCCACATGGGTTTTTCACCCGATGCCCCGCCCTAACTTTTGCCTGTGAGGCGAATTGTGTATTCTCAGCGGGGATCCCATTTTTTGCCGGGGGGGGGAGACCACAGCCGGGATATTTTTTGCTTTTTTTTTTTTTTTTTTTTTCTCTTTTTTTTTGGGGTTGGGGCTGGGCCGAGGGCTTTTTTTTTTTTTTTTTTTTTTTTTTTTGTTTTTTTTTTTTTTTTTTTTTTTTGGTTTTTTTTTTTTTGTTTTTTTTTTGTTTTTTTTGGTTTTGGGGGGGGGGTCTTCGAAAAGATGAGCTTGCCTTTGAACACCATTTGAACACCATCCTCTTGGAGGGGAGCTGTCACCTACGGATTGGTGAAGAGGTGAGCTTGCCTTTGACACCATTTGAACACCATCCTCTTGGAGGTAGGTACGTAGGTGAGCGGTTCACCTACGGGGGGGTGAAGAGGATGGGTATGCCCCCATTAGATTATTTTTCCGAGGTTGCCGCCGAGGAAGGACCATATGGTGTGCATTCTTGGGAAGGGCAGTAAAGGTAATCATGCCCCAGTAAAACCAGCATATGTTCGGTGATTTCTTCGATGCAAGTATTAGGATTTACCTTTACCGCTTTGTTTTTATATTAAAGGTCTCAAAGATGGAAAGAAGTCATGTCCCACCGGTTTCAAAGAAAAATAATGTTCTTTCTTTCTTCCTTTATTATTTTTTTTTCTTTCCTTTTCAACTGAAGTAAGGGGCGTCCGAAGAGGTCCCAACCGGTTTTCAAAGAAAATTTATTTATTTTTTTTTCTTTTTTTTTATTATTATTATTATTTTATTTACCTGAGAAATATGCGGGTGCCGAGAAAGTTGACCGTAGGAGGTTGACCGGAGGAAGTTGAGAAAGTTAATCGAAAGGAGTCGAAAGGTTGACGGAGAGGTGAGGCTATTGACTGGAAGAGGTTGAGGACGTTGACCGAGAAGGTTAGGAAGTTAACCGGGAAGGTTGAGGCGATCGATGCTTGAGGATGAGGAACGGGTTTTTTCTTTTGTAGTGAATATAGGACAATATCGGACGTTTTTTTTTTCTGTGGTGGAAAATATAGAAAAAAGTACCTCTCGGCAAGGGAAGATCCCTCCTTTTTATAGTGGGAGGGGCAGATAAATATGTGTGTGGATTCGTTGTGTTGTGGGGTTAGCGAGAAAGGCGTGGTTTCGTTGAGGACGATCGTTGAGAAAAATACGTGGGAAACTCGTTCGAATTTTAAAATTCAAACTTCAAATTGAAAAGATATGTTCAAATTCAATTGAATATTTTCGAATTTCAAATTGAAAAGCTTGTTCAAATTTTAAAATTCAAATTTAAAGTTGAATATGTTCAAATTTAAATTCAGATTTCAAATTGAAAAGATATGTTCAAATTTTAAAAATTCAAATTTAACAGTTGAATATGTTCAATTTAAATTTCAAATTTCAAATTGAAAAGATATGTTCAAATTTTAAAATTCAAATTTTAAAGTTGAATATGTTCAATTTTAAATTTCAAATTTCAAAATTGAAAAGATATGTTCAAATTTTAAAATTCAAATTTTAAAGTTGAATAGGTTCAAATTTAAATTTCAAATTCCAAACCGATGGGGGCGTGCCATTTTGTCTGCGATCTCGAATGACTCACCCCGGCGCGGTTCACCTTTTGTGGAATGTTTTCCGTGGGATGGTATTCGCGATCCAGATTTATATTTGTATGTGGATGGGTGTATGTGGGTATCAGGTATTGTGATCCATGACTTCCAATAGACGCAAGCATCTATTGTTAATTACCCCCTTTGTGATTGGGGCACCTTCGATTAAGAGACCTTTGCGGGGAGGATAGAAAATAAATCGTATCCTAATGATGACAAATCCTAAGTATATAGGTTAGGATTTTAGCTGGTTTGAGATTAACTTGATCCCAATTATGTTGTTGAGAACAAGTCGATATTAACTCTAATTATAGTGTTAGCGTTAATTGGGTTCGATTGGCTCTAAGTATATGTGTTCGAGTCCAATTATATTTAATTTCATATTTGGTGTATGTTCCAAAGTGAAATATATGACCAACCCCAAAGATATTATTGAGGTGGGTCGGATTTGATGCTACTCGAGAGTATGAGGTGGCTAAGTCCTATATGTATTAGATTGGCCGAGTTTGATATTTTTTTCACTCTAGTTATATATGCTAGAATGAGAGATTGACTAACCCTAAGTGTATGTATTAGGATTAGTTGAGTTGCTTTGGTTCTACCCTAATATATGTGCTAGAGTAAAAGATTAACTGCACCCTAAGTATATGTATTAGGGTTAGTTGGGTTTGGTTTGTATGACCTCTAAGTATATGTGTTAGAGCCCGATTGAATTTGATTTGACTAAATCTAAGTATATGATTTTTAGAATCTAGTCGGTTTCGATATAGTTTTGCCTTAAATTATATGTGTTAAGGCGATGGATGGAATCGTTTTGAGTTTTTATTTGTGGGTCGAATAGGTTTTGGTTTTTATTTATGGACTCGAATAGGTTTTGGGTTTTGGGTTTTGGGTTTTATTTATGGGTCGAATAGGTTTGGGTTTTTGGATTTTATTTGTGGACTCGAATGGGTTTTGGATTTTGGATTTTATTTGTGGATCGAATAGGCGTTGGGTTTTTTGGATTTTATTTTGGACTGAATGGGTTTGGTGGATTTTTGATTTTATTTGTGGATCGAATAGGTTTGGATTTTTGGATTTTTTTGTGGATCGATAGTTTTGGATTTTTTGGATTTTATTTGTGGATCGAATAGGTTTTTGGTTTTTTGGATTTTATTTGTGGCTCGAATGGTTTTGGATTTTTGGATTTTATTTGTGGATCGAATAGGTTTGGGTTTTTGGATTTTATTTGTGGACTCGAATGGGTTTTGGATGTTTGGATTTTATTTGTGAGTGGACTGGATTTAAGACCCGTATATGGATTGGGCCTATGTCATATGTGGATTGGATTTGAGATCCGTATGTGGATCGGGCCTATGTCATATGTGGGTTGGATTTGAGATCGTATTGGATTGGATTTGAGATCCGTATATGGTTAAATGATTAGTCCTTTTTGAATCGGACTAGACTTCCAGTTGATTAGGACTCGTTTGAATTCTTTCTCGATTCAAAGGAATTCCCATTTATTTCAATATCCTTTTTGTTTATTTTATTTTATTTTGCATCCGAAGAAAATTTTCTAATTTATCTTGGGATTCACAGAAAATCCCTTATTTTATCTTGGGTTTCGGAGCTCCGTATTGTATTTTGATGGTATGATCTGAATGAATTTCCTTTTTTTTTCTTTTTTTTTTTTTTTTCTTCGGGATTCCATTTTTGTTTTGGGTCAGGAGAAAATCCGTTATTTTATTTTGATGTGGGACCCTTTTGAAATTATTTGGATCCGAGAAAGTTTCTATTTTTGAAATTATCGGGGATCCGAAGAAGAAATTAATTTGAGATCCGTCAAAAATTATTTGGGATTCGAAGAGGTCTATTTATTTTATTTTATTTGACTTGGGATCTGAAGGAAATCCAATTTGGGATCCGAATCCACTTGACTTAGTCTAAGTTCGGATGTCCGAAGAAATCATCCGAATCGGTTTTGGGTCTTTGTTGACTTTCTTTTTTTTTCCTTTTCTTTTTTTTTTTTTATTTATATTTTTTTCTTTGGACTTTCTTCTTTTTTTTTCTTTTTTTTCTTCTTTTTATTTTTTTTGAGCCTAAGTAGGACGTCCGGAGAGGTCCTAACCGCTTTACCGACTTTCTTTTTTTTTCTTTCCTTTTCAACCTGAAGTAAAAAGGAAATTAAACTTATTTCATTTCCTTCTTTTTTCTCTTTTTTTTTTTTTCATTTTTTCCTTTTCTTTTCAACCTGAAGTAAAGGCGTCCGAGAAGGTCCCAAACGGTTTCAAAGAAAATTAATTTATTTTATACTTCCTTCTTTTTGTTCTTTTTTTTTTCTTTTTCTCTTTTTTTCTTTTCTTTTCACCTGAAGTAAGGGGCGTCCGAAGAGGTCCCAAACCGGTTTCAAAGAAAATTAACTTATTTTATTTCCTTCTTTTTTCCTCTTTTTTTTCATTTCTCCTTTTTTGTTTTTTTCTTTTCTTGTTCAACCTGAAGTAAGGGGCGTCCGAAGAGGTCCCAAACCGGAAAAAATTAATTTTTCCCCCGAACAAAAATTTTTTTTTTCGTTTTCTTTTCTTTTTTTTCTTTCTCTTTTTTTTCCTTTTTTTTCTTTTCTTTTCAACCTGAAGTAAGGGGCGTCGAAGAGGTCCCAACCGGCTTTCAAAGAAGATTTATTATTTTTTTCTTCTTTTTCCTCTTTCTTGTCTTTTTTTTCTTTTCTCTTTTTTTTCTTTTCTTTTCAACTGAAGTAAGGGGCGTCCGAAGAGGTCCCAAACCGGTTTTCAAAGAAATTATATTTTTTCCTTCTTTCTCTTTCTTTTATTTTTTTTTCTGCTTTTTTTTTTCTTTTTCTTTCAAAGAAAATTAAATTTTTCAATTTCTCTTTATTTTCTTTCTTATTTTCTTCTTTTGCTTTTTTTCTTTTCTTTTCAACCTGAAGTAAGGGGCGTCCGTAGAGGTCCCAAACCGGTTTTCAAAGAAAATATATTTTTTTTTATTTTCTTCCTTTATTTATTTTTTTTTTTCTTCCTTTTCTTCGTTTTTTTTCCTTTTCTTTCAACCTGAAGTAAGGGCGTCCGAAGAGGTCCCAACGGTTTTCAAAGAAAATATATTTTTTTATTTTCCTTCTTTATTATTATTTTTTTTCTTTCTTTTTTTTCGTTTTTTTTCCTTTTCTTTTCAACCTGAAGTAAGGGGCGTCCGAAGAGGTCCCAAACCGGTTTTCAAAGAAAATATATTTTTTTTTATTTTCTTCCTTTTTATTATTTTTTTTTTCTCCTTTCAAACCTGAAGTAAGGGGCGTCCGAAGAGGTCCCAAACCGGTTTCAAAGAAAAATATTTTTTTTATTTTCTTCCTTTATTATTTTTTTTTCTTTCCTTTTCAACCTGAAGTAAGGGGCGTCCGAAGAGGTCCCAAACCGGTTTTCAAAGAAAATTAATTTTTTTTTTTGCGATCCGAAAAAGAAGTTATTTGGGATTCAAAAAAAGAATCTTTTTATTTTATTTGACTTGGGATCCGAAGGATTATATTTGGGATCCGAATCCACTTTGACTTAGCCTAAGTTCGGATGTCCGAAGAAATCATCCGAATCGGCTTTGTTGACTTTCTTTTTTTTTCTTTCCTTTTTTTTTTTTATTATATTTTCTTCTTTTGACTTTCTTTTTTTTTCTTTTCCTCTCTTTTTTTTTGAGCCTAAAGTTAGGACGTCCGGAGAGGTCTTAACCGGCTTTACCGACTTTCTTTTTTTTCCTTTCATTTTCAACCTGAAGTAAGGGGCGTCCGAAGAGGTCCCCAAACGGTTTTCAAAGAAAATTAATTTTTCTTTATTTTCTTCTTTAATTTTATTTTTTTCTTTCCTTTTCAACCTGAAGTAAGGGCGTCCGAAGAGGTCCCAAACGGTTTCAAAGAAAATTAAATTTTTTTTCTTTTTTTTTATTTTATTATTTATTTACCTGAGAAATATGCGGGTGCCGAGAAAGTGACCGTAGGAGGTTGACGGAGGAAGTTGAGAAAGTTAATCGGAGGAGTCGAGGAAGTTTTGACGGAGGAGGTGAGGCTATTGACTGGAAGAGGTTGAGGAAGTTGACCGGAGAAGGTTGAGGAAGTTAACCGGAGAAGGTTGAGGCGATCGATGCTTGAGGATGAGGACGGGTTTTTTCTTTTTGTAGGGAATATAGGGACAATATCGGACGTTTTTTTTTTTTTTCTGTGGTGGAAAAATATAGAAAAAAGTACCTCTCGGGCAAAGGAAGATCCTCCTTTTTTTAAGTGGGGAGGGCAGATAAATATGTGTGGGATTCGTTGGGTTTGTTGTGGGGTTAGCGAGAAAGCGTGGTTTCGTTTGAGGAACGATCGTTGAGAAAAATACGTGGGAAATCGTTCGAATTTTAAAATTCAAACTTCAAAATTGAAAAGATATGTTCAAATTCCAAATTGAATATGTTCGAATTTCAAAATTGAAAGATATGTTCAAATTTTAAAATTCAAATTTTAAAGTTGAATATGTCAATTTAAATTTCAGATTTCAAAATTGAAAAGATATGTTCAAATTTTAAAATTCAAATTTTAAAGTTGAATATGTTCAAATTTAATTTCAAATTTCAAATTGAAAAGATATGTTCAATTTTAAAATTCAAATTTTAAAATTGAATATGTTCAAATTTAAATTTCAAATTTCAAAATTGAAAAGATATGTTCAAATTTTAAAATTCAAATTTTAAAGTTGAATATGTTCAAATTTAAATTTCAAATTTCAAAATTGAAAAGATATGTTCAAATTTTAAAATTCAAATTTTAAAATTGAATATGTTCAAATTTTAAAATTCAAATTTTAAAGTTGAATATGTTCAAATTTAAATTTCAGATCTCAAAATTGAAAAGATATGTTCAAATTTTAAAATTCAAATTTTAAAGTTGAATATGTTCGAATTTTAAATTTCAAATTTCAAAATTGCAAAGATATGTTCAAATTTCAAAATTCAAATTTTAAAATTGAATATGTTCGAATTTTAAATTTCAAATTTCAAAATTGCAAAGATATGTTCAAATTTCAAAATTCAAATTTTAAAATTGAATATGTTCGAATTTTAAATTTCAAATTTCAAAATTGAACGGTTAACGAACGAGGGAATTTGTTTGGATTCAAAATTTGATTGGAATTTGGTTGGGGATTTGAATTTCGAATATGACTTTGGATAAATCGGCCGAAAGATATTTTGAGATGGATGAAGGATTTCGGCTGAATTCAAATTTGAGTACAAGTGACGTTTGAGAGATATTTTCAACTTTGAGTATAGGTGACATTTGAGAGATATTTTGAAATTTCGTTAAAAATTTGAAATTCAAAATTCAAAATTCAAAGTTCAATTTGAACATAATTTTTGAAATTGAATTTTTAAACAAGAAGTTGATTATAATGTAAGGCCCCGCGTGGCAGAAAAATAGGATCCGACTGATTTGGTGACTAAAAAAAATCGACGGACTTTGATTAGACCTATATGGTTGTGTTCAAAAATGGCCTAATCTTGTGTTCACAAATGGCCTATTAAAGAATTGAATTTGTTGGACCCAAATTGTTAATATATTAAAAGTTTTGGGCTTATACGGGGTTTATACAGACAAATCAATATTACAGACCAACCATAACCTTTCCCCCCTTTTTTTTTAAAAATAATTTTTTTTTTTTTTTTTTTTTTTTACCTCAAACAATTTTTTTCATAAATAATATTTTCCTTCTCAATATACATACAAATTGGTTGGTGCTCTGACAATTACCAACAATAAATACTCTATCCTCGTGAAGTGGACATTTTAATGACATCAAACCGTCCATTTTGGCAGTATCTTTTAATCTCAGCAGTTGAAGACAAGCACTTCATTATTACTCATATCTACGGATATGATTCGCGTCATAAAAACAACAATATTAAATGCTAATAGATTTTTACCTCTTCCTCAATTTATTTACTCTCAATTTATTTACTTTTTTACATGGATAAAAAAACTGAATCTTCTAATTTATTTACTTTTTTACATGGATAAAAAAACTGAATCTTCTAATTAGGTAATTAACAAGTGTGGGAATGTTAGGTAATTAACAAGTGTGGGAATGCACGTTTATTTTTTAAATAAACTTAGCTGGAAATATGAAGCAACTAGGCTTTGAACCCGGGTCTCGGGTATCAACCACCAAGCCCTTTGCCACTTGCACTAGAAACAGTTGATACTTCTATAAAGTATTATATCAGTATTATTGATATATTACGATTCTATTGTGTGTCAGGATATGTGAATATTATTCTTAACAACTATATATAAGCTTGATCTTCAAGCACAGTTTGGTACATGTACTGGTTATGTATGATATTTGACCTATTTGAAATTTGCATAATATTTTATAAAATATTATTTATACATTCAAAAAAAAGTAAGTAAATTTTATATATATTTATTTAAGAATAAATTTATTTTAGATTGATAAGCTTAGTAATAAAATATTAGTGCGTTAATGGATATGATTGGTTAAGATTAATATTCACTTTTTGACTAAACAATCAGTATTACTTATGTGCAATATTTATTGCCCAAAAAATAAATATATATATTTTTCTAAATTTCTAAAGATATAGATAATTAAAACCAAGTTGTTGAGCCTCCAAGAAACTATGGATTTTATCTTAAAATTGAATAACTCATTTTTAGTTTTTTAGAAAAATATTATTTAAATTTTTTTAAATAAAAATACTAAAATATGTTAATTTTAGGATGAATGCATGAGATATATAATTTAGACAGTCAATAACACCCATATATATATATATATAAAATTTTGGCTATTATATTTTTAAAAGCATCAAATAATCGATGTTGGTACGTTTTATACTGTTATATTTATTCATTCATATACGACTCATATTATTTTATAAATCAGTCATTAAATTTAAGGGAATCACTGTGATTTATTTTATTCAAGAGCTAAAGACATATAGAAATATCAATAACTTAATACTTTTAAAAATGTATAAAGTCAATTCTCTCTCTATATAAATACTATTTGTAAATTTTAAATAAATTATATATCTTATCTTTTATTTATTTTAAAATTAGATAAATTTTTCTTAATATAACTAGTGATGAAGATTAATTATATTAATAAAATATATAACATATAATTTATTTAGGGTGCACAGATAGAGAGGCAATCAGTAAACAAAGAAACCACGTGCTGCGGCATCCGGTTTTGCTCACTCAAATCCCTCTATATAAGCCCCGCAGCACTTCCCGTACCTCTCGCTCTCGCTTTCTCTCTCTCTCTCTCTCTCTCTCTCTCTCTCCACCTTAACCCATTGTTCCATTGTCACCACTCGCTCAAACAATGGATTTTGTAGTTCCAAAGAAGCTCCCCTCCCCTCCCTCCTCTCCAGTCCATCGCCGCGGCGGCGGCGAAGAAGCAGCGGCGGTGGCCGAAAACAGCACGGCGGTGTCGAACCGCCTCTACCTCAAACAGATCGAATCCGGTCGGTCGACGGCCCTCGATAAGGATGTAGTTCTCCGTCGTATCCGCCACCGCAAACGCGCCAACCACATCCGGGACACACTTCACTCCTTTCTGACTCACGTGAGGGACGTCGGTGTCGGTGTCGGTGTCGGTGTCGGTGAGGCGCCTCTCGGCTGGCTCGACGACATCTTCTCGTCGCCGTGATGATCAGTTCGTTTCGGCTGCGCGCAGATTGGGTCGACTTTGTTTTTGTACATTGTCCAGTAGAATATGTATATGGAGATCATCAGAGAGCAATTAATAGAGTTGCCTTAATAGTTGTTGTATCTTAAATTAAGTAATTACATCTAGTAGTGAATCTTCAATCTCCACTAGCTTCTTAATTATCATGATCTTATTAAATGATATATTATTTTCAAAAAAAAGTTAAGTACAATTGATGGACCCGATCGAGCTTCGTTCAGAAAATCATATATATTATGAGCATATTTAATACTAGATTAAATAATAAGTGAGGTGCTTATTATATAAAGAGATTAAAAAAAGGCACAAAGTAGTACTAACTAGCTAGCCGTGCATGGTGCAAATGGTGTGACCTGGAGCGATGCGTAAATTGAAATAACCGATGAACAGCCGATTGGATCTTCAAAATTTATTTTATTAGTACATCTTAATTAGTCGCGATCGAGTTGAACTATTTTTTGGTCCAAAATCTTTCTATTTTTAGAAACTTTTATCTAATACTCCTCTAGTATTTTCCTCTAGAACACATAATTTTGTAGTTTACACCTGAGATGAAGATGATTAGCTGGAATACAAAGTGTATAGGGACATAACTAGTTTATTTTTCCTACTTATACTAAACGAAGCACTAACAATAAATTTTAATACATGTGGTACCTCAATTTGTTACAAATTAGTGATCGAACATGCATAATTGCCCTACTTACCCTTATCCGTACGTTATCTAATTTATCGAATACTACCTGTGCATTGTACTGCAGGGGTACGTGGATAAGTTATTGTACTTAATTATTTTCGAGATGTTGAAATTTTATATGTTCATGGAATAGAGGAGCTAGAGATGGAATAAGATAATCTATTGAATGATAATTAACTAGGGGAAAATTTGATGCATATATACTTGCCATTCGTCACTTCTATATACTATAGAAGTGGGGAGAATCATATTCCCCAGTAAGGGATTTTCTAATTTCTATCCTCCTTTATTTCGTTGATAGGAGTCATATCATATATGAAATATAATGTACAAAAAGATTAGAATGCCACCTATGGGAGGTCAAATAAGTGGAACCATGTTAATTTGCTAACAAAGTTATAAGTGGAATCCATGAATAATGTAATATACTTTTTCATTCACTTTGGATTATACATCATTTGCACTAAATTTTGGATAGACTCTGAGTCACTTGCCTAAATCACCTGCATTCACGGAGTTTCAGTTCATTTATTTTCATAATAAATGATATTACGTTTTATATATATATATAATAACTTGGTTCAAATATAATTTTTTTTTGTTGTCTCACTGAAAATTAATAATAAAAAAATAGTATCTTGCTATTTTGCGCACCTAACGGCCCATTACTATGAAAATCTCCTGTCACCCTGGCGGTCCATAAATGACAATCCAGACCCATTAAACACTCGATCAAACAAGCCCAAACATTACAACTACTTTTTACTATTAATGGGCCGGACCAGGTCGGCCCATTTTCATCATTACCTTCACTCAAAAACTACAGCAAACTCGCTCCTCGCTCTCAATTCTCAAACCAAACTCCCCCCAACACACGCACGATGGAATTCGCTTCCGAAGACGAAGGACGAAGCCTCTCCCCGGAGTGCCCTACTCTTCTCCTGGTTCGCAACCCAAAACCCTAGTTCTTCGTCTTCCTCCTACGGTTTTTGGGAGATTTTAGCTTCTAATTTTGTGTTTAATTTGTTGTTTGGATCGTTTGCGGTGTTCGATTAGCCGGGGCTCTCGATCGGGAACGTGGGGCAATTGGCGATCGACCTATTGATCGCGTCGACGAGGGCGAAGAGAGTTGGGTGGCTCGATGCGCCTTCCGTGTTGCCGTGCGTCGGGAACGACGCGTACGGGCCCGTCGCCGAGGGCGATCTCGCGCTACCTCTCGAGGGTAATCTCTTTGCTTGATCTCTTGCGCTGTAGTATCCTCGATCTTGGATCGTCTATGATGTGTTCGACAAAGTGTTTCAGTATATTGATTGTTTCCAATGGCGAGTTATGCGTTGTTGATTCATATGCTCCCTTTGAAGTGAGGTATTAACGATTGAAATGTGATTGGTATTCTAAGTTTCGATTTAGTGTGTAAAATTAGCTGCAAGAGTACTTTTGAATATTACTGTTTCATTTAGCAAATGTCATTTATGTTCTTAATTCAGGGATTCAGCTACATTTGTCAGCATTTTATTGTAGAAAAATGAGAATCAGGGGATTTTCAGTTGGCTTCAAACTGTAGAGCTGTTTTCAAATTGTCACAGTAGGGTTCTTCTTGGCCTCATTCATGGATGTTGTTTTTAGCATTGGTTTCTTGTTCTTCAATTCATGTCTTTATACTTAGATCTAGGATTTGCTTCAGAGTACTGTCAATACGAGGATTAGACCAACATCGTACAAAACAGAAGAACTTGGTAATATATTTGCTTTCTTGATGGATAAGCTGTTGTGCATCATGAATAATGCAGAACAATAAATGACTTCATTCAGCATTGGTTTCTTGTTCTTTTGGAATAGTGCATTATGCAGAACAATAAATTTCACAACTAACTTGAAGCACAAGTCAGACAAGTTATTTAATCGTGTTAAACTACTTTCTTTTCATTGCATTGAGGATTCTGAAGTTATGCTTTCCATTTCTTCTCATGATTCATTTACAAATGAAGGGCAATACATTAGGACTAACTGAGCATGATTGCCAAATACAGCTTATGAGTCTCCACTTCATGCAATATCTCTTATTCAACAAAGGTCTCCAGTTATCAAGGTAAGAACCTTAATTCTCTGAAGCTAGTAGAGTATTTACCATGTTCACATTCTTGTTTACTATTTTCCTCTGTTTTTAGATTGTGTCAGGAGTCATTCTTTTTCTCTCTTTTTTTTTTTTTTTTTTTTTTTTTTTTTTTTTTTTTTTTTGAACTGTCAGGCAGGCCTAACAGTGTTAGGAATCATCAACTGCACCAGAGACTAGGTTTCCATTAAATAGGAGTCTGATGGTCCATGTGCGTATTACTAGAGCAGGGAAAATAGAATAGTTCTTCTTTGCCTGTTGTCAGTTTTGTCGCCATTTAGTAGATTTGAGAGAAACTCATTATTCTGCATAAGGTCTACATCAAATTTCCAATTGAATTACTGGCAAGCCTTTCTTTTTTTGGCTACATATTGTCCCTTTGAGATTATAGATATCCTAGTACACTTCCTGAAAGAGATTGTAGCCTTAACTGTAAATGAAGAACTGCATGCTCTACTCCTAATGCAAATCTGTATTTAGTTCATGTACTCCGACCATTTTATGTTTGTAAATTGCTCTCATGAACGTCTATCTATTATTCAAAAAAAAATGAGGAATTAAGACCTCAAGCTCTACCGAAGAAGGAAAATTAGCATATGCTAGCCTATTGAACAATTTTGATTTTTTTATTTTTTTTATTTATTAGAATGTAGTTTGATCTGAATAAATGTGGATGCTAAAAATGGAAAAGGAGTATTTTGATATTCTTTTGTTTGCTCCCTACTATTGAGGTGCCGAATTTCCAATTATTTCAGTTTTTAGGTTTTTCAAAAGTAGGAGATTCAGTCTTTATTGACAATGGATCTTCTGTAAGGTGTTCCAAGTAGGGTTTCTTGTGTGTTCTAGAGTTTGAATTTTCTTGTCATGTTGAAGACTCGACTCTTCAGTAGTCTTCCATTGTGCTTCTGCAACGCATTAATTACATATATCCATGTTCAGGTAAAATAATTATCATGATTCCTATGTCGGATTTAGATCCTCGTGGCTTTGGCCTCCCTGTGTACTATAATTTTGCTTCTCATTTCTGACGACAAAAGAGAACATGGTCTAGTGGTCCTAAAAATAGAAGAAAAGTCGAGCACATCAGAGGTTTCTGTTCAATTTTCTGTGCTGTTCAATTTTTGCTAATGCTGGTACCTTTGTTCCCTGTTACGCGGATAAATCTGGGAACGAAATATAATTAGGAGTTGAACTTATGGGTCTTTTGATTGACTAGTAGATGAGTGACAAAGTAGCTTATTGCAAATATAGTTTTTCCAGTAGTCATAGGGACAGCACTAGGTGGCATATCCATGAGCAATTCTTCTCTTTTCTTCTGTATGTGCTGATTTTATTTCAACAGTAAATGCAATATTCTGAAAGAAGATCATCTAGGGAACTAATGAGATCATCTAGGGAACTAATGAGACAAATAATTTAATCTGAAGTTAATTCATTGCCTATTTATTCCATGATGGTTTAGCAATATGAGATCTTTTCCAGTATACTTGGTTGTCCGTTGGTCATTTAAAAACTACCTTACAGGCTGAGCATTTATGCAGGGAATGATGGTTCCATTCGCAAAGAATTTCGCTAACTTCTTATTCAGGAGTGGAAAGAAGCATGTCATTATTCTCTCAAGTTTAGATTCTGGTAGAGCAAAAAACATTGATGCTTCCAGGTGCATAAACTGTACTTCTTGCTTCATCTGCTTTATTACTTCATTCTCTCTGTTAGCTCGTTTCACATTGATGTGGGTTTTGTGATGTTACATGTACCCATTTTCAGTGGGATGCAGATATATTATATCTCAAGCGCCAGTGATGATGGAACTGATACTGATTGTGAAAACTTGGGTTTTGAAAAGCTCGCTGAATATAACCCATCTCAGAGACGCTGGAAGTATCTGACTTCTCTCGCTGAAGGTGCCACCCCCCAAGAAGACGTGATCAGTGATGAAGATGAGTTGCTTGATGATGACTATTATCCGGGCCTGCCTTTTGCTGCTTTATTCTCTTGCTGCAAGGTTTCACATGCTTTATTCATTACTCAAAAGTACTTCCATTTTGTTCTCCTGACTATTCTTAGTTGGTTCTTACTTCCAATCTGTTGATTAGGCAAAAGGTTTGAGAGTTACTTGTTTACTTTGCTACTGCTCGGAAGGGGATAATATAACAGATTCCTTCCAGCTGGCTGCAGCAGCTTGCAAGCTTCGCGGTCTGAACCTGGACAAATTTCGTGGTAAATATGGTAAAAAGCTTTATAATTCTAGTTTCCTCTAATCTTTATACCTGAACTGGACATGCCACAAAATCAAGCTCTTTTTTCCCACTCAAGTCTATGGAAAATGTTATTTTATCTGGTTTCAAAGTTATACCTTGTGAACTTATTCCAGTGTTTGTATGGTTTCAGAGGTTATAATTTAGTAGTTCCGTTTCATTTCATACTTACGGTCTTCTTTGCTTGGACTCATTCAGGTAATGAAGAGGGCGGATGGATTACTCCTTTATCATGGAAAACAGTTTATGGGCCACCACCTGATATGTCGCTTTTCTAGTCTGAACTGATCCGTGATACCATATGATATACTTTCTAGCGGAGAAGAATCCAATAGTTGGCAGGAACTAATTTTCTCAATAATTAAGTGTGCTAGCTTAGTTTTTGTATGTGTTCTAGAAGTACTGAAAGAAGGGAATATTTTACACACAAGTAGCTCAAGTGAGCACCTTTTTCCTATTTGCAGATAATTTTTTATATTGTTGCTACATGTTGATTGGAGCACTATTGGAGTTTACAAAGATATTCTTTCATTGCTCAGGTACACAGCAAAATCTGAAAAAAGTTATAAGAGACACGCAGAATGATATAAACATGGTGGTGGGTTCCAGTAAGGAAGTTGGAGCTACTTCCCCTTCATAATGATGTCCCTATACTCATCCTCCCTCCACTAATGGCAAAGGTGTGGACCCTCTCTGTGTCATGCGTTTTTGAAAGTTTGTGTGAAATGACCCACTAGCAAGTAATTATAATTTCCCTGAAAGTTAAGAAATTTCCATTTAGCCCGTCCTTTTCAAACATTTTGAAGTTCTTCAAGAAACAGGTTTGGACGAATTTACCACTAACACTGGAAGTGCCTTGATTTGTTGCTTGTAGAGTATATTTGGGTATATTGGTCCAGGGTATCCTCCACCTTTTAGGGTCTTTTTTGTTCGGTCTAGAACCTATTACAGGGCGATTACATGAGGATTTTTTTTTTTTTTTTTCTTCATTTCGAAGGTGTCCAGGGAGAGTTAGATTTGCAATAGAGGCCGAAGTCTGAAAGGGTGAGAGAACTAACTTGAAACATGGAGGAAGGTTAGAGGACCTCTGATGTAATTTTTCCCAACATACATTGTGGTTAGTTCTTTGTCGAGCTACCTTAGAGAGCTAGTGAATGGGAAGTGTTTGTCATTTAGGGCTAGTGTGAAATGCTTAAGGGTGATTTCTTAAACAACACGGTTCAATCCTGTTATTTGATGAAGACGTCTCGAAGGTTTGTCAATGTGGTGGTGATCCTTTTTCTGAAATTGACGAGTTTAGTTTGGAGTATAGTGAACAAGCTGAGTGGTAATGGTGATAAAGCAGCTTGAAGAGAAAGAGACCTTTGGAGGGTTTTTACTACAGGTTACTCAAATATAGCTCCACGTTATCCATTGAAGATCAGAATACAAGATTATTGTCACTAAATACCATTTAGTCAACTACAAATTTTGCAGGTTACCTGCACCTATCCGTTGTAGGTTCTCACTCAGTAAGCCTGTGCAATTATATAAGCAATAGTGATAGGAACAGCTTGTTTATGATGTTGGCTAGATCTATCGTGGTGTCAGAGGCTTTATTTGCAATCATCCTCCAAACAATTTTTTTTTTTTTTTTTTTTTTTACAAATAATCTCCTAAAATAATATATATAAAATTGATTCTATCTATGCCACATGAAAAACTCCAAAAATAAAAGTGTTTAAATTGAATACAGGAACCATTCATCATATTTTAAACACGATACGATGAATGATTTACTGTATATAAACAATTTTTCATTCCCCTTTCTTCTTTCCATAGATCAAATTCTTCAAAATTACTTCACCTCTTTTCCTCTTTCAGTCCATTAAATTTTCTTCTCATTTTCTTCTTTTTCTGTCCATCAAAATAGCTTCATCTATTTTTCTCCGGTTTCCGTCCATTAAATTTTTAAAATTATTTCAAACACGGTAAATGATTTAGCTTGTCTAATAAACTCCCTCCACACCTAGTGCTTATATGGTGCTCGTGTGAAAAAAATATATGATCAATTTTATAAATATAAAGTTTAGAAAGATATTTGTAATTTTTTATTATTATTATTATGAGCTGGGCTAATTGCAAAAAAGGCCCTCGCATAAGAATTCCATTAGAGGTGATAGTAAATAGGTCTGTAGATGAGGCAAGATAGCAATCTTATCTTACGCGTCTAGCACCACTGACTTGTTAATTAGTTATAGCCTTCAACATTTGTGAGTAAACTAATCTACGGAACACTAGCTAGACATGGTTGAGTGATAGATGTGTATATCGGGTCAATTTATTGTACCGTACGTATGTTCCGCGTTAGATTCATCTAGTTTAGACCAGGTAACCTAAAACTAGGTAATGGTGTTTTTCATAGAATTAAAAAGGTTGAAATTTTGAACAAATAATAATGTGAAAAATATTTTTTTGTACATTGCAAACGAAATGCATATTTTATACTTCATTCATTCTAAAATAAAATAAATTTTATTTATCATTTCGACGAACGTGCTGAGTAAAAAAAATTTTATTTTTAGATAAATAAAATATATATCATATATCCTAAACGGCTGGCAATGTTAATAAATATGGGGAGAAGGTAATGATTAATTTCCAGTAGTGGAAACTTTAGAAAAGGGCTAGTACGAACCTCTCTATCAATCTTGTTACGATCAGGCTTTTTATTCATTTTGGCTCCGCACTAGGCGTCCTGCATCATGTTCCGTTTAAAACTCTAGAACCAAAATTTGAATAGCTTTGAAGTCGAGTATAAGAGTATTGATAAAGAAAAAACACTCAAAATATAATCCAAACCTGTTAATATGAATCAATTCCAATCCCGATCCTTACCCAAATTCTAACAGGGCTAAGGTAGGAGAATTTTTTTTTTTTAACATTTAAAGTTAAAATAGTTGCTAAGTATTTGATGATGGGTTTTTAATGTTTAAGGTCTAGTTATTTTCTGTATGAAAATATATATATATAGATATATATATATTTTAACTTCTTTTCAAGCTTGATGAGATTGGATATGTGCAAGTCTCATTTAGGAATAACTGTTACAAGAGACTTTTTCGTACACCAGAACCCTTTTTTGGAAGTTTACTCTGTCATCAATGCACAATGGTGACTAACAAACGCAGTTAAGTTCCTAGTTTAGTTTTAGGACAATTTTTTCTGTTAAAACATAAGAGTGTTTTCTCTTTTTTTTAATAAAAAAGAAGGAAATTGTGTCTAAGTTGTCCCTATTATTATATTGTTGGAATACATTTTATGTTTGAAAATATGTATAATCAATTAAATGTGATAAAGAAGCCTATCCTACAGGGCTACGAGGAAGAAAGATACCCTGTTGCTTGTTTTCAAAATTCAATAGTTTTGACCAAGTAAAGATTGGAGATTTAATTACCCGCACAGACTCAAACAGAGAGAGATCTTAAATTATTAAATTTGGCTAGCTATCAATTATCTCCTCTCTCTCTCTCTCTCTCTCTCTCTCTCTCTCTCTCTCTCTCTCTTTGTAAGCCAGTGAGTGGGCTGAGAATTCCGATTTCAAAGATAGTTTGGAATATTTTAAATAAAAACCTCATTTCTAAATGTTATTACATTGTGTTTAGTTGGTAACAGTGAAATTAGTTAGGGTGGGAGTATGTGGATAATGAAATTCCATTATACCTTATGGACTTACAATCATCAAAATGGATAATTTATTATTGAGTAACTCGTTCAAACATTGAAACGTTGAAAACAAATACCTAGGATGTGCTTTTAATATTTGACTTCTATACATCATGATTCAATTGGTTGTTGTTATTATTATTTTTTAAAAGAAAAAAATTACATATTATCTATTTTATTTATTTTTTTTAAAAAATAAATTTAATTAGAAAAATAAAATAATGAAACTTCCAGTCTAGATCTTGGATATCAATCATTACAATTTTTATCACTTAAGTTAGGGGTGGTGGGGTTTCTAGTGATTGTTGTTGCTTTGGTTTTTTGTGGGTTGGTACAATTCAAGGTTTAATACTATTGGATCAGAATCCACAAAATCTAAAATATTAGATTCAGTAATCTGGATTTAATATACTTGATTAAATCAAACTCAACTCTAAGTATCATCAGATCAAGTTAGCACAAATAAATTTTATAACCATGAAATTCGGATCAATCAAGATGAAGCAACCTATAGCATCATGTCTACAGAACACAGGGACAAATAAAATTGATCTGCAACGGATATGTTGTGTAGGTCCGCGTTCTATTTCATTCCTAAGAACTCAGATTGATTGGATAGGATAACGCAGTGAGCACGAAATAGTAGCGTCTCATTTAATCGCCCCCTCTCTCTCTTATTTGTTCGTGGAAATCATTTCTGGTAACGGAATTAGCGTGGACAGTGAAACTGCATTTAAGGTGCGCAATTTGCCGAAGAGTAAAGAAATATAGTAATGGACATCTATTAACTAATCTTTCCATATTATTTATAAGGAAATTTTTATCCATGTATTAAAAACTTTAAAGGTCAAATCATGCGTATTACGTCAGTTGTAAATAAATAATAATAACAATAGCAATTAAAGTATTACTATCCTTGTGAGGTACCATCAAGATATTCACGTCGTATTAATAAGGCACTCACCTCAGGCAATAAAATAAGTAAATAGCCCGTAAATGTTGCAAACTTCAGGTCCTTGCAATTATTCTTAGGCCGTTTCCTCTGACCAACCAATTTCTCCCTCTCCATTGTCTCACTTGTCTCTCTCTGCGTTCAAAGATGATCACCAAATTTTCCTCTCTCCAGGTCTTAACGAAGACTAGTGAAGAGTTTTCCTGATTATTTTTTTTATTTTTTTTATTTTTTTTTATTCATTATTAAGTTTCTCTGAAGAGCAAAGTGCCTTGGGAGTTAGGTTCTCTGCTCTCTGTATTCTCTCCCGCATTCAAAGCGACCTCCTTTGCCCCGTCATAAATTCCACTATTCCTGGTTATCGATCGCGATCGCCCTCTCCTCTCCTCTCCTCTCCTCCGTCCCAGATCTCCCGTCTTAATTCTTATTCTCAATTATCTATTACGAAAGTAAAGAAATGCTTCTTGGAATCCTCCTCTGCTTAGCTTTCTCTCCGGTTATTCCGGGCATCGGCGCCGCCGCAAATTGCAGCCGCCGCACCTGCGGCTCCACCACCGTGTCCTATCCTTTCGGCTTCTCAGCGGGATGCGCCATCCCCTTAACCTGCAACTCCACCAATTCTATCCTGCTGGGGAATTATTCTGTCTTGAATATCACCCAGAAAAGCCTGCTCCTGGACGTGCCCCCGTCGTGCGACCGCCCCGTCAAAGCCGCCATCGGAGTCCTCTTCGGCCCCAACTACGCCATGACGTGGAGGAACGGGCTGTTTTTGCGGAACTGCACTGCGTCGGCCGCGGCGTCGCAGTGCCTTATCCCTACCTCGCTGGTGACGCAGATATCCCGGCGGAAGGATCTGGCGAGCTGCGGGGAGAAGGGGGACGACACCAACTGCTACTCCAGCGGGCTCACGGACGGGTTCTTGTCCCCGGATAACGTCACGGGGACCGGCTGTGGGTACGTGTTCACGTCGGTGCTGTACACGCCGGGCGCCGAGGAGGCGGCGCAGATGCCCGCGCTCGTGTTCGGCGCCGCGGAGCTCGGGTGGTGGCTGAATGGCTCGTGCCGCTGCTCGGCCAATGCCACATGCACGCGCATGGCCGCGCCGGGCAATGCCACCGGGTTTACGTGCAGCTGTCAAGATGGATTCGTCGGCGACGGGTTCCTCGAGGGCCATGGTTGCGTCAGAGGTGAGTCATGATGACCCTCCTTTTTTTTTCGTTTTTTTTTTTTTTTTTTTTTGCTTAGTAAGTAAAAAAATTATATAATTAAAATAATTTCAATTTTTTTTACAAAATAAATAAATAAATAAATAAATAAATAAAATAATTGACCTGATGAGTCTGTTAATCACCAGACTCATCAAAGAATCTTACAATTTTTTGGCCCTTTTGTCCCCCGTCCGTACCAAATCAATCTCGGCACCATGTCAGTAATTTATTTGTAGACTATTATTTCCTCACCATTTTCACTTAAATTTAGTGATAATATAAAGTGGTGTTACCAGAATTATTGAAGTTACTAATAACAAAACATACTCGGTCATAACCCAGTCGCATATACTTAAATAATAACTTGAACCTGCTTTTACTACTAGTATAAAATCACTAAAATGTGCTTATTCGATTAGCCTGTTACTACTTAGGTGTTCAAATTCAAATGGAATGCAATGATATAAATTCCACGCCATGTGGGTGGTGTTGTAGTTAAGCCATTCAAGAGATATGATGAGAATACTCGCCCAGATACAAATTCTGATGAAAAGCAAGTCAACTGCCATCGGCCAACCACATGTATTTATGTCATGGGGACGCTCATCCTAATGCCCCCCAACCGTTTGATGTTTCTCCCTGTGTAGTAGTTCAATTGGTCTCTTATATATATAGCAAAGTTGATAAAACATTTTATTATTAAAAAAATTTTGTTTTACTTAAATTAAATTATTTAAAAATCATCTTGAGTAATAAACTTTGAATTGCGTAAGGTTTTTCTTTTTTCGTTTTTTTTTTTTTTTTTCCCCCTCTTTTTTCATAGAGAGGAGATTGATTAAGTTGTTTCTAAAGATAACGAAGTAAAGGAGGAGATTCATAACTGCAGAACAATAAGTTCAGACAAGTACAATAAATGTATACGCAACTTTATCAGTACTGAAATTAGTAGAATGGTCATATTTGCGTAGGACTGCAACCCAGTACTGTTTTTTTTTTTTTTTTTCAAGTAATTTAGTTGTATTAGTTTTAATGCTGCAGCTGCTGTGGGATGCGGTGCTTCAAACAGGAAGAAATTCGGTGATTGCGGTGGCCGTGCGAGAGTTGGCCTTCTTATTGGAGGTATTTAATTCTTCCTCGCTGCAATTTAATGCTACGGAATAGTTAAAGCGCGAACACGTACATACGCTAAAAGGATCACACCTACATGCGTACACTTACAAACACATGTACATAGGTACCAAAGATGCAGGATTTATCACATATAAAGGACTTAGGGTCTGTTTAATTTTGCTTTTCAGTTGGTTTAGCAAAAAAGAAGCACCAACCAGTTTGGAGTAGAGTATTTATTTAGCAAAGAAAAAATATTCACGGCCTGTGCGTGGAAGGTACAAGACGCTATTCAGAGTCTCAGATGAAAGCTACTTGTCGGGAAATAGCTGGGCCAATAAAGCCCGACGTCGTAATTTTCTGGGCCAGTTGTGAGTTGGGCTCCATGCGGCTGGCATCTCTCCTGGGTCCAAATGGGCCTCAACAGATGGCGTCTGTAGGTGTATTATATATATATCGAGCGATTTGTTGTCTCCAGCATGCAGCTAAAAAAGAGTTTCAGAATTTAATTATCTTGCTTGTAGTAGTAGGACTCGGTTGTTATTAAACTAGCAAAAACAATGCATAAGTTGCGGACGTTCTCTCTCTGAGAATCAAAAAAAAAAAAAAAAAAAAAAAAAAAAAAAAAAAAAAAACTTATTAACTGTACTTTCTGATGCATGGCTGGTCGTGTGAAGCAGGGATCATAGCCGGAGCATCGATGCTCTTGGGCCTACTTTTCCTCTGCAACGCCGCTCGCCGCAAATCGGTGGCCTCCTCGGAGCGAACGAAGCGGCGGCTGCTCCTGCTCTCGGAGGCGGCGTCGTGCCCCGTCCCCGTCTACTCCTACAAGGACATGGAGCGCGCCACCAACTCCTTCTCCGACGCCTACAAGCTCGGAACCGGCGCCTACGCCACCGTCTACGTGGGCAAGCTCCCGGAGGGCCTCGTGGCCGTGAAGCGCATCCGCTGCCGCGACCCCAACTCCCAATCCTCCGCCATGAACGAGATCCGGCTCATCTCGTCCGTGCGCCACCCGAACCTCGTGCGCCTGCTGGGCTGCTGCGTCGACCGCGGGGAGCAGATCCTCGTCTACGAGTTCGTCCCGAACGGCACCCTCGCGCAGCACCTGCGCCGAAGCGAGAGCCGCCGCGGCGGAGGCGGCCTCCCCTGGCGGGCGCGGCTGGGCATCGCGGCGGAGGCCGCGCGGGCGGTGGCGTACCTGCACACGGCGCTGCAGCCGCCCATCTACCACCGGGACATAAAGTCGACGAACATCCTGCTGGACCGCGACCTGCGGCCGAAGATCGCGGACTTCGGGCTGTCGCGGGCGGGCGTGGCGGGGGAGACGTCGCACGTGTCGACGGCGCCGCAGGGGACGCCGGGGTACCTGGACCCGCAGTACCACCAGGACTTCCACCTGACGGACAAGAGCGACGTGTACAGCTTCGGGGTGGTGCTGGTGGAGATGCTGACGGCCATGAAGGTGGTGGACTTCGACAGGGGGCCCTGCGAGGTCAACCTGGCTGCCCTCGCGGTGGACCGGATCGGCAGGGGAAGGCTGGAGGAGATCCTCGACCCGCTACTGCTGCCGGCCCCCGCCGCCGCCGCCGCCGCCGCCGCCGAGGGAGAGGAGGAGGAGGAATGGGTCATGGACTCCATTCGCAGTGTGGCGGAGCTGGCCTTCCGATGTCTGGCTTTCCATAAGGACGTGAGGCCCTGCATGACGGAGGTGGCCGAGGAGCTCGAGCGGATCAGGTTGAGTGCGCCACCACCCGCATCGGAATCGGAATCGGAATCGGAATTGGAGGAGGAGGATGTTGTAGAGGTGATGGGCTTGCGGTCGGAAGCGGGGGTGAAGTTGGAGGGGAAGAGGAAGAGAATTCGGGGGATGAGATTCGAGGAGGTGGTTGGGGTCAGGAGAGGAGTGGTGGCGAGTGCGGTGGAGTCGCCGGTTTCGGTGCAGGAACCGTTGTGGGTGAGCGAGCAGAGCTCCTCTCCCTCCACCAATGGGTCGATGCCGCGTTTCGTGCTGTGAAAAGAAATACAAATATATGATCTCCCAACACTTCCCCTCTCTCGTTGCTCGCAATTCTCTATTTTCGAATTTGCCAAGTTGATATATTATTATGGCTCCACTTACTGTTTTTTTTTTTTTTTTTTTTTTTTTTTTTTTTTTTTTTTTTGTAAAAAAAAAAAAAAAAATAGTGGGGTGGGGGTTTGGGCGATCTTAAAGCGAGATTTTTTTTCTTTAATTTTATTTTAACTGTTGTATGTAGCATCTAAAATATATAACCTGCAGTAACATTTCTTTACAAAAAAAAAATAAAGTAAAAAATGCGCAAAGAGTATTATAGAACATGATCTTTTACTTCGTTAAATAATCCCTGAATGCCAGTTACTGAAGTATATAGGCTTTTCAGCTTTATTTATTGTCTTTTCAAACTTTTGGAATAAGTCATTGATTTTTACTTGAATATCAGTTAGAGAGAGAGAGAGAGAGAGTTTCAGAAGCTAGAATAAATCTTACAAATATACAAACATTCCGGAGTCTAAAAAATATCTCTAGGTGGATTTCCACAAAATCAATCTCTGTAGAACGGCAAATCAGCAAGAGTCCGGATTGAGCCTGAAAAGATTATCAGCACGTCAGCGCTCAAAAAGATATTAAAGTAGATAATTAGTCTCTCACCAATTCTAACTTTGTAAAAAGAATTTCACTAGTTGCAATAAAAGTAGGAGAAACCAAAGAATAAGTAATGATAGTACCTAGCTCTACTATAATACTCTAGCATTATTCTTTCCTTTGCAGCCAAAAGTTTCCTTTGAAACTAATGAAAATTGTGCAGTGGCTTGAAAGGTCTGCATTTAGAGTTGATTAACTAAATGCCAATACCTTTCGAATAAAAACCATGTAATGGCGGAACGAGTATATAATCAGCACCTTTTGTCGATGTCCCAGCCAAGCCAAACAGGCCCTGAGAAAGTGTTCTTCTAAGTTCTAGCCTAGGCGGGGAAATAAATCTAGAACCTACTTGCGTAATATGACAACCGCCGAACAGTCGTTGCCAATGCTTATATCGAGCAACTTCAACCATGGCTTCGAGGATCAACGGCTTGATGGACCTTTCGGGCCTCAGCGCTGGAGTACTGACCCACGACACGGGCGTGGGGTATTGTAGGCTCCCCATTAGCGAGGGCAGCAACATTCTCAAGAAAATATGGCCTAGGGAGCCTGCCAACAACATTTCCCTCTTCGTTTCCATCCTTGTCCAAGAAGGCAAAATGGGGAATGCCTTCCACTCCAAACTCGTCGAGCTCCTGTTCCCACTTTGTGTTATCGACATTCAGCATAACAAAATTGACACGATCCCTGGAAAGGAAGATGCACTGTCAGAAAAGTAGAAATCTGAAACAAGCATCTAAAAATTAAAAAGCACTTTGAATATCTACCATTATCGTTCGAAGAACACTTTTTCTAAACTAAAACAATAAGGTGATATTTCCAGACAAACTACTTAATCTTTTAGCTGTTGCAGCAGTTGCGAACGTAATTCACTTTTAACTTTAAAGAGAAGAAAGCAGGCTGTGTCATCATAAACATGCTCACCACAAAGTAATTGCAATAGAAAACATTGAATATGAAAGAGTTTACCTGTACTGCTGCTCAACTTTATAGATGTCTGGAGCCAATTCTCGACAGACTTCACACCAATCTGCATAGAACTCAACAACAGTAGGCATCCCATTTGATAGAGCCTGCAGATCACAGATGCAAATCAGGAGAAGACAAATAAAGCAGAAATAGCTTGTCTTAGAAATGTGCTATTAGAATGGTGACCTGTAGCACCTGGACTAGGGTTAGCAACAGTGAATTAACCAAACCGAGTTCAAAGTAAACAGCTCAAATAGCGCTTGTTTGACCCAGCTGAGGAATAGCATCTCTCTACTCGGAGAAGAGCCGAATGAGCATCTGTTTCTGAAACCAAAGACCCTAATAATTTGAGGCTTTTGCTATTCACGCAGCCGAAGGCAGTTGGAGAGAGATTTCAATGGAAAAGCTGTTAAGTAGTTTTTAGTATTTTCTTAAACCAGCTTCGCCAAATAGCACTATTGAAACAAGAATTATCCCTCATTCAGAAGACCAAAGAAGGTTACCCTTTAGAAAGAAAAAAAGAAGCGTGCGCCTAATATTTTGGCAGTCGAAAGCTCCAGATCCACATTAACATTAACAGCCTCCTAAACTAACATCTCATGTTATCGCTGCATTATTTTTGTACCACAACTTATTCCCTGCTGAAAAATTCTCATAGGTGGGGATTTAAGAACAAAGTTGGATAGAACCCAAAATTTGGCTTAGCTGTGAAGAAGAAGGCTCAAGTGACGTATTCAATATTCAATATTTTAATCTTGATGACCAGAAAACCTAACATCAGAATCTGGGTGAGAATTAAGCTACAGACAACAAGAACAGTCGAGCACAAATGATGATAAGGAAATGTTACTGACCTGTTCGTACGGCACGGCATCAGCAGCTAGATCTTTCAACGAAACACCACCGAATTCAAGTCTCGTCGACAAGAAGAGTCCAACTGCAGCAGTAGTAGAAGCCAACGCAATCCTTCTATTAACATCTTTATTCGGGAATTCCATGAATCCAGCATTCTGGGAAGTACTACTAGCTGGTTGATTACCGTCATCGACCGATTTACTGTCGACAATTTGTTCATCCTGAGAAAACGAAACTTGTTAGTCTAAACATTCCTTCCCTCAACCATACGAAATTTCGACTTGATCGGAGCACTTTAAAAAAAAAAATAAAAAAAAAAAAAATAAAAATGAAAGAGGCTTAGCACTGACCGTGGGAGGAGGAGAGGGTTCGATTTGGGGATCGGCGGATTCGGATTTGGCTCCGTGGCGGAGAGTTCGGAGGCGAGGGGGGGATCGGGTTCGGAGGTGGAGGGGTTGGGCGACGACTCCCGAGCGATGAGGCGCGTGGGGAGAGTGGGGACGAGGGCGGAGGACAGGGAGAAGGCCGAGAGGGCCCGAAGCCACGCGCGCCATTGGTCTAGCTCGGTTGCACGGAGGAAGAAGAAGAAGATCCTCGACGAAGATAACCACTCGAAGCCACTCGATTCTTCGCCCCGTTCGCGGATTCGTGCGGGGTATCTCCTGCGTCGTCTTTGAGATTCGTGAGAAAGATCGGATGGGATTTGACCACGAGTAGCTATTGTCAAGGAATTAAATTAATTAATTAAATGAGACGAGAGGAGTGCTCCGAAGACCTTCCCACTTGCACTGTTGCTTATTAGTTAATTAATTAAATATATTATTTTACAAATAATACCACTATTAACATATATAATTTTATGGTAATAAATAAATTTATTAAATCTGACTTGCCTCAACTAAAAGTTGATATATGTTAGTATCACTAACTCCAGTTTGGGGACCCATGGTACTACTATCAAATGACTAATCATGTGTGCATATGTAGTGCCACATAGTTGTACCGTCCCTGTTTAAAAATTTACTTCACGACTCTTTTATTATTATTACTATTTTCTTAAGTTAAATATTTGTTTCGCCTTTTTCTTACAAAATCTTTTGTGAATTATGAAGTAAATCAATCTTATCAATAGTTATAGCATTGGTTAATAAAAATATCAGAAAATACTTATCCATAATTGACTCGTGTAGATGCAAAAGCAGCCAACAGATCGAGTTGACTGCTGGCTCGACGTTGGCAGAGCATCCTGCTGGAAGTAAATAACCTTCCAAAGCGAAACAGCCTATATATATACATTCATTTCTGCAGCCAGTGAACTATAACAAGGCATGTTGTGTCTTGTGGATGACAAAACCAAAGAGCTACTATTTTTCTCTAACTTAATATTAAAGAAAGACAAAGAGCAGAGAGCAAAAAAGGAGAGAGAGAGAGAGAGATGTGCTACAAACTAGATTGTAAGCAGTGTGGGAGGGTTATATGGGGAGGCTGTGGCAAGCATGCGGCCTCCGTCTACAATAGCATAGAGAAGGGGAAGCATTGCATGTGCCGATCATGGCCAGGCGTCGCCCTGCCTTCGCCCTCCAATTCCTCGTTGCCTTCAGGCTGCACTCAAAGTCATTCTCTATCTTTCCCAGCGGAGTTAAATTTTGATATCATTAAAACAAAATCTATGTTATCTTATTTCTACTTATATATCTCCAAATCGATCTATAATATAAGTTAACTAGTTTTAATTTTCTTTTCATGATGACATGCATGCAGAAAAGACCAAAGCTTGAGGATGGAATGACGAGGCCGCTTTGCTTACAAAGTGAGCAGGAAGTAGATTTCCAACCGAAAACCTCTTCTATGTTCTCTAGCTTTGAAGAACCTAATAATCCTTTTTCAGCAAAAAAAAGGAGCCTAATATGTTTTAGATGAAAGTTACTTTTGAGTAATAGAAAAATAAGAGAGCCTGTTCTCAAGTGAAAAACAAGTCAATTTAAGTGAAGTAGTTGTTTAAATCCGAAGGGTATATGCCCATGTTGTGAAGATCCATTTGCAATGTTCTTTTTTAAGAGAAAGATTTATTTTTAAAATAAACTTAGCTGAAAATGTGAAGTAATTAGACTTCAAATTCGGATTTCGAGTATCAACCATCGAGTCCTTTGTCAGTTACGTGACCTATTTGCAATGTTAGCTGGTATTTTGAAATGTTTGCTAGTGCAGTAGTGCCACAAGTATTGAAGACCTTTCTGCAATCATTAACTTTGCTGATAAATGCCGGAAAAGGAAAGTAAAAAGAAACCTACCTTTTACATTGCCATTAGAATATAGAAAGGAGAGAAACAGTCAAATGAGTATATATTCTAAGTAAAAAGCCAACTTAAAAGCATATTATATCTAGAGAGAGAAACCTTGACTCCAACAACAACAATTGACTCGGATCAAAATGAATAAGATAATTAGGCTTTCGCCTAAGATAAGCTAAAGGGTGAGCTTCAGAAAGTTATAAACGGGTATCTATGGAAACACTAGAATAGACTTATGAAGCTGTTCATGTAGATTATTCGCATCCAACCATGATTGTATCTTTTTCAATTGAGACAGTGATAGCTTTAGCCACTCCAACATTATTAGTAATGCTACCTTTTCTAACTGGCAATTACCTTTTGTACCTATATCATAATCAAGTGAGACACATGGGCATAAATGCATGGTATTATTGTTGACCGCACTCGGTAATACTCTACTAACACATCCGTTTTGTGTCCATCCATTTAAGAGAATGTGGTGTATGAGTGGTGTACAACCAATTTGATACGCGTTAGTGTTTGGTCGAAAGATTTATCTCCCCTTAAGTTTATTGTCCCATTCTTATCCTTTTACCATAGAGAAATGCATAGAGAATCACTTTGTGCCTCATCATAAACAAAAAGGTCCTATTCTCATTGTGGTTGGTTCGAATAAAATCATTAGTTGTGCAATGGGTTAGAATTACATTCTAGCCAGGGGATCCAAATGTATTATGTCAGATGACGAAAACATCGAGTAGCATCCCCACTCTTTTCACGACCCAAATCCTAACTCATAAGAGTCTCATTAATTAGAGAATTTTGTCATATATATACCCATCCCTATCTGCATTGCAACCATCCCGCCTTGTAACACCACACATAAAGGTCAAATTGAATTTTAAGAGGCCGGCCGACGAATAATTATTGAGGTTAAGGGTTTGGAGAAGCAGCTATTATGTGGAAACACAAGTTCCACATGACACAAAGCTAAATATAACCATATATTTGTCGAATTCTAATTGGTCCCAGAATACAAGCTGTATAGAACTGTGGCATGGGGAGCATGAGCTGCCTCAAATAGACAATGGTGACAAGCACCGTTCAAGAACCTAAACCCGTTTCTGTTCTAGGCCCAAACACCTAATTAAACCATAATCAAGGAGACTAAATGCGGTTATAATGAGCTATAAGGACCACTCATACATGACAAAATCATGTGTAAAGCTTGGAGTACAAGCCCATCAGACCATAATTGCATGAAAGAAACAGTATGAAGAGGACTTTGAGCAAGCAAGTTAATAGAACCAAAATAAGAAAAATTACTCATTACCTCGGCCTCCTTTCTTTTCCCAAATATGGTTCATTCTGCTCCATGGGTACCAATTCTGGAAAATGGAGAAGCGCCATGCATCTAATAGGTGAAATCTCGCGGCATGCATAATCTAGTAAGTTGAATTATAATGCATCATTTAGCTCTTTGTAATAGAAAATATAGCTCCTAAAATATCAGTTAATTTATTTAGACGTGTCGGAAGAAAATTAGGATTAGAGTCAAGTTCATATTTAAAAGTTTATTTCATTAGGCAGGTGATTTACTCAAAAGACGAGAGAATATTGAAGCTAATACTGCATCTAATTGCAAGGCTACAATTATAAACAAAGCAATAAACCTCTCAGTTAAAAACCGTGTAACACACTGTTTCCTTTAGGTTCTTTTTTTCCCTTTAATCAATTTCTATGATTAGTCAGTGAAGTGCCTAGCAAGGAAGGGATCGCCAGGCTGATTTGGTAGGTAACTGAAGGTTTTTGTTTATTATCTTACTTCACACCCCCCTCAGGTACTGGTTGAATGTTCTATCACCCAGGGCCCAGCATGTGTTTTGGGAATTAAAGAGAGAAGAGTCTTTGACGACATTTTAAGAGAGCTAACAAAAGAACTCATTGACTCTTTCTTTAATCCATACAGGTTAGCAGGGTTTTTCAAGGAAACTGTTGTTTTCCAAATAGTAATTGAGTAGGAGATCCGAAGTTTAAATATTTTCTAAACTAATTTGATTTTCTTGCTTTCATTGTAATTAGAAAATCCAAATACCAGAGACAATGTGATTAAATGCGACAAGTTTAATCAATCCAGGTTAGAAGGTTAATTAGCATTTGATTAAATAGAGTGTAGTCCTTTTCTGTACGAGCATATAAAATCGAAGGCACGAGTTAGCATGCATGAATAGTCTCACGATCCGAAGGCATTACGGAGTTATCCCAAGAATCTTAATGCTTCAAAGAGTAGTTCTAAACCTTACATCCTTTTGCACCTACTTGAATGTCTCCATTTTGATAGGGACAAAAATGACAGCTTGTAATTGTATTTTTGACGTACATGTAGTATAATGGTACCACATATTATCATCCATTATTCTTCTTCGTATGTCCACATTCATCCTACGAGAAACAATGTTGAGATATATGGGGTATAGTATTGTTACTGTAACAAGAGAAAAAGGGCTTTTAATTAATTACTATTGTCCCAAAACTTTCAGCAGTTACTGTACAATACGAACAGTCAAAGCTGCAAGGATAAAGCTATTTTAAATATTCGAGGTTTCGAGTTCGAAGTCTAGCTGCTTCACATTTTCAGTCAAATTTATTTTTAAAATAAATAAAACGAGTAGCATGCTATCTTTCTCTCTCAAAAAAAAAAAAAAAAAAAAAAAAAACTGCAAGGATAAAAGTATTTTAAATAACTTTAATTTGTAATGAAATTCTATAACTGAGAGATACGGAGAAACATACCTCATCTCTTCATGCATTCCGGCCGTTCCCTTCTGTTAAAGTTTTAGACTTTCATTCACCGCTATCTTTAATGCTCTCGCCGACTTAGCCGGTTCTCCACATGCCCACCTTGTATGAAACAGCTACAATACGTGCATGCGGCATTATCCAATTAATTGCGCTAATTTTGAAAAGCAAATTAGATTGCATAACTGGTCTTGAATTTAGAAACTTTTACTGATTTAGATCTAGTTTAAAATTGTGTACTTTATACTCATATGCTTTAGTGATTTAGAAGATCCAAAACATTTAGAAGTGGATTAGAAAATTTTCTTATGGGATATTTCAAATTTATGACAGAAATTGCCACAAGATATCAACTGTCCTTAGCGCAAATAGCAAAAAGCTCGGTGATTAATATTCGAGATTCGAGTTCGAAATTTAATTATTTTATATTTCTAGTTAAATTTATTTTAAAAATAAACAAAACAGATAGCATATTATTTTTGTCTTAAAATAGAAACATTTAAAATAAATTTTTAAATTTTCTTATGCATTCAAAAGGTACATTTGAATAACATATTCTCAAATTGACATACTCACACGCTAGTAGCCTGCAGCCAGGGTTGCAGAGGATCCGTTGCCCTTTAATGCGCAACAGCAATGGTGGATGAGCATTGATGAGCCCTGAAATGTCTGCAAAAGTCTCATGACGTTCAACAGATAAATAAATCGAAAAACGAGAAAAAAAAAAAAAAAAAACAAACTGAAACCAAAGAAATAATAGAAAATAAGGCAATTAGGTACCAGAAATATAATAATGAGAATGATGTTAATTTCCAAAAATAAATCGAAATAACCCGTCTGAGAAAAAGAAAAAAATAAAATAAAACAAAGCCAGTTGGCAAGCACAAAATAAAATTACCATACCCAGTGCAGAAGTGCTTTTCATCCTTTTGAGTGAGAATCTCACTTCTCAGGTTATGAAGCAAAACCTGCATCACAACAGCAGGAGAGGATTATTAAAAACAAATAACTATACGGAATTAAATTAAACCCAGTAACTACTTTTGAGAACAATATGGTTGGACCGCTCTTTGTCCCTTCTCCCCGGTTGGGAATCCCCTCCTCCGACCTTAAAAACGGTTTCTTTTCTTGTTCGTCGACTCCCACCAAACGAATCATTTATTTTCTTTTTATCGATGGATCGAATTCGAGATTAGGACCTCTACCGCTTCTTTGTGCCAAGTAGGAAAATATCATGTGGTGGTAGGAGTGTTTATGGGTTGTAGAGAACTTTGAAAGAAGCTGAGGGTTAGGTTTGTGGGGGGGAAAGAATGGCGCTGGAGAAGCCCAGCTCGAAAGGCCAAGCGTGGTGAGCTCTCTATTTTTCTCATAATTTGCATGCTATTTTCGTTTTCTTTTTTTTGCTGATCTGCGTTTGTGGATTAACCTATGTTTCGGTGTAGGTTTTGCACTACGGGATTGCCCAGCGATGTGGTGATCGAAGTGGGGGAGATGAGTTTTCATCTCCACAAGGTGATCTACGGTTCGAATCCGCTGCGAATTTTCTCCCCATTTTGGGATATCTCTTTTCCAATGCTTTTTTTTCTTTTCTTATAGTTCCCGCTGATGTCGAAGAGCAAGAAGCTTCACCAGATGATAACGGAGCGTGAGAAAACCCCTAGGGTTCGAAATGGAGCTAGAGAAGAGGGAGAGATCGAGGAGGAGGAGGAGGAAGAAGAAGAGGAAGGCTTACACTGCATCTCGTTCCCCGATTTCCCCGGCGGTTCCGAGATCTTCGAGGCCGCGGCGAAGTTCTGCTACGGCGTGAAGGTCGAGATCACGGCGTGGAGCGCCGTCCCCCTCCGCTGCGCTGCTGAGTACCTCGAGATGACCGAGGAGTTCGCCGAGGAGAACCTCGTCTCCCGCACCGAGCGATTCCTAGCCCAATCCGTGCTCCGGAGCATCAAAGACTCGACCAGAGCACTCAAATCCTGCGAGGAAGTCTCCCCCCTCGCGGAGGACCTCGGCCTCGCGCAGCGGTGCATTGATTCGATCGCCGCGCGAGCCGGATCCTCCGATCTCAGCTCCCTCTTCGGGTGGCCGATCACGGAGGGCGCCCCCGCCGCCGGGGAGGGAGAGACGAAGATCCCGAGCACCGCCGCCGCGCTGTGGAACGGGATTGGCCGCAAGAGCGGGATCCGATCCTCCGCCGCCGCCGCCGCCGCCGCCGCGGACTCCTGGTTCGAGGACCTCGCGATCCTGAGCCTCCCCACCTACAAGCGCGTGATCTCCGCCATGAGAGCCCGGGATCTGAGCTCCGAGGTCATCGAGGGATCGCTCATCACCTACGCGAGGCGATCCATCCCCGGCCTCTCCCGATCGAACCGCCGCCACTCCTCCGCCCCTTTAGCTTCCGAACCCGAGCAGCGGGAGCTTCTAGAAACCGTGGTCTCGAACCTTCCCCCGGAGAAAACCACGCGGCTCACAACCTCCCGCTTCCTCTTCGGCCTCCTCCGAACCGTTAATATACTCCGAGCCTCGGAAGCTTCTAGAACCACCCTGGAACGGAAGATTGCGTCGCAGCTGGAACAAGCCACGCTGGACGATCTTTTGATGCCGAGTTATTCGTACCTCGTCGAGACGCTGTACGACGTAGACTGCGTGGAGCGGATCCTCCACTATTTCCTCGAGAACCTGGGCGAAAGAGCGGCCGAGGAGGAGGAGGAGGTGATTGCTGGGGAAGTGGGGGTGGTGAGGTCACCGCGGGGTAACGATAATCGCCCGCTACTAATCGTGGGGAAATTGATCGACGGGTACCTCTCGGAAATCGCGTCGGACGCGAACCTGAAGCCGGATAAGTTCTGCGACCTCGCTCTCGCTCTACCGGACCACTCGCGCGTCTTCGACGACGGGCTCTACCGTGCGGTCGATATCTATCTCAAGGTACGGTGATCAACGGTTGTATTTTAGGAGGCGTTTTGTTTGCTTCATCGTATGGTTGAAAACTTTAATGGTGTGCATTTGGGGTAATGTGTTGATTAGGCGCACCCGGGGTTGACGGAGGAGGAGAAGGAGAAAGTGAGCGGCGTCATTGATTGCCAGAAGCTGACATTGGAGGCGTGCACCCACGCGGCGCAGAACGAGCGGCTGCCGCTGCGCGCGGTGGTGCAGGTGCTGTTCTTCGAGCAGCTGCAGCTGCGGCGGGCGATTGCGGGGACAATTCTGGCGGCGGAGGACGCGGGGCCCGCGGAGATGGTCGAGGAGGAAGTGGAGGAGGTGGGCCCCGCAGCAAGGAGGGAGGGGGACACGTGGCGGGCGGCGGTGAGAGAGAACCAGGTGCTGAGGCTGGATATGGATAGCATGAGGAGCAGAGTGCACGAGCTGGAGCGCGAGTGTTCGAGCATGAGGAAGGCCATCGAGAAGATCGATCCGCGGCGAGGCGGACTCATGGTGGAGCGGCCGCAGGGGAGCTGGGGCTCGCTCGTGGCCCGGCGGATCGGTTGCAGGTTCCCGACACAGGTTTGTGACTCGCACCACCGGACGGTGGTGGCGCCGCAGAAGCCACGGATTGAGCAGAGCCCTTAAAATTCCCAGTCCTAGCAGGACTTGGATGGTTCCATTGAATTTTCTTTTTTTTTTTTTTTAAGTCTTTTTTGATAAATTTTAGAATTGTTTTCACGTTTAAATTCCAATTTATGAGGAGAAAAAGAATTGATTACGAAGCAAGTTGAAAAGGTTAGCCCTGTTTGGTTGTTCATGGGAACACGACGCAGCAAACAATTTGGTGGTGTTGGCTGGAACGCACAGCTACTTTTAGCACATTCAAGTCATTTTGACTCTTCTCAGGAAAACTGCCAAGGAAAGCATGAATGAGTAGAAAACAGATCGATGATTAGAGTGGAAACCTCATTAATGATGAGAGTACCAGAATGAGAAATCCATCATTCTGTTCAGTGATAAAAAAAAAAAATGACCCCCAATAAATCTGGATGCTCTCCATCATCAGAACCGTTGTTTGCAAGGAAAAAAAGGAATTGACTGAAAAGAAGAAAAAGAATAGTCTGGTGAATAAATAACTAATGCAGCATTATATGCTCAATTTTAGTATGGAAGGATGATTCTCTTATTAGAACACACACAGTTATCAGTTCAATGCATACATCACCAATAATCCCCACAAGAACACACCCCATCTCTGAAGTGGTGGAACCTCTTATTATCCCTGACGATGATCTCCCTCTCCACCACCTTGGATATGAACTTGACTGCATTGTGGCAGTCGCCACATATCCTGAGATTCTTCATGATCCTCAATGTGGTTCCTGGAGCAGTGCTAACGAGCCCATATGCGATCGCGAGCCTCTCGCTGTGATACATCAGCGCCTTCTCTTTCGCCTCCTCGTCAATATCATGCAGAACATACTTCGTGTCCGGCGCGTACCCTATCGCTCGTATCTCCTTGTGCAACTCCCTCACCTTCTCATATGCCTCTCTCCTCTTTGGATCCACTTCGCCTTTAGTTGCCATTCTCTGAGTAGGCTTTAGTTTAGAAGAGACTTTCGTACGATTTGGCTGTTGCGGCATTTCGTCGAACAGGAGGCGGGCATCTTCAATGCTTCCCAGTTTACAGTACACAGAAGCTAAACTATCTAGAACTAACTTAGAATTTATCAATTGGGATCTCAATACGAGCTTGTGGGCTTCTCTTACGAAGGCCAAAGAATGGGTTTCAATGCAGGCCTGTAGCAGAATAAATAGAATGGCTAGTTGGGGTGGAGAACCTTCTTTCTCCATTTGCCCTGCTAGCTGAAGGGCTTCTTTTGTATTCCCTTCCTTGCATAGCCTTTCTACTTCATGCATTAGATGGTTTCTTCCATCTACGCGAGATACCTTTTGCGGAGAATTTTGGGCAACGGAGAGGGAATTTGTATCATATGGAGATGGGATCTTATACTGAGGAGTTGAGTTGTTTAAGAAGAAGGGGCCGCGGAAACGCTGAGCTTTGGAATTGCCTTTCCTGGTGGTTGAAATGAAGCGCGGATGCGCAGCTGCTGCGGCACTCGACAACATGTTACTGCAGAGGGATGAAGATGAGGGGAAGCTGATATGTAACTCAGATGAGAGGAACGCTGCAACTCAAATTATCCAAGCGAATTCCCAAAGACGTGCGTAGACAATGACTCTCACGTGCTAGTAGTACGCCTCTCCTGAGCATAAGATGGGATCCTCCTGCACAGTATCGCGTCCCTCTGAAATGGTCCATCTACATACATGGTACTATAAACTCTGATAAATTACAATTCAAATCTGATAAATTTTGAATTCGGAGTCGGGTCAAAATATCCCATATATTTTCACCCCTCATTTGGATAGAACAGATCCCGTATAAAGATCAGAGGGGTTCAAATTTAAAGCAGATTTGGTTCAAACCTTAAACGGTCCCTGTTGCAAAACTGTTGCAGATTAATTTGCTCCATATCTGCATAAGCATTCACATCTCATTAAATTGTTCCAAATCCGCCACATCAAAACTGACAGCGAATGATTCTTACAGGTCCAGTCCAGCTGTCATTTTTTTACTGGATAAGACGTAGCCACGTAGCTCTTTTTTCTTAAAAATTTTATTCCACACACACCACTTAGAGCGCGAAAGACCAGGCCGGAGCGAGTAAAACGGGTGCCGAACCGAAACGAAGCCTGCGGGCGTGAAGAGTGACGACAACGTCCCTGTCATCTCCTCCCAACGTACGTAACTCCACGTGTCAGTCGGCGAGCACGAAAAGTCCAGAGCTACTCGGAAACTCATCTCTCTCTCTCTCCCACCTGCCCCCCTCTTCGTTGAATCGCTGTCCCACTTCTCACTCCCCCGTTCTTTAATAAATACTTTCAAATCCTCCCTTCTTTTTGAGAAAAATCAAATCCTCCCTTCTAAACAAAACTCGTTAGTCTACATCATCATCATCTTCTTCTTCTTCTTCGTCGTCGTCAGATTTTTGAGAGGGATCGTTTCTGGGAGATGGGGAAGATGGCGCACTGGGCGATGGAGTCGGATCAGGTTTTCGGCGATCTGATCGAGTCTGATCTCAAGGAGATCGGCGCCGCCGCGCGGAGGTTCGCTAACCACGCGCTCAGCCTCGGTGGCATCGGCTTCGGCACCACCTTCCTCAAATTCCTCGCCTCCATCGCCGCAATGTGAGCTCAAACCCTCCCTCCCTTCCTCACCCCTCCTCCTCGTCCCTATTTTTTATTTTTTTTTTTTGTTTTTTTTTTTCACTGCGATTTTTGTGCTAAAAAAAGTTTAAAGAGTGTGGTTTCAATGGTATCTATATGAAGTTTATCAGAAAAGATTGTAGATCTTCTTTTGGAATTTTATATTGAGCAGTACCTTCCTGTCCCTTTCTGAAGAAGCTTTTTAGGATCTTGCTTTCTAGCGCATTGCTATGGAAGTGTTTATGTTACATATGTATCAAATTTTAGAATTGAAAGTTTTTATTATATCTAATTTTATTAATATCATTTTTAATTTTGGTGCATTCGTATTTTTTGTTGTTGTTATAAATATATTTTTATTTTATTAATTTGGTACGACAATAAAAAAATTATGTGTGTATTTTAGAATTAAAATTTTATGAGAAAAATATATTTTGTACATCTTTTTTAATTATACCGGTAATTTTTGCTCCGGCCAATGTAAATATTAGATGCTTTATTTTTTTATTTTTTTTTAATTTTATTTTAATATTTTCTCGTACAACGAATTAGATTTTTTTTATTTTTGTCGTAACAGTTTAGTGTTCTCATTGATGAGAGCATCAATGAAAATAAAATTTCCCTTTATTACCATTTGGTTCGGCATATAACGAAAACAAAAAAGAGGAAATCAAGGGAATGAGAGAGAGAGAGAGGAAAATAAAAGAAAAATTAGAAAACAAAATCTTGTTAGTTGAACAGATGACTGAACTCTGGGTTTTTGTGACTGCAGATACCTCTTGATACTGGATCGGACGAACTGGAAGACAAACATACTGACTGGTCTTTTAATTCCTTACATTTTCTTTACCCTTCCATCAGTACTCTTCTCTCTCTTCAGGTAATCGCTTATTTTCTAATTGTAAATCTTTATTTTCTTCGCTAACTCCATGTTTAGATTCTCTTGTATATGATTCTCCCTGCATATTGGTCAGCGCGATATATACATTGTTTAGCACGAAAAAAAAACTCTAGATTAGTTTTGACATACTGAAACATCTTAGTAGGATAAATACATAAATGAGCATCTACAAACAAGGTGAAAGAACATGTGATTCATACATACACATTTGGAAAGTAATTAGATATTGGATCGTCAAATTACATATGGTTTGTGGTTGAGCCTAGTTAGATATGAAGAAAAGTTCATGTTTCAGTAACTTCGAAGCAGATGAGATGATACTTGGTGATTATTACTTCTTGGCTATCTAAATTTCATTTTTGTAGTGATTATTCCGTAATTATTTTTGAATAATGCAGAGGGGAGGTAGGGAAATGGATTGCATTAATTGTTGTTGTAGTGCGACTCTTCTTTCCTCGGCACTTCCCAGGTATGGTTTGGATTCCTGTCTCCTATTATGAACCAATAATGCTAAATGGATGAAAGTGGTTTATTTACATATATTTTGTTCAGTGAGCTTGTTCTCGCTTTATGCATGTGCACGATTTTGCTCTTTCAGAAATTAGTTGAACTTGTTGTACTCAAAAGCTTAAGTATGCCCTCTTTGTGCTAGTAAATTTTCTTTATATTAATTTGATAATGGTAATCTACTCAATATAATCACCTAACATATGTGGCGAAGTTCTAAGGTTATTGTCCTCCTACCTTATGTCTCACTCCATTTTGTGTTTCACTGCACCTCTCAAGAATCTGTATTTAACTACTAATGGGAATGCTATATCTTAGGATTTTAACCAATGACCTGTTTCAGCTAATGCAACAATCATTGTCTTAAAGAGCCAATATCAGTGGCTATCCCTAAATCCTGGTCCAGGAACACTTTCCCTTATAATATATCATCATAGCTTAAGCTTTGTTTTTTCTTTTTCTTTTTCTTTTCAAACCTGGATTGTGAGAAGGAAGTTACTGTAGGTGCAGTTTTTTTTTTTTTTTTTTTTTTTTTTTTTTTTTTTTTTTTTTATCCTTCCTGTTCAACAGTTCCGAACGTGCTTTAGTTTGATGATGATTAGAATGATGGTGAGCAATTGCATGTATTCTTTTCCTCTATTCTAGCAAGGCCACCGTCATATGAGTTTATTGCATTTTGACTAACCTGAATCACATTTTCACCATCTATGCACAGACTACTGTAGTTAAGAAAATGTCTGATCAAAAGAAAATAAAAATTCACGTTAATTGACAATAGAACAGTATGCAAACGGCCATGAAGAAATACCAGCTTGATTGTGACTAACATGAATGCTATGTTCTGATGGAGTAGATTGGTTGGAGATGCCTGGTGCTTTGATCCTTCTTCTTGTGGTCGCCCCCAACTTCTTGGCCGTCACTATTCGCGACGGCTTGGCCGGCGTTTTCATATGCTTGATCATCGGCTGCTACCTCCTTCAAGAGCACATCCGGGCCTCAGGTGGTTTCAGAAACGCATTCACAAAGAGTAGTGGCATATCAAACACCATTGGTATCATCCTTCTGTTCGTGTACCCTGTTTGGCGCTTGGTGCTGAAATTCCTTTAAATCCTTTTCCAAATCCTACTGTCAATAATGATTGAGTTTAGTGTTTCCCATTTGTTTCGACGCTGTGTTGGAGATGCTGTGGAGTGTATTAGTATGTTCATGGAACTTTGTATTGTTGTTGAATGTATTACCAGTAATTTGCTATGGTGATGTCTTGTGTGTAGATGTGCATGATAGTACAGCTGATGTAGTCTGTGTTAGGTTTTATTTGCTTTTCATTTGATTTAAAATTTGATTTTGGCTTTTGGGCCTTCTGGATGGCCCACTATCAATGGGCTTTATTTGGAAGCACAATGCCATAATTACCACATGTAATATTTAGTCCCATATTGAATACTAACCATATGTGGTAACTATATTTTTTATTTTTTCTTCGTTAAATGTATTTTTTTTAAGAAAAAGGTAGTATGTTATCCGTTTCTTTTATTTTTGAAATAAACTTAGCTGAAAATGTGAAGCAACTAGGCTTCGAACTCGGGTCACGGATATCAACCATTAAGCTTTTTGCCACTTGCACTAGGAACGGTTGATTCTTCGTTGAATGCATTATTTATGTGAAAGTGAGAATAATAACTTTTTCTAAAAACACGCTACACCTCGGTAAGATCACTAATTCGAGATTTAATCGTTGGATTCTATATATACTATATACTTTATACACTGAGCGTTATATTTACTCTTTGCTGGATCTTCGAAAGTCGATGGATTTTTTTGCTAGATCTTCGAAAGTCGATGGATTTGTTGCTGGATCTTCGAAAGTCAATGGATTTATTGCTGGATCTCCGAAAGTCGATGGATTTGTTTTGCGCTCTTTCGAAATTGTGCCGACATGTGAATAGTGGTTGTTGTATCGCTAGAAGTGATTGTCGTAGCCTCGCACGTGGAGGGATCTTTACTTTTACTCTTTCCTGGATCTCCGAAAGTCGATGGATTTATTTTGCTCTCTTTCGAAGTTGTGCCGACAGTGGGGATAGTGGTCGTTGTATCGCTAGAAGTGATTGTCGGAACCTCGCACGTGGAGGGATCGCTAGGAGTGATTGTTGGAGCCTCGTACGTGGAGGGACAATCTTGCTTCTATGACAGCTCATCGCACGTCTCGACCCACGGGTTTCATCTAATCCCTATTATTTATTTTTTTATAGTATACTTGTAATTTACATGCAAACATATATTTAAATATTTCGGATATAAATTATTTCAAAATAATATTTTATTAAAAAAAATTATAATTTTTTTTTTTTTTTTTTTTTTTTTTTTCAAGAGTCTGATTTGGTTAAATACAATGTTGAGACATGCTCCAAATATTCTAAATTTCCAAGCAATTTAGATATATATTTAACGGGGCTAAATCACTTGTGTGTGCCTAGATGAGTTTAGGAGTTCCATTCATTTGATTACTAATCGTTAGGAAATAATGCTAATGAAATAAGAGCAGGTGATTGGTCAAAATAAACACATCTTTCATGTAGTTTTCCTTTCCAGTTTTACAGGTCCCAGGTGCACTAATGTTCATGGGATCTACCATGTTTTTCTCAAACAAAGAGGATGATACATCCTCAACATGCCGTTAAATAATAGTTAGACCCAATCGAACAAGTTCAGATCCAACCGGGTAATTGTAGTTCAGTTAAAAATTAAATTTAATAAGAATAAAAATATTGATCTTTTTATCAATTAGTATAATCACAGAGATTTTTAAGAGTTTACACAGATGGCAAAACTAATATCTCTACTTGAACCGAACCAGACCAAGAGAACGGGCCCAGATTTATGGGTCACACATTAACCCGGTCCATTGTAAATGGGCCGAAAAGAATTAGTCGACTCAACACAAATGTTGGGCCCAATCCATTTGCACCTACTCCCGTGTGGATTGGATCACGAATGATGGAGGGGTGTTTTCGTAAATCCGCTAACATGTTAAAAAAAAAATCCCTAACCCTAGCTTCCTACTCCATCTATATTTAACGTCGCCGCTCATGGCTAACCCTCCTCCCATTCGCATACTCGCCCAAATTCTCTCTCTCTTCATCTCGTTCTCTCTTTTGTTTTTTTTAATGTTTTCTTTGTAATCTCGTTTTTATTCTTTTTTTAATAAAGGAGCGTTTCTCGGTGATGAGTAAATCAAATAGATGACGAGTCCGATCTAATCCATTCCATTCTTATGAGGACAAATCGAGGCATTTGCCTGAGAGAAGCTCCTAACGATTTTAATCCTTTTTCTTCGTCAAATCGATGTTTTTTTTTAAAAAAAAAATAATATTTGAAGTATATTCTCTCTTTTTTAAAAATTGTTACAAAAATTTCTCTCTTTTTTTTCTTTTTTTTTTTTTTTTTTTTTTTTGGCTTTAGCAATGGCATGATGATGATGAAGCATTTTTTTTGTCTGAGATTTTCATCTTTGATGAATCCAAAACCCTCCTACTCATTCTGAATGCCACCTACTCCTAATTTATTAATTAGTTTCTTCTCATCTCTTTTTTTTTTTTTTAACTTTTAATTTTTCTATTTTTGATTTTTTTTTTGTCACAGTAAATTAAGAAAGTTTTAATCTATAAGAACAAATTTGCGTGAAAATCACCGATATTTTTATTTATTTATTTTTTCATTTTAGTTGGAAAATATTAGATTGCGGGAAATTTGATGCGGCGATGATGATAAAGTTATGAAACTCTCTCTTTGCTAATCAAAATTATTGGTATGAGAAAGGTCATACAATGATTGCTCTTCAAGCACTTTTGAGCTACATCTCACTTTCCCTTTTTCTATTTTGGCACAATCTAATGACTAAGATGATCAGCTCTAAATAAATTCATTCAATTCTACATTGAATTTGAATTGAGCATTTATAAAATTAAGGTTAATGACATGGTCTCATTTTTATTATTTGCTTCTACTGATCATAATCTTTATAGCACTTTGAACTAGTGATAAAATTATAAATACATTTAAAAATAGTTTTAACAGATGTAGTGAGTTATACCAGATTTATTTAGCATTATTTTTGGTAAAACCTTTTGAGGATAAAAGATTTTGCCAAACTATTGAACAAGACAGATTCTTAATTTTTCAAACCATGGATTCCTTAAAAATGACCCTTCAACTTTCTTTTGACCCGAAGTGTTCTCTTATCTCAACCTGGGACTCTATTTTTCATTAGATAAGCACCCAAAGATGGTATACAAAGAGTGGAAATTGAGATTGCTGTTGAAAGAGCAGGTTTTTTTTTTTTTTTTTTTTTGGTGTGGATATCTTCCAAATTATTATAGCAAGTGATCGAAGGCGAAGAAGATACTAATGCCAAGCTTGATGTCTTGCATCGCAGTCTAGCTCGGTGTGTTATTGGATCATTGATAGGATCAATATTTTGCTTTTTTGAGGGAAGGGTTATCATGTAATTACATAAGATGGTAACTATATGAGAAACAAACGAAGTAGCTTAGCCACATTATATCATATTGGATGGTCTCATTGTTGCTTTCTGGTACTAAAATTGTACTTCCAATTCTTCGCAGGAATGCGAGAACTGATAAATAAAGGGAACATGATGCAGTTAGTTGTAGGAATGCAAACCGATCCGAACGGATTCGGAGCAGGAGACGTTTTGAATTCGTCGCTTTAAAAATTATTTATATTTTTTAAAAATAATGTATTTAAAAAAAAATTAATCATAAATAAATTGGTGTTGTAATTGTAGTAAGCATTTTGTTTTTTTTTTGTTTAATATGAATGCATTTGAAAATTTTAAAATCTATTGCTAATTGTAATTGATATTTTTAATATTTTTTAGTTGATGGTAGTAATTATATATAACTTAATAATATTATTTAATATTATTAAAGAACTTATTGATTTATATTTACAACATATTAATAAAAGGGTTAATTGAATACGACTTTCTCAAAATATATATCGAATAGTAAATATATCTTTACAAAATTAAATTTTTTATATATATTTTTTTAAAAATTTAACGTTATTTATATATATTCCAACCGTCTATTTATGTTAAAAAAATCTGATTAATTATAAATTAAATATTTAATTTTAATTAGTTAGTTAGGTAAATTTATTTTTAATCTTAGTTAGATGAATACAACCAACCACCATTAAGAATGTTCATGCAAATAACAAATTTGCCCATGTTACAAAAAAACTAGCATAGCAGATCACTTACAAAACCTCCCAGGAGCGCACCAAATAGCTCAACTTAACTTTCGAAACAGATATATGACCAAGTAAAAATCCCCAGCAAAATACAAAAAGGATCTTTGAAATGAGGTGAGCAAAATCTAATACAAGAATTTAATGAATAGAATAACATAGTAGAGTGAGGAAAGGGTACTACACTATCACAACACGAAATGATACACCATTCTACACGCATATCTACAAAGAAGCAAGCTGCGCCCTCATGTCATCCACTGAAGGTATGTTCTCCTTCGGATAAATCCTCGACACCATTTGCACGAAGCTGTCGTACTTCTCCAGAAACTCTTTCTGTAGTTGCAAAATCATCTTCCTTTAAGACTATTTGTAGGTATAGAGATAGAAGCATTCGAACATAAACTTTCTCAATGTTTAGAAACAGAAGTAAGAAAAAACGACGAAGCATATACCTTGCACTTATCCCATAAGGAAGGCAACAACTCCTCAGAAGTTAAATTCTTCTGTAATCTCTTATACATGGCAGTAACGGACTTGTCAATCTGTAAGACATAAGATGATTACCCATGCTCACAATACCACAGAACCAAGAATATTCAAAAAAATAATGAAAATGCCTAAGAAACCACTGGTGAAGAAACTGATGTAATTTCCAGCTGATTCCGCAGTATTTTACAGTTATCTAGTTAGTTTATCTTTTTAGGAGCAACACATCAACCAGTTTCTGAAGTGTAAACTGCCATGAAGAAAAAGGAGAATGATATTTGTAATTTTACTTACTCCAGATAAGCTGGTTTTCAACACCTTTCTGAGATCCGCATTTGATAGCCCGAGCTGGTAAGGTATCTGTATATACGAAGACCGATAATAGCACATTTGTCAAAAGATGACAACTAAGTTTTTTGCGATTTTAGATGCAAGAACCGCACGACTGAGCCAAATAAAGAATATTCAAGTATATGAAATCAACAAAGAGCTAGTCCTGAACTAAGGGTACACATTTTTGTATTTATACTCACACTGTACATGCAGAATAATCCTTGTTAATTTACCCCTGAGCGTTGTACGGAAGCCAAATAGGAACTCCAAAATCCAATAACGAAGTCACAATTGGACGAATGTGCATGATAAAATAATCATTTTACTACTACTTGATATAGCACAAAAAGGAGAAATGTAAATCGGTGTGAAGTCTCCTAGACGTCAAACATTAAGTCTTCTGTTTCTGATATAAGGAGCAAGTTTAACAATATGTGAATAAATAAATTTCACATACGTGCCTCCACGGGCAACAAAATACACAAGAATGCGAACTATAATGAAGCAAGATCACATGATTAACTCACCTCCTCAGGAGATATTGTATATTGCAATTCATCAACTTTCCTGGCAAATTGGAATAATCTTTCAAATTGCTGAGAAAAGAAACAAAAAAAGACAAGATTTCAATTCTATATGTACTAAGGATTATGGAAACAGTTCCATTTAGGAATTTCCATGATATATAAGAAGGAAAGACAAGTAGCAGGATAAGAAGATAAATATGCTCACTAGGAAAATGATTGAACTGATATGACGAGTGCAAGCTTGTTCGTAAGCTTCACTGGCCTGATGATAAAAGTTAGCTAGGGTAGGCACAACATTTGCCAAGTCATAAAGACTGCATCCAGAGAAAAGTTTGAAAGTGAATCTTATATTTAAATGACTGGTAAAAATTACAAGAAATTCAAAACTAGTTCAGCAGATTAAAGCAAGCTAAATAGCTCTGTAACATTAAAAAAAAAAAAATCCAAACCCACCAATAATTTGGACGGAAAACAAATGATTGACAAACTAGTAATGAAAAAGAGGACGAAAAAAAAAGAAAAACACCTGTTCTGGAAAGCTGCATAGTTCTCTAATAGTACAATGTCGACAATTCTAGGGTCACTTTGCGCAATTTTCTCCAAAGTTCCAAACATTGTGCTAATCTGTTCCACAATGCCAAACCAGTTCCAAGTAACAACAAGAGGATAAAGGATGGAATCAAATTTGTATAAAGCTGTTGATCCGTATCATTCTGTTGCAAAGACCTTTAAGCATAGTTCAGTTGCTTACTATGTAGCTTAGTCCAGTTGGAACTAGCATCACCAATTACTATTCATGAAGGAAAAAAGAAGAAAATATAGAACCAGCACAGTAAAGAAAAACTACTCACTAGTCTTGTGTATGCCTTATCAACCAGATCCCTTGATTGCCCTTGGATGTACTGCTCCATTCGTGATGCAAGAGTTGCAAATCTAAATAGCATGGAAAAACTTCACGCTTAATCCATTCGTAATGCAAGAGTCACAAATCTAAATATCATGGGAAAAGTTTGCACTAAACAAAAGTAGCAAAAGATCGAACAGTTAAAGTTTTACGGTGTTGGAGATTAGTCAGTACAGTGACACTTCATATCATATAGTAGCTTTTATTATCATTATTAGCAAGAATTTAAATATGATAAAATCAACATAATTGAAACCTCACTTTAGTCAGAAAAAAGCAATTCTTTGCTGCTACACCATGAAGCCTTAGAAAAGTTTTCTAAATAGACGTTTCACCCAACCAAATTGTCATCCCCAGACTTTATACAAACATAAGAATATTAAAAAGAACACCTCTGACGAATCAAATCAAATTGTGTGTGCATCAGTCATTTTAAAAGAAAATGAGTATGTAAGAACTTGAATTTTTGAAAATAATTAAATAAATGAAATTGAGTTGAGTCTAGATCATATATGGCTCAAATAGCAATAGTGCCCCTTTCCTGCAGTGTATTTTGCACAGTTAGAGGGCCAGAAATATCGCTTTTCAATCCGGACTTGATCTCGAGGATCGGAGACCACTAGTGCGACCGTCTCGTCGAACCGAGTGAAAACCATATTCAACTTGTTCCGATCTGACGGTCGGATTTTTCAGAAATCAGCGTCGAAGCTGGCGGGGCCCGCGACTTAAGTCGCGGGTACAGTGAATAGTAAATTCTAGTTTTTTAATCCCTCTCGCGCCAACGTTGGCCAATTTACTATCTGGACCCCTAAGATAGTGATTCGAGTAGTCAATTCTAGCTATTTTCGACGTTCTGGACGCAATGGCGCAGTCGAAAATTCCGTTTGACAACCCTGGAGTCTCGAAAAGCGTGAAAACTGTATTTTGACACAGTTTTTATGGACCGAAAATTTATCCGGACACAGTTTTGAAAAACAGAGATTGCTACCTGATAGGTTTCGTCGAGCCGGACGTCCTGGCGAAGTCCGTTTTTCGATCTGACGCACGAATCTTCTCGAAATGCGTGAAATACGTCGAAAAAGGTGATTTTTGCATCTAAACCCCTATATAGCTTGCCTCGGAAACCGTGCCACTGCATAGGGACGGACCTAAGTGCAAGGTTGTTACTACTGTGGTGGACCAATGTCTAGATACCACTTGTAGAGGGACAAAGTTGCAAATGTGCTATTATGTATATATATACATGTGTAGCTAGGTTAGGGCTTCCTATACCCTAAAGCCTCTCAACCCCGTAGCAGCCCTAGCCGCCACCCTCACCTACCTCCCCTTCTCTGCCGCGATCCCCGGGCTTCCCCGCACCGGCCGCCGCCTCCCATTGCCGGAGAAGAGATATCAAGAACCACCTTGATCTCGGGTGGTTGGAGAGAAGGTGCTCGGGAGGTGCTTGGAAGGACAGGGCCTGTACCTGAGGCATCTCTCGTGAGGCCGCGTCCAAGCAGTGGTGACCCCGTGCCCTGCCGTCGCCAAGCGCCGCCGCGGACCATCTCTCTTTCATTGTTTTCCGGCGAGGTGAGTTCTTGGCACACTTCTCTTTATTCTGGGTTTTGGGCACGTGCAGTTTGTTCCTGACACCGAGACGACTCCTCGGGTGCAGGCCGGGCCGCTGCCATCGTCCCGATCGCCGGCGGGGGGCCCGTCACCGGAAAATTATCATTTCGGAGCAAGTTATTGCGCCGCCATCATCCGGCCGGCGATCTTAAGATCAGTACCGTTGAGTCTCATTTTCTTGGCGACTGCAACATATCCACAAGTTTTGAGCTCGATCAGATCAGGATCGGCGACGCGCGGAGAAGCCCTAGAACCCGGTTTCTTCAACTTTGGCCGATCACGGCCGTCCGGCGCCGCCGCGGCCTCCCGACGCCGGCCACCACTGCACCAAGCTTCCTGGCACCGAGTGGGTGCTGTTGGTCCAACTTTCTCCGGCCCGGGACCGCCGCGCCGGATTCCGCCATTAACGGCCACCAAGCTTCAACCGGGATCCTCCGCCGCGCCTTGCCGGCGCTCCCCGTCGCCGGGAAGCTGTCCAGGTAGGATCGTATACCCCCTAGAAGCTTCCCCATCATCTTGCATGCAAGATCTAACGTCGGGATCCTTACCTCCAGCATTGCACCCGAGCAACACCTAGCTTCGATCTCCGGCGATCCCCGTCGCTCCGGACACCGGCCAACCTTGCAGGTAAGCCCTAAATACCTGTAGGATGTCCTACATGTTTTTGGTTTGAGTCAGGAACCCCCTGTGTTTGATCCCTCAAACCTTGCACCCGAGCTTAGCAAATCGGGCTTGACCTCCGGCCGCCGCCGCCTCTGGCCGCCGGGGGCTCGACCCAACCTGCCTCAGTCCTCACCTGGGACTCTCTGCTAACCCGTGCTCACCTTGGTTCCAGGTCTGGACCAGAGTTGATCAAGAACACCCCAACCCGAGCTTGGGCTTTTGGTTGGTGCTGCTCCGGCCACTGTTCCGGCCAGTCTCCGGCAACCCTCAGGTGAGCGCCATGACCCTTAACAGTTGCTTAACATGATGCTCCATTTAACTTAGATTTTGATCAAGTCTATGTTAAGTATTAGCGAAGTTATGAATTGAACCCTAAATGTTTATGGGCCAAATTGTAAATGGGCTTGGTCTCGGCCCAATTCTTGTGAGCACGGCATGGGTCTCGTCGTAGCGGATGCGCTGAAAGTTACGGCGCAGCTTTTGGACCCCCGGATTGCAAGAACGAGTCGAAACGGATAATTAAATAGGATAATAATGCAAATTAAAATATACTATGGACCTAAATGCAAATTAGACACACATGCTGACTTTAGACAGTAATTATACAATTACTGGACATTTTATTAGAGGCCCGTAGACCCCCGTCGATCGGGAAATTGATTTTATTCCGTAAATCGGCGAGATTGCCTCGTATTAGTGTCACGTTACTACAGTGTCGTCGGGAGGGGTTGTGTGAGTCTATTACTGACCAGATCTTTTATTCAGGGCCCAGCTGTTCAGCACCAGCCTCCCAGTAGCAGCGCGGGAGTTCGAGGAATCTGCCGTCGTCCAGGTGGGTTATCTTCGAACCGGGCCTCAGCTTTTTGGCCCTCTGGTTGCTTAGTTTGTCGGACCCCTGTTTTTGATTTCCCTACTGATCATATGACTTGGCCTGACATATATTGACCTCCTTGACTTAGCATGATCCCTCTGATTGACATTGATCTGATTTGACCTATGATTGAGATATTTACTGATATACGATTACTTGATCCTGAATGATAGCCATTACTCGATATGCATGATTACTTTTGACATATTATGATCCTTCTGTTTGACGTTGACCCAATTAGACCTATACTTGTGATATTCTTGCATCTGAGTTGAGCTTCCGCTAAACACATGTTTTACCTTTTTACAAATGTTTTTATCCAAGCGTCGCAGGGTCGCCTGAGTCTGTTCTTGTTTGATAGGACGAAGGCATCGCTCTTCGAGGTTTGGGCCTAAAGAACTTGATTTCAAAATGATTTTCAAAACAAAATAAAAATATGTGTTTAGTCCTGTATGATTAGTCTTCCGTTCCTCCCAAATATTGTGATTAGATACAGTTGGTTTATATCTCGCATTCTTGATACCTTGATATATCTGATCCTTGATTGTGTTGCATGCCCTGTGATTATTCCTGATAGATTCTGACCTACTTGAGATTACATGTTCTCGATCAGCTGACTATTGTTTACATATTCCATGATTAGTCCTGATAGATCCTGATCTGCTGATTTATCTAGATGATCCCTGATGATTGATAGATACTACTTGATATTCTGATTAGCATGATTGATTGATTCTGATCGATAGATGTTGACCGATGATTCCCTGTTGGGATTTCCCGGCTTGTTGCCGATTGCCCGGTCAGTGGGCCGTGAGTTTGAGCATTTGCATTTGATCGCCCGCACCGTTGTACTTCACGAACATCAGCGGAGTCATGACCCGCAGCGATGTTCTTTACCGGTAAAGTGGTTAGCAGTTGCAACCCGTGACCCCTCGTGGGGGGGAATGTCAACCAGGAGGTGCCAGGAGGGCAGTTTTGCCTGAGGTCTTGTGGGACCAATATGGTGGCTTTTGATTGGATGTTGATAGTTTCCTCATTGACGCATTACTTTTACCTTATACTGTTGCTCAATTTATTTCCAGTATTAGTATCGGTAGACATGCTTTTCTCACTTGCAGTTCCTTATGCATGATTAATGTGGATACCTTTGATTTCCAGCATACACGATCTACCGCTCTTATGACTGTTTATCACTGACATATCCTGATCTACAATATTTCTTATCTGTAGTTTGATGATTGATTACCTGCCTAGTTAGCCTATCTATGGATCTTGTTGATTATCAGTAGATCTGCTTTATTGTTTAGCTTTACCCTATGATTCTTACTATCCGCAGATTTTAGTACCCAGTAGGTACGATTAGCTGATCCTCGGCTCGTCGTGCCCACTGGGATACACTCCGGTGTGTCTCACACCCTCGGGTGACTGTTTTTCAGGTCCATTGGGTGGGGAGATGTCGGGACGATCCAGTGAGCCTGTCACGGTAGCGCCGTCCCCATGATTCTAGACAAAGATGATAGATATCCGTGATGATTGACTTAGATTTTTATTTCCGCATTTTATTCCAGTTCTATTTGATTAGATATTAAAACATTGATGTAATAATTGATTTTAAAGTATTTCCTGCTGAGTAGGATATTAATTGTGCCGAGATATCTGTTGCTGATTACTAGCTTAGCCGTGCATATATAGGGGAGTCTCTGTTCGCGGAATAGAGAGTTTCCTATATGTGTGGCGGTCTGTTACGCCTGTTTTGCAAACTCTGATTTAATCAAAAAAAAAAAAAAAAAAATTCAGACCTCATTTTTAAACTCGGGGCGTGACAGATTAGATGGTATCAGAGCCTAGGTATACGGTACCTAGGGGAGATGATTAGGAACTGGTTAGGATGAACCCTAGGATGACTTGTCACGCGAGAGCGCTGGGTATGTCGAGTTTAAGGGTTAGAAACTCAAGGTATTGTCAGAGTCTGTTTCTGACCTGCTTCTGTATTGCAGCTATGGCCCGTACTCCAGGTCGTGGACGGGGCACAGGCCGTGGAGTAGGCCGACCACCTAGCACGCCGAGCGAGCCCGTTGATCAGAGTCGTATGGACCGGCTCGAGGCTCAGGTGGCGACTCTGGCTGGAATGTTCCAGCAATTTATGCAGCAGCAGGCTGCTGGCCCCTCTACTTCTGCCCCGCCCGCTCCTCCACCTGCTGTACCTGAGGTCACACCACCGGTTGTACCCCCTGCTGCGCCGGCCGTTGCTGAGCCACAGATAGACCCCGTACCACCACCGGCGAGGCCCGTTCCAGCTGCAACCCCTGCCGCAGCATCCAGAGCGGTACCTGGGGTTGCTGCAGCCCCAAAAGCTACTGCCACTACGGCGTCTGCTACCTCCTGTTCTGCTTACCCCGCCGCTGACTCTGCAGTCAACCCTGAAGCTGATCCGGCGGAGAAGGCTCGAGCGAAGGCAGCCCTTCTAGAGTTTAAAAAGTTCAAGCCGCAGACCTTTGACGACAAAGACGGCGACCACTGGGCAGTCGAATTATGGATCGATCATATGGAGAAACTGTTTCAGGATGCCTACACCGAGGACCGCGACAAGGTCCATATCGCCGCTCACTGCTTGGATGGCCGGGCATCCAGGTGGTGGAGGCGACACCGTGAGCGCTACTTCCCGAGCCCGGCCGTTCCTACCTGGGAAGATTTTAAGACCGCCATGTACCAGCATCACCTTACGGAGACCACTAAGGAGGGTCTCGAACGCGAACTAGAGACGATCAAACAGGGCGACCTAAGCGTTCGAGACTACGAGCAGGAGTTCCTGCGCATCGCCGACCTGGTGCCCCAGGCGGTGCGCGAGGAACGTCGGAAGGTACGCCTATTTTCACAGGGTTTGAGGACAGAGATCCGTCGACACCTCGCGTCACACCTCTCCACAGACTTCGATAACTGTGTGGAGCGGTGTCTGGCGATCGAGGCAGAGATCAAGATGTCCCGCGCCGAGTGGAATGCAGCAGACAAGGACAAGGACAAGGATAAGGGCAAGAAGAGGGCACATCCAGGAAACGGCAGTGGGCATGCAAATCAAAACAAGAAGGCGAAGCCATCCCGACCGTGTGTCTTTTGCGGGGGTACTCACCGAGCGCACTCCTGCAACCAACGTCATGGCCGATGCTACTACTGCGGCCAGCCTGGACATATTTCAGCCAACTGCCCTCAGAAATCTGCACCGATCCAGCCGGTGTTGTCCGTGCCGCCAATTGCTGCTAGACCACCACATTCTATGCAAAGTATGGCAGCATCTAGCCGTCCTCCACCTCCGCGACAAATTGAAGGATCGCGCCAAGTCTCGGGAGGACGGGTCTTTGCCTTAACCCAACAGGAGGATCCGTTGGGAAAAGGCCCGTTGGATGCATAGGTTTTTGCTGAGGACTGTAATAATAAGGGTCTTTGGATGATTTGAAAAACTAGAGTAATATTTTGTTAAGTTTCAGGGACGAAACTTCCTTTTTGGAGGGAGAGATGTAAGAACTTGAATTTTTGAAAATAATTAAATAAATGAAATTGAGTTGAGTCTAGATCATATATGGCTCAAATAGCAATAGTGCCCCTTTCCTGCAGTGTATTTTGCACAGTTAGAGGGCCAGAAATATCGCTTTTCAATCCGGACTTGATCTCGAGGATCGGAGACCACTAGTGCGACCGTCTCGTCGAACCGAGTGAAAACCATATTCAACTTGTTCCGATCTGACGGTCGGATTTTCAGAAATCAGCGTCGAAGCTGGCGGGGCCCGCGACTTAAGTCGCGGGTACAGTGAATAGTAAATTCTAGTTTTTTAATCCCTCTCGCGCCAACGTTGGCCAATTTACTATCTGGACCCCTAAGATAGTGATTCGAGTAGTCAATTCTAGCTATTTTCGACGTTCTGGACGCAATGGCGCAGTCGAAAATTCCGTTTGACAACCCTGGAGTCTCGAAAAGCGTGAAAACTGTATTTTGACACAGTTTTTATGGACCGAAAATTTATCCGGACACAGTTTTGAAAAACAGAGATTGCTACCTGATAGGTTTCGTCGAGCCGGACGTCCTGGCGAAGTCCGTTTTTCGATCTGACGCACGAATCTTCTCGAAATGCGTGAAATACGTCGAAAAAGGTGATTTTTGCATCTAAACCCCTATATAGCTTGCCTCGGAAACCGTGCCACTGCATAGGGACGGACCTAAGTGCAAGGTTGTTACTACTGTGGTGGACCAATGTCTAGATACCACTTGTAGAGGGACAAAGTTGCAAATGTGCTATTATGTATATATATACATGTGTAGCTAGGTTAGGGCTTCCTATACCCTAAAGCCTCTCAACCCCGTAGCAGCCCTAGCCGCCACCCTCACCTACCTCCCCTTCTCTGCCGCGATCCCCGGGCTTCCCCGCACCGGCCGCCGCCTCCCATTGCCGGAGAAGAGATATCAAGAACCACCTTGATCTCGGGTGGTTGGAGAGAAGGTGCTCGGGAGGTGCTTGGAAGGACAGGGCCTGTACCTGAGGCATCTCTCGTGAGGCCGCGTCCAAGCAGTGGTGACCCCGTGCCCTGCCGTCGCCAAGCGCCGCCGCGGGACCATCTCTCTTTCATTGTTTTCCGGCGAGGTGAGTTCTTGGCACACTTCTCTTTATTCTGGGTTTTGGGCACGTGCAGTTTGTTCCTGACACCGAGACGACTCCTCGGGTGCAGGCCGGGCCGCTGCCATCGTCCCGATCGCCGGCGGGGGGCCCCGTCACCGGAAAATTATCGTTTCGGAGCAAGTTATTGCGCCGCCATCATCCGGCCGGCGATCTTAAGATCAGTACCGTTGAGTCTCATTTTCTTGGCGACTGCAACATATCCACAAGTTTTGAGCTCGATCAGATCAGGATCGGCGACGCGCGGAGAAGCCCTAGAACCCGGTTTCTTCAACTTTGGCCGATCACGGCCGTCCGGCGCCGCCGCGGCCTCCCGACGCCGGCCACCACTGCACCAAGCTTCCTGGCACCGAGTGGGTGCTGTTGGTCCAACTTTCTCCGGCCCGGGACCGCCGCGCCGGATTCCGCCATTAACGGCCACCAAGCTTCAACCGGGATCCTCCGCCGCGCCTTGCCGGCGCTCCCCGTCGCCGGGAAGCTGTCCAGGTAGGATCGTATACCCCCTAGAAGCTTCCCCATCATCTTGCATGCAAGATCTAACGTCGGGATCCTTACCTCCAGCATTGCACCCGAGCAACACCTAGCTTCGATCTCCGGCGATCCCCGTCGCTCCGGACACCGGCCAACCTTGCAGGTAAGCCCTAAATACCTGTAGGATGTCCTACATGTTTTTGGTTTGAGTCAGGAACCCCCTGTGTTTGATCCCTCAAACCTTGCACCCGAGCTTAGCAAATCGGGCTTGACCTCCGGCCGCCGCCGCCTCTGGCCGCCGGGGCTCGACCCAACCTGCCTCAGTCCTCACCTGGGACTCTCTGCTAACCCGTGCTCACCTTGGTTCCAGGTCTGGACCAGAGTTGATCCAAGAACACCCCAACCCGAGCTTGGGCTTTTGGTTGGTGCTGCTCCGGCCACTGTTCCGGCCAGTCTCCGGCAACCCTCAGGTGAGCGCCATGACCCTTAACAGTTGCTTAACATGATGCTCCATTTAACTTAGATTTTGATCAAGTCTATGTTAAGTATTAGCGAAGTTATGAATTGAACCCTAAATGTTTATGGGCCAAATTGTAAATGGGCTTGGTCTCGGCCCAATTCTTGTGAGCACGGCATGGGTCTCGTCGTAGCGGATGCGCTGAAAGTTACGGCGCAGCTTTTGGACCCCCGGATTGCAAGAACGAGTCGAAACGGATAATTAAATAGGATAATAATGCAAATTAAAATATACTATGGACCTAAATGCAAATTAGACACACATGCTGACTTTAGACAGTAATTATACAAATACTGGACATTTTATTAGAGGCCCGTAGACCCCCCGTCGATCGGGAAATTGATTTTGTCCCGTAAATCGACGATATTGCTCCGTAATAGTGTCACGTTACTACAGTGTCGTCGGGAGGGGTTGTGTGAGTTATTTACTGATCATATCCCTTTATACAGGGCCCAGTTCTTCAGCACCAGCCTCCCAGTAGCAGCGCGGGAGTTCGAGGAATCTGCCGTCGTCCATGTGGGTTATCTTCGAACCGGGCCTCAGCTTTTTGGCCCTCTGGTTGCTTAGTTTGTCGGACCCCTGTTTTTGATTTCCCTACTGATCATATGACTTGGCCTGACATATATTGACCTCCTTGACCTAGCATGATCCCTCTGATTGACATTGATCTGATTTGACCTATGATTGAGATATTTACTGATATACGATTACTTGATCCTGAATGATAGCCATTACTCGATATGCGTGATTACTTTTGACATATTATGATCCTTCTGTTTGACGTTGACCCAATTAGACCTATACTTGTGATATTCTTGCATCTGAGTTGAGCTTCCGCTAAACACATGTTTTACCTTTTTACAAATGTTTTTATCCAAGCGTCGCAGGGTCGCCTGAGTCTGTTCTTGTTTGATAGGACGAAGGCATCGCTCTTCGAGGTTTGGGCCTAAAGAACTTGATTTCAAAATGATTTTCAAAACAAAATAAAAATATGTGTTTAGTCCTGTATGATTAGTCTTCCGTTCCTCCCAAATATTGTGATTAGATACAGTTGGTTTATATCTCGCATTCTTGATACCTTGATATATCTGATCCTTGATTGTGTTGCATGCCCTGTGATTATTCCTGATAGATTCTGACCTACTTGAGATTACATGTTCTCGATCAGCTGACTATTGTTTACATATTCCATGATTAGTCCTGATAGATCCTGATCTGCTGATTTATCTAGATGATCCCTGATGATTGATAGATACTACTTGATATTCTGATTAGCATGATTGATTGATTCTGATCGATAGATGTTGACCGATGATTCCCTGTTGGGATTTCCCGGCTTGTTGCCGATTGCCCGGTCAGTGGGCCGTGAGTTTGAGCATTTGCATTTGATCGCCCGCACCGTTGTACTTCACGAACATCAGCGGAGTCATGACCCGCAGCGATGTTCTTTACCGGTAAAGTGGTTAGCAGTTGCAACCCGTGACCCCTCGTGGGGGGGAATGTCAACCAGGAGGTGCCAGGAGGGCAGTTTTGCCTGAGGTCTTGTGGGACCAATATGGTGGCTTTTGATTGGATGTTGATAGTTTCCTCATTGACGCATTACTTTTACCTTATACTGTTGCTCAGTTTATTTCCAGTATTAGTATCGGTAGACATGCTTTTCTCACTTGCAGTTCCTTATGCATGATTAATGTGGATACCTTTGATTTCCAGCATACACGATCTACCGCTCTTATGACTGTTTATCACTGACATATCCTGATCTACAATATTTCTTATCTGTAGTTTGATGATTGATTACCTGCCTAGTTAGCCTATCTATGGATCTTGTTGATTATCAGTAGATCTGCTTTATTGTTTAGCTTTACCCTATGATTCTTACTATCCGCAGATTTTAGTACCCAGTAGGTACGATTAGCTGATCCTCGGCTCGTCGTGCCCACTGGGATACACTCCGGTGTGTCTCACACCCTCGGGTGACTGTTTTTCAGGTCCATTGGGTGGGGAGATGTCGGGACGATCCAGTGAGCCTGTCACGGTAGCGCCGTCCCCATGATTCTAGACAAAGATGATAGATATCCGTGATGATTGACTTAGATTTTTATTTCCGCATTTTATTCCAGTTCTATTTGATTAGATATTAAAACATTGATGTAATAATTGATTTTAAAGTATTTCCTGCTGAGTAGGATATTAATTGTGCCGAGATATCTGTTGCTGATTACTAGCTTAGCCGTGCATATATAGGGGAGTCTCTGTTCGCGGAATAGAGAGTTTCCTATATGTGTGGCGGTCTGTTACGCCTGTTTTGCAAACTCTGATTTAATCAAAAAAAAAAAAAAAAAAATTCAGACCTCATTTTTAAACTCGGGGCGTGACAGAGTACCTTGGTATATAGGATAAAACTCCTAGTTGACGTACATTACGTTCATTCCTCTCAATCTGATTGCATGCTTCATCAACAAACTGCAAAATATGAGCAATCAAACAAGTTTGTCAGATAATATATGCCAAATTGAATCAGGGAGCAACATTACCTTCTATTAAAGATATGACACAATATTTGTAAACTGCAGAGAATACTAACCCTACTGAACTGCGAAGATATTTTGCTCTCCAAATCATCGAGTAACTTACGCACGAATCCTGCAGCATCAGCTTTCTGGCCAGAGAGATAGCGTTCTGTAATTCCGTGCATTGATATGCACCGCAGAGGATCGATCTTGTATGCCCAATCAACCACTGAATAGAAGTCTTCCTAAAAAAACGAAGAGGGGCATATACTATATTACATTATGAATGTGAAAAAGAAGAGGCGAAGTTGCAACTCCTATCTCTGCAAATTGGAAGAACAATGAACTCCTTAGGAAACAGGTTTTCATTCACATTCACATTATGTTTGTTACAGGCCTCAGAAATAAATGTCTACATTTTAGCCAAAATGCAGGAAACACAGTGATACCTTAAATATCGATTTCAATTATATCGATATCAATTATATTTGTAACAAAAACCCAAAGTCGAAACGCAAACAACAGAAGTAGCATATTACTTGAAACGCCACCTCAAGCTATCCATTTCTGAAACTTTCTAGCTATGAAAGCTCAACTTTTTGCCTCCAAAGAACAGGGACTCCCTAAAATGGTTGATGTTACAAAGGGACCCTTGCAGGAGAATTCATCATCTTAACGGAAGCTAGAAAGCTTTTCTCCTAAGCAACACCATAACCAACCAAAAGATGGAGACATGCTTCCAAAGTTTTTACTAGTCAGGAAAAAAAAGAAAATAGAGAAAAATGTAATGATTGCTAAATCTATAGCCATATAAATTTCTCATTTCTACAAAGCATCAAATTTAAGTTCAAAATATCTGAATATATAATCTTTCATGCAGCTAAAATTGCAAAAAGTATATGTTAAACTTTTTATGAACTTACTTTCAAGGGGCAAAGAAAAAGTTCTGCAGGTCAACAGAATAATCTTAAGATTTGCAACTCACTTGACAAAATTAAAGCTACCTGGATTCCATCAAGCAGTTCTTGCAGAGCTTCATTAAGCGCTCCTAACTCGAAATTATTATCTGGAAAACAGTTCGGAAGATAAGCTAGTATCAAGACTACTAGGATGAATCAATTGCTGATTTTATCACAAAGGAATCTGACAATGATGAGAGCAATGATAAGAAGCAAAGCACACTACCAGGTTTGATATCATTTCCATCAGGATCCATAAGGCTCAAATCATCATCATTTGTGCCGATGCCATTGGATCCACTTTTGATACCATTAGCAGGAGCGCCAAGCGCAGGAACTTCAAAGCACATGAAATGAGCAAAAAAAGAGCTCTGCAAAACAGTAACAAGTAGTAGTATGATTTTCTTTCCGTTTCTTTTTTATACATTAACAGACCTTATTGAGATACTAAAATCATGCATTAAGCAAAAGAATAACCTCATCTACGAGAAGAGGGATAAAGATAGTAAGCATCTTCGAGTATGCTTCAGAAACTGTAGAAGTATCCGCACTGTTTGCCGTCTGACTGGATCCTGTACTTTCAAGCCAAACAGTAGGATTTCTAGATGCTTTCGTACTTGCACGAAGTTCGTTTGCGAATTCCCGTGCCTGAATCACATAAATGAGCATGAATTTCATTAACATGAACGCTGGATTCTAACTGATTGCATTCTCACTCTCATGGATTCTATGTGGAACAAGATAAACAGTGTTCAAAATTTGTATTCTCATCCAATGACCCTGCTATACTAAACCCAATTAAATGCCCCTTGAATTGTATTTCAAAGGGTTTTCTCAAAACCTTAAGGTCAAAACAGGTACAACAAAAGGCATATAGATACTAAAGATAAAAAGAAGCTTCATGAACAGTTGGACAGAAAATATTAGAATTCTGACCTCTCGACGCAGAAGTAGATTAAGGGACTGACAGTATGCCTTCCGTAAATGGCCCAAGCAATTCTTGTCAAGACTCTGAATATATGATCACAAATCAAAGCTTAAAAAAATTATATTGCTATAAAATACATTGTAATTTCACTACAAAACAAACTTCCGGAAGGTTAAAAACCTTTAAATGCTGCAGAAGTCGTGCATAAGTCCTGCATCTGTACCGCAGGTCAGCATGATCGGGCCTTTTTAACTGTCCTCGCTACTTTCATTTAAAGCAAACCTTCTAAGTAAACAGAACAAGATCATTGCAGAAAAAAAATGAATAATGACATCAATGTACCTGAGAAAAATAGCTCTTGTCGCTAATCATGAAGTCTACCAAACTAGAGAAATAGTTCCTCAAGAATTCTGATGCTCGCCGAACAAATGTAGTTTTTAATTTTTCTAGTTCAGCTCGTTTTTCCCTTACCTGTATAGAGTTTGATAGCAGAAATTGCATTCAGCAAACACAAAATGCACGAAAATAAGATGAACAAATTGAAGATTAATTCTCAATACTCTTGAGAACTTGGTCAATAATCAATTTATTACTGGCTCCATTATTATGTCAAATGAATTTAATTTTGAAACTGGAGCAGATTTTCAGGCTACAAGAAGAGTATAGATGAGGTAAAGACAAATGAAACATGCAACAGTTTCCTGATATATTTGTGTCTTATTCAACAAAACCGTCCTTATACCAAATTTCTGCTAGCTTATAAATTCATTATTTTTAGCCCCATTTAACAGGGTTCTCCTACACTTCAACCAAAGAAAAAACCAAAAAAAGCAAGTTCTTGGTACAATGAGTTCATTGTCTATTGATACAGCTGCAAAACTATCCAAGCTAATGAAACTCAATAAGGAAATATTGATATCAGAGTACATAAAGGAAGCTTACCGCTCGCATGTTAACATAGCATGGATCCAAATTTGGCACTTCAAGACTACGTATGGCCCCAGTCAACCATTCACATGCCTCAACATTTTTAAGCATGCGGGCTTCTTCAAATGAACCTCCAGTTAATGATGCTGCAAACTGCAGGATGAAGATAACACAACTGTTATACCAAAAAGCTAAATATGACAGCCATTGCTAACACAAAAAGTTGTCAAACATTGTTTCACTTCATACCTCTGAAGGTATACGCAAGCATTCAAGTAGCTTGTCCAGCTCCTCAATAAGAGTTTTGTTACTAACAGACTGCATCTCCAATTTGTTGTTCCGGGATTCAATCTGCAAGACACAGCCATCTAGAAAAATGAAGCTTCCGATTTTGAACGAAAGAACAATATACAAACAGGTACAAGGTGTTGGTGATCAAATAAAATATTTTTTTCCCCCTCAACTTCCATGTCATTCTAATCTACTAAGGATGGATAGAGAAGAGGATGGGATTCAGCACATGTGTTATATTGCTCCACTAGGACCTGTATGCATAGAAAGGCATGACAGGGGCACTGCTTTCATCCATAACATACATAATGCAGGTGATAAAATTAGGGATTATACACAATCACAGAGTCAACGCTTCAATTGCAGCTGGCTGTGAGAGACAACCCAAAATGATTAACAAGACCATACCGATGCAATGTCCTCTCTCATATGTCTGAGTTTCACATTAAAAATGCGTAACCACTCATCCATATCGTCTACGCATGCACTAGCTGCTTCTAATCCCTGTAATACCTGCACAAGCCATACGATTCACTGAATTAAATGAGGAGATTTTGATGGCAACTTCAAAAATCTTTTCAAAGTCACAACACTATAGCAAGGGGAACCATCAAAACATCTAAAATTATCATCTCATGGAATAAAATAGCCATGAGAGGAAAAGACGATGTACCGCAATAAGCCCATCTGAAAAGAGAGATTATTAGACAGTAAAGACGAAATGGAGGTACCTCCTCAATTAGAGGTTCATTTTCCAACAAGGAATGGACATTTGCCGCTTCTAAAGCAAGAAGTTCCCGCTTCATTCTTTCAGAAAATGCCTCTGCTTCACCAATGCCCATAACATACCTGCACCAATTAAGTCTTCCCTAATATTTATATTCTAAATATATACAATGGCACTGAAGAATGGCACAGAAATATTAAGTAAAATTAAGTTCAATTACCCCTCACCCCCCGACCACCAAAACAAAAGGAGTGTCACAATAATGTAAATAGCAGGAAACTTGAAGTTACTAGCTAGAAAATGCATAGAGGAAACATACGTGCCAAGAAGGGCCTCCATTTCTTCTTCTTCTGCTTGTGAGACGAGGTCCTTTTCAACACTAACTTTCAACTCCCTTTGTGTCACAACTAGTACAGCTGATCCTTCTTGGCTATCTTGCTTGCTAACTTGATTAGCAACTGTAGGTGTATTTTCCTGAATTACATTCAAAACAAGATAGCCAATGAAAAGTATAAATCAGCATATTGTTGACATGTAGGAATGGTTATCAGGTATTGTCAGTGTTTAACCCTGAGACAGGTGTTGTATGATAAATGGAGCGCCTTACGATAAAATAAAATTGAGATAACAAGAGGAGATTCTAATACAAATTGCACCTGTGCCCAAAGAGCCATCTCCACAATATCAATTCCAACAACTTTAGGAAGACGATCCAATATCTCCTTGCACATGTCTAAAATGAAAAGTAGCAGGCGATTCCTACAGAAAAATAAAAAGCAAAAAGTGAAAAAAAAAGGATTAGTCCACAGGTTAGTTGAAATCTCTTGGCTGATGTCTTTATAAATTTCATCAACAAGCATACAGCAAGACAGACATATTAAAGGTCATGTAGAAGTCTTCACTATTTTCTTCTTTCCAGCTAGTCAAAAACAAGGAATGGAGAAATGCCATGTAATGAATAGAACCTACGCATATGTGCCTGTTTATATTAAAGTACTTTACTTTTAGACCAATCACCTGTCATCTATATTCCGCATTGTCCACTGTGGAGGGGCAACACTCTGACTTCTGAGGTTATCGAATCCCTGCACAACATAACATAAAGCAAGAGGATCATTGAATATACCTAGCATTCATCCTAGCAATTGGAAATTGAACTGCCATATCAAAACGTAATCATGAAAATCATGATGAATCCAGGAATGAAAAGTGACAATTAATACCAGAATAAATGTACAGCCAGCAGGATCATTTGCAACAACTTCCACCTTTGTAAGATGCTTCAGCTTGTATAGTTTTGCAGGCTGGACATGCATAAAAGGTTATTCAGATAAAAAATCAGCAATTTTGTGTTTTAGACACTGTTTGGCCTAACAAATAGAGAAACATTGATATTCCGTTCAGCATTAACTGGTAGTGATATGTAAACAAAAAACAAAAAAAACAAACAAAGCTGCGCAGGTCATTTTAAATAAAAGGAATTATGGTAAAGACTTGCAGAGTCATGCTATATATTTTGGAGAGGAAAATAAAACAGAAGTTATGACACAAAACAAGGATTTTAAAATTTAAACCGATCTCTCATGCCAAATAGATAGAACAGAGAAGATACTAACAATACTTATGAAGTGTAGGGAACAGAAAAAGACTTCTAAATATAATTGATTTAAGAAAAGCTACTGTTGGGTCCATGAAAAGTTATTGATGCGATAAAGGATATGGATCATGGAGCTACAGCTACAATGAGGGGTGATCGAGGGGAAATGAATGAGTTTCCTACAATAATAGAATTACATCAGCATTTTTTTTATGCATTGGTTATAGATGAATCAACTAAAAATGTTTAAGGATGAATTTCATGGTATAGATTTCTTAACAATGATACCGTTTTTTTTTTAGAGAAAGGTAGCATGCTACCTGCTTTTCTTTTTTTTTAAGAAATAAACTTAACTGGAAATGTGAAGCAACTAGGCTTTGAACTCGGGATCTCGGATACCAACCACCAAGCCCTTTGCCACTTGCACTAGGGACGGTTGGTTAACAATGATACCGTTGATGAATTGTTACAAAATATTAAGTTGGAAATAACGGAAAGGAACTCAGAAATTAAAGGACATGAAATATGTATTTCTAAGAATGAGCCAATGAGGCACATATTTAGTAAACTGAAGACATTAAAATGAAGACTTAATGATCCTTTGGTGGACTGAAAAAACAAAAAGGAAATAGTTTCATTACCTTGATCGTACAGTTCAGAAAGAAGAAGGGAAACAGAAAAGGAAATTTCACTAGAAGACAAGTCACATTAAAATTGATTGTGATATAGTGGAACTCTCAAAACAGAGATCACATGATGCACTCATCAAGAACAGCAAAATAATTTAAGCAGAAAGTGCTTTGAAAGACCAAAACTAATGGAGAAGTTGCTAGCCAGAAAAGGCATTATAAAAGCTCATTAATAGAGAACCTTGCTTGACAATCGAGTAAAGGAAAATAATTCATGTTGTCGACATATAATATTTATGAGAGAAGGCCTTCTTGTTACTGTGTATGGTTCACAAACTTGGCAAAATTTATTGATCCTAAAATTTCTCCGCACCTGAGTTTTACAGTCATCATATTTAGATATTCCAAAAATTCAAAAAGCTGCCGAAACTGTGCTGTGCTTAATATGTAAGGTCTGGCACTAAGCTAGTATTGGAAGACCCACGAACACAAAATGTAAGATCAACCTATGCTAAATATGGGTAGTTAGTACACAATCACAAAATGAGAAAAAAAAAGAAAAACCATGGGTAAACAACCATGGATGATCAAGTTCAACTCACTAGGTTAATTTTTGCATAATGATACATATTATACTAAAGAATGTGTTCATGTAATTTCAGCCATGAAGTCTTACTAGAACTAACATCGCACAACATCAATCATTGCAAGTACAATGCCCTAATGGTTTCTCTACATATAATTCTTTAAAAAGAAAAATCAACCTCAAGGACTGCTCCAGATGAATACTTCAGGACTCGAAGAAAAGCTTTATTTTCCCCACCATTGGGTGAATGTTTAGCTGCAATGAATAACAATAATTAAACGACATAACAAATTAAGAACATTATGGACAATAATGAAAATATAAGCATCTGTTGCTGGCACCAATTGGCCAAAACTAGCAACAGCATGATAAGCTTTGTATATTTCATATCTATTTATATAAGCACATTCAAAGTGCTTCAGAAAACAATGTAATAGCAATAATATTCTACAGAATGCAGAAGCCAAACACCATGAATAGCCTTTCTATTATTTCATTTGCTACTAACCACACAATCCATGTGATTTACAATCAAGGATTTAAATGTCGCGGCATGGAGTCGTGCCGAAAACTTGCCGGTACGGCATGGCACAATGCGTGTCGGATTGTGCCAATACATGCCAGTCATAAAGAATACATGTGTGCAAACATATAGTAGCATGAAATATATTTTTTTTGTAGCAATAAAATATTCTAATTGCTTATTATGTATTTTTATCAAATCTTTTGAATTTTATTAAGAAAATTACTTACTAATTTAAAGAAAAGAGGATTTTGAGCTGTGCTATCGGCATGGGACCTGTATCATACCGATATTTTGTTGATACAATACAGCATGATAAATATGGTCCGTGCCGATGGAAACTTAAATCCTTATTCACAATAATCTATCCCCTATGTAATTCGCTCCTCTATAACTGAGAATGCTCCGGTGCACGGAGATAGGGCATCGAGCATCATAGTTGAACATACTGCAACCTCGTGTCCATACGATCCAAATGATTCAGTTCTAGAATCTAGAGAGAAACAAATACTGAGCAAGAAGTGAGCAATTCAAAGATGTTATAACAACTCTAAGATCTCCTAGCATCATTTTATCCGTGCAGTGTTTCATGATTTCATCAAGCGATGACATACTCAAACTTCCAATTAGTCCCTGTTGAAACTAAGATTGTTAAACATAAACGTCAGCACACAGCTATTTCCCAAAAACTACGGCATAACTCTATTAATACAATTCAGTTCCACATGAATCTTTTTGCGTAACAACTGCTTCCACCTCTGCTAAATAGAGCAGTGAGCGTCTTACGTCTATTCTGTACCACGAATTGTCATTTAAGTACCGAGCAAATTCTGCCACACAACCCAACATGTAAACATTATCCCATCAACTGAACCTGGAAAGCTAAACTTAATTCATATATGGGACAGAGAAATATACTACCTCCACCAAGTTACTAACTAGGTCTAGTAGTCAATATTACGGTCTCAATTTGTCCGATCACTCAAAAAGCTTGCTCGCAACCAATCGATCATAGCACTCTAAGCACGTATTAGCATCAATCAAATGGATCTACCGCGTAGAAACCAGAAGAAGATGAAAGAGAAAGCACAGTTGCCAGAGTCAAAGAATTCGAGCTACAAAAGAATACATGGGATAGAGAAGACGAGGTTCAGGACTCGATAGAGCAAAGGATCGGGGATGCGTACTCGTGAGGGCAAGGACACGAGGCTTAGCGAGGCGACCGAGCTTCTCGAAGATGCCACGGCCCTTGGCCACGCGGATGGAGAAGGCGACGTCCTCCTTGGCTCCGGAGGCGGCGATGGCGGCGGCGCAGGCGCGCCGCAGCTCCACGTCGTCGGCGCTCGACTTCGCCATTGATGGAGATCGAAGAAGGGAGGTTGAAGACGAGATCGACCTCAGAGATCGGCGCGGAGATCCACCTCCGCCTCCCCTCTTCTCCTCCTCCTCCTCCTCCTCCTCCTCCTCCGGCGAGTGGGATCGAGATCGGGAAATGGAGACGATGGAGGACGCGGTGTCCCCCCTCACAGTACAATCATTTGTTGGAGGAGTCCAAACAGCGAGAAGCCGTGTGGTGACCATATGCGGTATGTGGACGGACCCGACCCGACCCGAGACCGACGCCGAGTAAACCGTGTTGTCGTAGCACGTGCGTGGAACGTGTAAGTTTCGCCACGTAGGAGTGATAATTAGCCCATTAGCGGCCCACATCCAAGGCCCGACGGAGTTATCTAAGGCCCGTTTAATAGCAAAATGTGAGATGGGCCAAAAAGCCTGTCCATAAAACGCAAACCAAATAAACGGCAATATTTGTGCCACCCAAAATGTGAGAGGCCACCGTGGCAGACAGATAAGCACTTCCATATCAAAATTTAAAACCTAATGAGGTGTAATCTAAGGGTGGTAATTCAGCTTGCAGTTAGCGAGTCAGCTCGCGTTCGGTTCGAAATGAGTTCGAAATCGAATCGTTCATTTAATAAACGAGTCGAATTTTCAAATCGTTTAATAAACAAGCCGAATACGAGCTGGGTCAACTGGATCAGCTAGCTCATGTTCGGCTCGATAATATATATATATATATATATATATATATATATATATATATATATATATATATATATATATATATATATTATTAATTTTTTATGAATTTTAATTATTGACACCCCTAAATCTATTTTTTATGAATTTTAATTATTAACACCCCTAAATCTAAGTAGCAGCCAAAATCCTTCGATCAAAATATTTGTGGTGTGCCATTTTCTTTTTGGCTATAAAAATTTTAAGCTTCATGAGGTGTAATCTAATAGCTCAACTACTGTAGTTTAGTGAATGCAAACAGTATTTTCATGGACCACATAAATCTGCTGGATTAGTTCAACTAGATTTTAAAACATTTTATGAGTAATAGGGACCGTTTGGAATAAATTCTAAAAGGATAATCTCTGCTGAACTAATTTTGATTAGAAAAATTATTTATAGGACGTTTGGCTAAGCTTTTAGATAGAATTTTTTTTTTTTTTTTCAAATAATTTAGTAAAGCCGTTTAGTAAAAATTGTTTACATTTTGCAAATAATATTTTTTTAACTAAATTTTATATTAAAATTATATAAAGTTTGAATTTAAATTTAATATTTGAATTTGAATTTGAATTTAAATTTAAATTTATATTTTAATTTTAAATTTGTACATAAATTTAATTTTTGATATTTTAATTTAAAATTTAAAATTTAAAATTTTAAATTTTAAATTTTAAAATCTAAATTTATTTTTTTTAATTTTAAATTTAAAATCTAAATTTTAAATTTTAAATTTTAAATTTTGAATTTTGAATTGTAAAAATTAGTAATTTAAAATTAAAATTTATAATTTTAAAAATTTAAATTTGATCTTAACTTTGAAATTTAAAATTTTGGAACTTGAATTTTAAAATTTGAGAATTAAAATTTAATATTTAAAATTTAAAATTAAAAAATCAAATATAAAATTATAAACTTAAATTTAAAAAATGAATCTAAAATTTAAAATAAAATTTTTAAAATTTAAGTGCAAAATTAGAATTAAATTTTAAAAATGAGATTGAAACGCTCTGGTGAGCTGAAAAGTATATTTAAACACAAACTCACTTTTCAAATATTGAGCCTCATATCCATATAGTTTGTAACTGTAATATTGATATATAGGACGTATTTCTTATTCTACAAAACGAACCCATTGAATTGCAGACTTAAAAGCTCAGCTGCAAAATTATTCACTTGGAATTGATTACCATTCAAATTAAAACATACGAGTTTACATTTTAATTTTGATTTTCACCATTAAATATGGTCGAGAATTCTACACACCTTGCAAAGCATAACAATATGCCACATGCATCTTCGTTTGAGGCGTAGACTTATTTCATTAAAAATAAATTATCTACTAACTCACAAGATACGTGTAACATTCATCACCATTTTATTCACAGAGTTGTGATCTGAAGTAACTCCAAAATATGAGGTGCTCAAATTACAAATTCGGATGATCCTACAAATTATTGTTCCACGTTTCTAACTCGCTGCAGAAAGATGGTTTGTTGCACCATTTTGCAGCACCAAAATTATCAAAAAAAAATTAAAGGAAAACTACATCATTCTTAAACAGATGCTATCTGATGTGCTGGAATCATTAATTAATAAAGCATTATTATTAACATTCAAATTAAGATAGATAGAAGACAGCTCTACCTTCCATATGATAAAAATTATTTTCCCCGAATTTTAAAAGCAAGTATAAAGTAGGCCCATGTGTTGCCCCTGTTCCGCTCTGTGATAACATCCCGACTCGCACGTGCGCAGCGCGAGAGTTACGCGACTAGGAGAAAAAAAAGAAAAAAAAAAAAAAAAAAAAAGAAAAGGAGGGAAAGAGCAAAGAGACGATGTTGGATTCATCCAACTGTTTCAAGCTTTCCCGCTATCCCCACCATTTTGATAAAAAAAGCCCCCCATTAATGAGTCCCACCAACCGACGAGAGCAGTGGAGAGAGCTTATAAAAATGAGAGATGAAAAAGCTCACACACATCCTCCTCCGCCCTTTCTCTCTCATTCATTCGCCTCATTAAAGACACCGGCACCACATTAAATTCTGGCATGCGACCCGCCATTAAGGCGGAGTGCAGGGACAGTGGCCCCCGCGCACCACCTCCCTCCTATCCTCTACCTATGCGGCTCTGCCACCGGTGATTCCCGGTGAGCAAGCTCGTCATCCCCGGTTCAACCTCTCCGGCGACAGCAACGCCTCCGGATCTCCGCACCTCATCCGGCTCGACGAGAACCCAAACACCGCCGCCGCCGCGCCCGGTGGCCTCGCGAATGTCGCCGAGGGGCTCGTCATCGAGCGGCTCCGCCGCGACGACGGCCCCGCGCTCGGCTCCGACGACAGGGGCAAGAAGCCGCCGCGGCGCCGCGAGAACGGCGACTTCGCGGCGGCGGCGGCGGCGGCGAAGCGGTAGGAGCGGAAGGAGAAGACCCTGGCGGCGCGCGGCGCGGAGGAGGCCCCGCCGCTGCCGAAGGGCGAGGGCCAGCGCTTGCTCCAGAAGCTGCGATGGCGGTAGCGCCACGGAGACGCGGTGGACGCGTCGAGCACCATCCGCTCCGACGCGAGGCTCCGCTCGAATCCGAAGGAGTAGGAGCGCTTCAGCAGGAAGTCGCGCGGGCGCTCCCCGCCGCGGAGCGAGGGCGGGGACGCTGCCGCGGCGATCTCGGGATCGGCCTCGGTGATCGCGGCGGTGGGGTGGGGCGGGTAGAGCGCGAGATCGTCGAGGCTGGGGCGAATCCGCGCGGCGCGCATGGGGACGAAGGGGGAGTCGGGGGGCCGCACCGCGGAGGCGCGGCAGAGGGGGCACGTGGCGTGCGACCGGAGCCACACGTCGATGCAGTCCACGTGGAAGGCGTGGGAGCAGAATGGGAGCGTGCGGAGCGGCTCGTCGTCCTCGAACTCGAGGAGGCACACCGCGCACTCCCGGTTCGTCGCCGCGAGGTGCTTCGCCTTCGATTTCGAGAAGAGGGAGATGGGGAGCGCCTTAATCGCCGCGTCGTCGAGGCCGTAAGGAGAGGCGAAGTAGTAGTAGTCGGAGGAGGACCCGTAGGAGATGGCTCCGGCGCCGGGGTGGGGGGAGTCGAGGTCCGAGGAGGAGGAGGCGGCGGCGGCGGCGGAGGTGGAGAGGAGGAGGCGGCGGCGGCGGCGCCACCGCCTCCAGCGGCGGATGAGGCGACGGAGGTAGTGGGAGAGGATGCGGGCGTAGAGGACGATGAGGAAGGCGGTGCCCACGACGGCGACCATTGCGATGAGAGGGGGGCTGAGGTCGGCGGCGATCCGGCCCGGTGACGCGGCTGAGCTCGCCGGAGACGGGCCCCATTCGAAATCGTACGCGGCGGAGCTCGCCGGAGATGGGGAGGCGGAGGCCATCGACGTTGGGGGAAGGGCGTTGGAGAAACACGACGACTCCCGAAGCTTCGACATGCTCGCTTTCGTTCGTTCCTTCGTTTTAAGTATCCGCGTGCTCTCGCTCTCTCTCTCTCTCTCTCTCTCTCTCTCTCACACACACACACACAGAGGAGGAGGATTTGTGTTAGAGTGTTCCGCCGTAAAGTAGTAGTAAACCGGACTCTCTACACGTGTCTCTAGCTGATTGGCTTCTCGGCTCGGACGCTTTGGAACTCGTGCAATGTGTTGGATGTGCGATTGCGTGTGGGAGCACACTGCATCAGTGGAGTTTGGAGGAGGGGGGCTCTTTCGATAATGTTATTATAATCCTCCGATGCTCACGTGACTTACGGAAAACGGGTGAGTTATTGAATCTAGTGGTAATTAAGATTTAAGATCCGCTTACTTTGGGGTTATCAAGACCGTATCATCGAATGCTGTTCCGAGGATTTTACAAATTAGTGACAGGTGGATATGGATACGAACTCTTAATTACGTGATTACAGTTAGTAATTAATTTAAATTTAAACTACTCGTTTTTTTTTTTTTTTTTTTTTTTTTGTAGAGCAGTGAAGGAACGCCATGTGCCCCCACCCTTAATATTATTTATTATTATAGCAAATTTAATATTATTATTATTATTATCTAATTGTATTTGATCATCTATTTTGTTGTTACAACAATATTAATTTTCTAATATTGCCACTCCAACATTAATGTTTCTAAGTTGAGGCCCACTGGTCTGGTGGGCTTTAATGGATCGGAGAGTATTGATAAACTATTCATACTTGGTCCAGTAAATCTACGTTCCATTTCTCTCGTGCGTATCAGGTCACAGCACTAGGAGTGTGTGTGGGTTATACCTGGGTGAGAGGATAAGTAAGGCAGTGTTTGGTTGGGGGATAAAGGGGGATAAATTATAGCTTTTACAAAAAATTTTGATGTTTTTTCGAAATGTAATGACTAGAAGAGCGACTGATAATAATGATCCGCATAAAAGTCCTGCGGAAAAATAGCTCGACGCCAGAATGATAAAAAGCTTAACACCTCTTATTTGACTTTGAAAATATTTTTCAATACGAAAAAGATAAAAATCCAAAATGCAAAGGTCGTCTTATTCAAAACCTCAATTATGACATCTCTTCTCTCCCACTTCACACCTCGAAACGCACTGTTCTTATAGAGAGAAAGGCGCTTTCACATCTTCTTAACCCGAAATGGCTGAGGAGAGGAAAGGTTCCTTTTTGAGGGTACTCCCGGGAACAGATCCAGTGGAGACGGGGTGGGGCCTGTAGCTCAGAGGATTAGAGCACGTGGCTACGAACCACGGTGTCGGGGGTTCGAATCCCTCCTCGCCCACAGCCTTCCCAAAAGGGAAGGCCCCTTACTTTACCTCTGGGGGTAGGAAAATCATGATCGGGATAGCGGACGCAAAGCTATTGAACTTGGGTATGGTCTTTTGTCGAAATGGAATGGTCTTATTCTTTTTATTTATCGTGAATGATTCGATCATTAACCCCCTTTATCCCCCTATTCTTCCCAAACATCCTATAAAAATGACAGGGGATAAAAAAAAATTTTATCCCCTTCTTAACGGGTTATCCTAGGATAACCCGTTAAGAATTATCCTAGGGGGTGGGCCGAATAGTGGAATAGGGTGAGGGCAGTGAATGGGATTAAACATTTTTCACCCACCCTGGCGTGTTCAGCACTCCACCCATCTCCCTCGAGCGGCTCTTCGTCCTCTTCTTCCCCTCTCGCGATCTCTTTTCCCCTCTCGCGATCTCTTCTCCACCTCTCCCCTTCTCTTTTTCCTCAAGCGAGGAGGCAGTGAATGGGATTTATTGCTCCCACCCACTGCCCTAGCCATCTCCTCGTTAGCCTCTTCTCCCTCGACCGGTGGTAAGCCATCAATGTCTTCCTCAACCGGTGATACGCCATCAATGAAGGTGATCCTTCTATGAGAAGAGATCGCACCCACCTTCCCCTTTTGTGTGGCTTCGATTGTGGCGTCGTCCCTTCCCGCTGCCGCGTGAGATCCAGCGCTCGCTGCCGCGTGAGATCCAGATCTTCAACCTGCAGTAAATTTTTCCCCCGCGTGAGATCTTCAACCTGCAGTAAATTTTTATTCTCTTTACACCTCATAGCTCTCTGCTGGAATTTATTGTGCTGTTGAGATATCATGTTGCCCCCTCTATAAAGCGATACCAACTAGTTGTGAAAATTGCATGTTGAGTCTCGTCCGGTTTTATATGGTGGCTAGAAGTATTTGGTTTTATCTGGTGGCTTAATCTGATATCTCTGGGCTTTCTCCTTGTTTGCTGTGGGTTTCATCTTTCTTTGAGCAGTTTGAGGTATTCTTCTAATTTCAAAATAGTTTTTTATTAAAATCCCCCGGTTGTGTTTGAGGTTTTTTACAATCTGAAGCTATACCCTCAGGTTCATATAGCTTCAGATTTGGTAGGTAAGTTAAAAAAAAATTTGGGAAAACAATTTAGTCCAAATTGCTACAGGTTGGAAGTTAAGATGTAATATGTTAATTAAGAATGATGCAGCATGTGGTAACACATATCATATAGCTGTAGGTTAGATGGAAAGATGCATTCGGCTATATTGGAATGGGCGAAAAAAAATATAAAAGGGGACGATGATGCAGGGGCAGGAGATTATTTGATATTCATGGCAGGGAGGCATGTTTTTATAAATATTGCAGCCGTCTGAATGTCTATTTGACCCTTCCCCCCTGAGCCAAAAAGAAAACAATCTCTTTACATGAGATTGTACTGAAAGAAGTGTTATTTGATTATTTTATAGATCTAATTTTTAACCTATGCATCTCAGATGGCTCATTCAAAACCAACTTTGCATCCTTTTGGTAAGAACAAAGCCCATATTATTGATGTCCCATCGGGTGATAGCCAAAGTTTGGATATAATTTCTAAAGATTCAGTCAAAAGTAGAGTGCGTTCTTCTAACTGGAGTGAAATAATGGACTCTATTATGTTGAATATAATGACCGAGGAGCATACTCTTGGAAACTTTGTGAATGGAAGTTTTACTCCATTGGCATGGATCAGGATGGTTCATGAGTTTAACGAGAGGACTAAGTTGAGCTTTACCAAAGTTCATTTGCAAAATCGTCTGAAAGTTTTGAAACGTCAGTTTGTGCTTTATCAAACTTTAGCCAATAAAAGCGGATGGGGGTGGGACTACACCCTGAATATTCCAACTGCCGGTGACGAAAGTGATTGGGAGGCGATCATAGCTGTATGTATAATTTAGTAATCTAATCCGAAATTTGCTCGTTTCTTTACTACAGGATAGTTACTTACAATTCTATTTTTTGTCTCTACATTAGGGCAATCCGGCTTATAAAAAATGCAAAGATAAGCCATTTCCCTCATATCAAGCAATCGAGTTCTTATCCGGCAAGGCAACTGCAACCGGAAGGCATGGCTTTACTTCTCAAATGCTTGCCGGTGATGCTCGTTCCACATCTTCATCTTCACCGGTTAGACACCGGCTTGATATGGAAAGCTTAGGGAAAAATTTGGAGGAAGTTAATGATGCAAATTCAAGTTCCCCCACACCAACTCCAATTAAATTAACAACACAGTGCACTGATAGTGCCTCCGGCCCGACTTCATCGATGAAAAGGATGCGTGTGTCACCACCAAATCCCACCCCAACTTCAAACCGTCGAAGGAAACTCGACGGTCGAGCTGACGCTATGTGTGAGCTTGTTGAATTAGGTAGAAAAAGAAATGAAATTGCACAAACCATAATGGATCGTGAGATACAAGCACGCCCAAAAATACACTCAATAGAAGAGTGTATGGAGAGATTAAGTACTGTTGGCCATTTGTCTCCAGATGGTGTACTCGCTGCATGTGAGGCATTGAAAGATGAGCGCAACCGTCCAATATTTATGACATTGACTGGTGATCTTTTGTATATGTGGATCGAGCGTCAAGTGTCGATGCAACAGGTGTTTGCGACACCACGACCTGTTGCACCTACATTTCCAACTGCTGCAGCCTTCTTTACACCACCATCTGCATCCTATACCCCGGCATCAAGCTCTTTCCCACCGGCAGCGCCATTCTTCCCTCCGACTGCATCAACATTCCCTCCAACATCACCATCATTCCCTCCTACTGCACCCTCCAACCCTCCCGAAGGACCATCTTTTCCTCCTAATTAGCATATATTTGTTTGACTATCATTGAACTCTGGTGCCTTTCATGGTCTTGCACTTTTTGCTACTGATTTGGTATAGCAAGATCTTAACATATATTTTGTGGCCGTGGTGGCCTTGTGTGCACCATGTCGTTTTATCTTTCATATATTCTGAACACTTTCTAAGTTTTAATGCCATGTTGTTTTATTAACTAATTTACATTTTCATCACCTATATGCCATATATAATGCCTATGTTCATAATTTATTTGGTGACGATGTGGCTAAGGTGGCTGAATTTTAATTATACAGTTTTAAATTTTGTAGATAATATTATTGCATCATTTACCTTTTTTTCCACTTGCAGGGTAGTAAAGTTGGCAATGATGTGGCTAAGGGCTTTCTAAAAGGGAGAATAAATAGTGACGAGTGTGAATGGTATGGGCGGCAGCTACCTCAATAGCTGCATCCACCATCCATGCTTCCAACCCTTGATACCTGAGCCAACTTGCGGCTATGTGAAACTGCATTATCTTTGAACTTGAGGCTATGTGATTTACTTCGAACTTGAGGGTATGTGAATCTACCTTATCTTTGATCCATTTGCTATGTGATTTTTGCTATAGCATTAGATCTTGAGGCTATGTGCAACTGCATTATCTTTGAAACTGCATTCAGTTTGAGGCAATCTTTCAAGAAGAAGCTACCATGTGAAACTACATTATAATTGAACTTTATGCAATGAGAAACAGCATTATCTTTCAACTTTAGGCTTTGTGATTTTTTCTTGATCTTAGAACTTGAGGCTTTGTGATACTATAAACTTTGAGGCTTGGTGATTTTTTCTTGATCTTACAACTTGAGGCTCTGTGATACTATGGATTTTTTACAAATATGTGAAACTGCATTAACTTTGAACTGCAGCAGCTCTTGAGGCTATCTTTCAACTTGCGGCTCTGTTAAACTGCAATATAATTTAACTTTAGGCTGTGTTAAACTGCATTATCTTTGAACTAGAGTCTTTGTGATTTTTTCTTGATATTAGAACTTGAGGCTATGTGATACTAATAACTTGTGGCTTTCTGAGGCTTTGTCATTTTATCTTCATCTTACAAGTTGTTGCACTGTCATACTATGAACTTGAGGCTTTGTGATTTTTTCTTCATACCCGAACTTGAGGCTTTGTGAGGCTTTGTGATTTTATCTTGATCTTACAAGTTGTGGCACTGTGATACTATGAACTTGATGCTTTGTGATTTTTTTCTAGATCTGACTACTTGAGGCTCTGTCATACTATTAACTTGAGGCTTTGTGAGGCTTTGTGATTTTTTCTTGAACTTAGAACTTGATGCACTGTGATACTATGAACTTGAGGCTTTGTGATTTTTTCTTCATACCCGAACTTGAGGCTTTGTGAGGCTTTGTGATTTTATCTTGATCTTACAAGTTGTGGCACTGTGATACTATGAACTTGATGCTTTGTGATTTTTTTCTAGATCTGACTACTTGAGGCTCTGTCATACTATTAACTTGAGGCTTTGTGATTTTTTCTTGAACTTAGAACTTGATGCACTGTGATACTATGAACTTGTGGCTTGGTGATTTTTTCTTCATATTACAACTCGAGGCTCTGTGACACTATGAACTTGATGCTTTGTGATTTTTTCTTGATCTTACAACTTGAGGCTATGTCATACTATTAACTTGAGGCTTTGTGATTTTTTCTTGAACTTAGAACTTGATGCACTGTGATACTATGAACTTGTGGCTTGGTGATTTTTTCTTCATATTACAACTCGAGGCTCTGTGACACTATGAACTTGATGCTTTGTGATTTTTTCTTGATCTTACAACTTGAGGCTATGTCATACTATTAACTTGAGGCTTTGTGATTTTTTCTCTTGAACTTAGAACTTGATGCACTGTGATACTATGAACTTGTGGCTTGGTGATTTTTTCTTCATATTACAACTCGAGGCTCTGTGACACTATGAACTTGATGCTTTGTGATTTTTTCTTGATCTTACAACTTGAGGCTATGTCATACTATTAACTTGAGGCTTTGTGATTTTTTCTTGATCTTACAACTTGAGGCTCTGTCATACTATTAACCATCAGATGTGATTTTTTCTTCATATTAGAACTTGAGGCTATGTGATACTATGAACTTGAGGCTTTCTGATTTTTTCTTGATCCTACAACTTGAGGCTCTGTGATACTATGAACTTGATGCTTTTGCGATTTTTTTCTAGATCTGACAACTTGAGGGCCTGTCCTACTATTAACTTGAGGCTTTGTGAGGCTTAGTGATTTTTTCTTTCACGTTGAGGCTGTGAAAAACTGCAATATACTTTAACTTTAGGCTGTGTTAAACTGCATTATCTTGATGCTTTGTGACAGTATGGACTTGATGCTTTGTGACACTACGGACAGTATGGACTTGATGCTTTGTGATTTTATCTTCATCATACAACTTGAGGCTCTGTGATATTGAGGCCATGTATATTTTTTCTTGATCTTGAAGCTATGTGATTATGATTGAACTGTATTATAATTGAACTTTCCGCCTTGTGATTTTAGCATTATCTCTGAACTAGAGGCCAGGTGATTTACTTTCATCTTGCGGATATGAACTGCAGGTAGCGCAAAGTGAATGGTATGGGGGGCAGATACCATTATGTACCTGCAGCCACTATTACACTTGAGCCACCTCAACGGAAATCTTGTTGCCGAACTAACAAGATGTGCTGCAGCCATGTGGGAAATGGCGATGATGATATCAAGGGTGACATATGTGAATGGTATGGACGGGCAAATTCCATTATGCATCAAGAGCTACCATGTACACTCGTCACTCTTGATCCCTGAGCCAAATCATCGGAAATATTCTTGCTATTTAGCATGACTCGTCGCTTATAAAATCAGTTGTGGGAAATGGCGATGATGACATCAAGGGTGACATATGTGAATGGTATGGAGGGGCAAATTCCATTATGCATCAAGAGCTACCATGTACACTCGTCACTCTTGACCCCTGAGCCAAATCATCGGAAATATTCTTGCTATTTAGCATGACTCGTCGCTTATAAAATCAGTTGTGGGAAATGGCGATGATGACATCAAGGGTGACATATGTGAATGGTATGGAGGGGCAAATTCCATTATGCATCAAGAGCTACCATGTACACTCGTCACTCTTGACCCCTGAGCCAAATCATCGGAAATATTCTTGCTATTTAGCATGACTCGTCGCTTATAAAATCAGTTGTGGGAAATGGCGATGATGACATCAAGGGTGACATATGTGAATGGTATGGAGGGGCAAATTCCATTATGCATCAAGAGCTACCATGTACACTCGTCACTCTTGACCCCTGAGCCAAATCATCGGAAATATTCTTGCTATTTAGCATGACTCGTCGCTTATAAAATCAGTTGTGGGAAATGGCGATGATGACATCAAGGGTGACATATGCCAATTTTCGAGTGAAGTTTCACATAGCCTCAAGTTCAAAGTTACTCACATAGCCGCAAGATCAATGATAATGCAGTTTCACATAGCCTCAAGTTCAAAGTATACTTCACTCAAAAATTGGCAATGATGACCTCAAGAACGAGCAGTGTGAATGGTATGGGGGGCAGATACAATTATGTGCTGCATCCACCATTAATACTTGCCACCCTAGACACCTGAGCCAACTGCAGCCACTATCCACCATGAGGCATGTACAAAATTATCATCACAACAACTTCACTTCCAACCTGCAGCAGCTATGTTACTTCCAACCTGACTTTCTTTTTCTTCATAGATAACTATATTACTTTCATGTTACTTTCATCTTGCGGTAGATTATATTAGAACATGCTGCTATGTGACTTACTATGAATTTGAGGCTATGTGATTGTCTTTGAACTTTGAGGCTATGTCAAACTGCATTATCATTGTACTTGACTTTATGTGAAACTGCATTATCATTGAACTTGAGTATATGTGAAACTGCATTATTTTTAATCTTTCGGCCTATGTGATATTGCATTAGCATTGAAGTTGAGGCTATGTGACTTACTATGAATTTGAGGCTATGTGATTGTCTTTGAACTTTTTGGCTATGTCATCACAACAACTTCACTTCCAACCTGCAGCAGCTATGTTACTTCCAACCTGACTTTCTTTTTCTTCATAGATAACTATATTACTTTCATGTTACTTTCATCTTGCGGTAGATTATATTAGAACATGCTGCTATGTGACTTACTATGCATCAAGAGCTATGTGATTGTCTTTGAACTTTGAGGCTATGTCAAACTGCATTATCATTGTACTTGACTTTGAACTTTGAGGCTATGTCAAACTGCATATATCAACTTTTACCTTATACCTTACTAGTGAATTGTAGATTTTCAATGACCTCGACAATCAACCAACGAAATTTTTCCTCTCCGCTCGTTGCCGAGCTCATGACATTCTTAGACGAGAAAGAAGACTATTGGGCAGACGTACAAGACTTGCTGATTGATGAGGATGACTATTCATTCTCAAACACTATATACAAACGACCATGTCGAACACGGCCATTCACTGGCCATCAACTTATAAATGACATGTTGAATGGACATCCTGATAGAGGTTACCAACATTTCAGGATGACAAATACCATGTTCATTAGGCTTCGGGATGAATTAGTAGGGAGGGGCTTAATAAAAGGCACTAGGCATTTAACGGTGGATGAACAACTTGGTATTTTCTTATTTGGTATAGGCCATGGGGTGGCAAACCGAGTCCTGTCCGAAACTTTTCAACATTCAGGAGAAACCATAAGCCGGCATTTTAACAATGTGTTGCGTGGGGTGGTGGAACTTAGACAGGATTATATCCAACTACCGCAAACAAACGTAGGAGTGCACCCACGAGTAAAAGATAATCCAATCTTCCATCCTTTCAAGGTTAATACTATACACATTTTCGACTTAAATGATGTAATTTTTTTCTTCTATGACTTCAAGTTGTCTCATTTTATTTATGTTTTCTTCGAACACTTAAATATAGAATGCTATTGGTGCGGTCGATGGGACACACATACCGGTGGTTGTACGAACGAATAAGCAACCAAGATATCGCTGTCGAAAAGGATTTACATCTCAGAACATGATGGCAGCATGTTCATTCGACCATCAATTTCTTTTTGTGTGTACTGGTTGGGAGGGCTCTGCAGCAGATATGAGGGTGATGCGATGGTGTTGCGAGAGTGGTGGTTTTACAGTCCCAGAAGGTAACATAGTCTTGTGATACAATACATTTACTATGCGATTCATTGACAATTTTTTCTTCAAATTTGTGTTATGTTATTGTGTAGGAAAATTTTACTTAGTCGATTCAGGCTATGCCAACACTGATCGCTTTCTTGCGCCCTATAGAGGGGAACGATACCATTTAAGCCAATTCGATGTTAATGCACATGCCCGAAGGCATCGAGGACCTAGAGATCTGTATAATCATCGCCATGCCCAATTGCGGAATGTTGTTGAGAAAGCTTTTGGGATACTCAAGAGGCGGTTCAAGGTCCTCCGCCAAGCAACACCTTTTCCTTACAAAGTGCAATGTCGTATTGCTCTTGCATGCTGTGTGATACATAATTTCATCAAGAGACATCAAGGGGGTGATAGGTATTTCAACATGCAAATGGAAGCAGACTTTGTTGATGAGCAAGATGACGATCCGATACATTTAGTTGGCCATGATGAGTCTCGTCGAGGCGACATCCTTCGCACAAAGATCACCGAGCAACTGTGGAATAGAAGATAGGGGGGCATATTCGAGACGCTTTACAATTTTTTTTTTTAGTTATTGAACTTGACGAATTAATATATGCTTTTTAAATTAATGTACAAATTGGAATTGTTAGAAAGTAACATTGTATGTTTGGTGACTTTGTGACTATGTATTTTATTGCTTTACCTTTAATTCGGAAACTGCATTATTTTTAATCTTTCGGCCTATGTGATATTGCATTATCATTGAAGTTGAGGCTATGTGACTTACTATGAATTTGAGGCTATGTGATTGTCTTTGAACTTTTTGGCTATGTCAAACTGCATTATCATTGTGCTTGAGTTTATGTGAAACTGCATTATCATTGAACTTGAGTATATGTGAAACTGCATTATTTTTAATCTTTCGGCCTATGTGATATTGCATTATCGTTGAAGTTGAGCCTATGTGACTTACTTTGAATTTGAGGCTATGTGATTGTCTGTGAACTTTGAGGCTATGTGAAACTGCATTATCATTGTACTTGAGTTTATGTGAAACTGCATTATCTTTGTACTTGCGGCTACGTGCCTTACTTTGAACTTGAGGATATGTGATTTACTTTGAGCGTACAGGATGTGTGAAACTGCATTTTAATTGAACTTGCGGCTATGTGATTTTCTGCATTATCATTGAACTGAAGGGCTATGTGTACTATGAATTTTTTTAAATTTCTGTTATGTGAACTTTGATTTTTATAATTTGCACTTTCATTTTCATGCTTTAGCTATTTAAAATTTGAATTTTGCATTTACTAAAATATACTATAAAATAAAAATTATTTTTTTTTAATGTAAGATATAATTTGTTACTTATAATTAAATTTCTTCAAATTAAATATAATGTTTTAAAATCAATTTTACTATACAAAAAGTAAAGGGCAAAGTTGGTATTTTGAAAAAATATCTACCTTCTTTTTTCACTATCCTCCACTATTCCATAATTTTAACCAAACACTATTTTAGCTATTCCAGAGAATACCAACTTTTCAACCAAACGCAATTTAACTTTTATACTTCTTTATCCCGGAATAGCAAGCTATCCCAGGTATAAAAAAATTTATACCTCAGAAATTTATCCCCGAACCAAACGGGGCCTAAGGGATATCCCCGGGTGGGTTTTGGGGATATCCCCGTTTGGCTGGGATATCCCCAAACGGGGATATCCCAAAATCGTTTGGGTATAAAGGGGGGATATCCCCCTTTATACCCTTCCCAAACGAGGCCTAGATGTTTTGATTGAGTGAATGGCATTTAAGTTTTATAGAAAAGATGCTAGAAATTTAATTACAAAAATAACTTCAATACAAAATGGAGGTCATTAGTGAAATCTTCTTCCCTTCCTTTTTTTTTTTTTTTTTTTTTTTTTTTTTTTTTTCTGAAGCCAAAAAGAAAAAAAGAAAAAGAAGCTAGTTGTATACCTTATATAAGGGTGTGCATTTTACAATTTAAAAAATTCTTTGAAGTTTTTAGAATAATAATAATAAATCAAATCTTAGCCATATAGGCTGTCTTTGTTTAGCTATAAATTAGAATTGCTTATTTTATAAATAGGTATAAGCGAAGGAACAGAATAAAACTAATTGTGTTTGGATGAGAATTGAATTGTTTCTGAAAATAAAAAAATTAACGTTTAGATAGTTAAATTGGAATAGTGAAAATAAAAATAATTATAATTTTTAAATAATAATATTTTATTTAATTAATTAATATAAAAATATTAATTAAATAATAATTTAATATATTTAATTAACTATTGCTAGATAACTCTAATATTAATTAATAAATTAATTAACAATAAGTATTGTTAATAAATAATTTAATAAATTATAAATAATTTAATAAATTAATAAATTAATTAGTTATATAATAGTTGGATAATTAGTTAATAAAATAATTGGATTAGTCAAACTATTAAATTAATTAAAAAATTATATAATAATTAAAATTATATTTATTTTAATAAAATTAGTGATAAGTTTGTTTCAAGAAAAAGATTGAAATATTATACCAGCTTCGTTAAGAAAGAACAAAATTACTATTCTCATTCATAATAAAACTTGTTTAAAAAATAAAGCTGTAACAGAATTTTATTTCAGATCTTATTCCCGAACTAAATAAGTATTATTTTTTTTAAAAAAATAAAATAAAAATAGAGTAGTAACAAGATTAGTGTGATAAAATGAATCTTTGGATAGACTAGATATAAACTATCATTAGGCATTACTCCACTTGTTTACCTGATGTTCCGAGCTCGAACCCAAACCGGATGACCGGCCCAACCAAACCAGAACCGATTCAATTGAACCGGACTGAATCACTATTCCCCCTATATAAACGATCCCCCAATCTAAACCCAATCGATCTACTAGGGTTTTTGTTGTTTGGGGCTTTTGAGGAGCGTGGGAACAGGAGCAGAAGCCGAATAAGATGTTTCTGGGAGCGATACCGCGGCGCCCGGACAAGGCGACGGCGTACAAGCAACTGAAGACGCACCTGGCTATGATGGGTGTGTGGATCACCGTTATCCGCGTCACCCCCTACATCATCCACTTCCTCACCCAGGAGAAAGAGGAGCTCAAGTTCGAATTCTAATGGCGATCTCCTTATCTTCTTCATCACCTCCCCCACCCCCACTACTTTCTCCTCAGGTCCTTTCCTTCTCTTACCCTAGGTTGATGATGATTCCAACTCTTTGTTTGGTTTAACTCGGACGTTATTATGAGGATTTTAATTTTATTTTGTGATTTGATTGTAATCTAGGAGTTTTATTTCCTATCAATCGTGATTTTGATTTGTGTTATTAGGAGGAAACATTTAATGTAATTGTATTCCTCGTGATTTCGTTGAGTAGCTATTGCTAATTTATCGGCAATCAAAATGCAGCTTCTACAGAAATATAGCGAGTTATTAAAAAGTGCAAGTACATTTTCGTGCTGTGCAATGATTCCTCTCTGTATACCATTTAAGCTAGAAGAAGAATTTTACAGGACGGGTTTAGGAACATCATTTATTATGAGTTAGAATATTGGGCCATTAGATTACGAAAAAGTCTAAAACAAAATTGTTGTCCTTCATGCTATAGAGGTACAATTGATTACAATTGTTTGGACATTTCAAAAAGGGTAAGCACGTAGCAATAGTTTCATTCAAGATGGAGATTAGATGGAGAAGACCAAAATTTACAGAGCGAGAGATAACAAGAAAAGATGTGGCGGTATTTGCTCTAATAATACAACACTTAAAAGCTGGCCCTAAACAATTGGGACTTGCTATTGTTGCGATTGTTTGTACCAGTTTTTCCCTATATAATTGAAACAGAGTTCGGCATGCCAATGCGCGCTATGATATGAACTGTGCTTGTAAATTGCTAGCGCAACAGATCTTTGTCTTGGAAACTAGACGGCTTTATCAAAATTGTCTTCGATCTGAAAGTAACTGATGATAATTTTAGATGAAATTAAATAGCAAGAGTTCCAACTTGAACTTGATCCTTTTACACTTCAAGCAAGGAGTGAAGGTCCTTCTTAATTGTGTGTTCTACATTTTCCGTTAAGTTACTAGATGTAAAGCATGTTGTTAATCCGTAGTCAAGTTATTTGTGTGGTTGCATTGAGGCCCAGTGAAGAATTTTAGGACTTCTTGATGGTCATTCGATAAGAACATTAAGAACATATTGAGCTTTCCTGATGCTTTGGGATCTTATATAGGTAAACTATCAGGAGGCTTCCACAGTTACGAACATGTGAAATTTTTTCTCAAAGAGACCAATAACTTGATGTGATCGACACAAATTGAACAAATATAAAACCTTCATTAATATGTATCCAGCTGTTCAGTGTAATATAGTTGCTACATGGCAGTATTGTTTGAAAAGGCGCGACTGAGGCGCGCGCCTCGGTGCCTAGGCACGAGCGCGTGCCTTAGCGCCTCAGCAATAGAGAGGTGCAATACTATTGCTGAGGCGCGCACCTAAGCTCTGAGGCACGCGCCTCAAGCGAGACGCAAACTCACAATATTTATACTTAAATGGATTTTGAGTTCAGGTTATTGTGTCGTCGGGTTCTTAATTTGATTCTTAAACTTGAACCTGTTAAGATACTTAAAGAAATCTCAAAAAAAAACCCAAAAAATCCTAAAAAAAGGAAAGGAAATTAGAAAAGAAAAAGGAATTGAAAAGGGAAAGAAAATAAAAAAGGGAAAGGATAAGTCGTCATCTCGATCGTCTTTATTTATTGATGAAGAGCCAGATAGGATTGATTTTGAGGATACACAAAAAGATATTTAGGATAAAAAATCTGAAAAAGAAGAAGATTATAGTGATACAATCGATGAGGATGAGTATGAAGATAATGATTGAAGAACGATCAAATAAGGACTTTGGCACCACAATCATTTTTAAGTTTTAAGTTTAAAGTTGAAATATACATTTTTTTTTTAATTTGAGAATCTATATACATATATATATTTTTTTTACTTTTTGATGGTTATCTTATTTTTGTATGGTTATTTTTTTATTATTTTTTTTATGTAGAATATTAAATTAAATTAGGCTTAGTAAATGCACGTCTCGTCTTTTTGAGACGTAAGTATGAGGATTAATGCTTGAAGAACGATCAAAATAAGGACTTTGGCACCACAATCATTTTTAAGCTTTAAATTTAAAGTTGAAATATATATTTTTAATTTGAAAATCTATATACAAATGTTTTTTTTTACTTTTTGATGGTTTTTTTTTATTTTTGTTTGGTTATTTTTGATTTTTTTTTTTGTAGAATTTTAAATTAAATTAGATTTAGTATTAAATTAAATTAGATTGAGTAAATGTGCGTCTCGTCTTTTTGAGGCGTGCGCCTAGGCTCCAGAGGAACCTTGTGCCACTTTGCGTCTCGTACCTTTTCAAACAATGCAGCAAATTGCTAAAATAGTAAAATTACCGATCTTTCCTTACTTTTTTGAAGGATTCCTATTGAATTATATGTTCAGAATGTTGACATTCTTTGTCACTCTGCATTTTATTTCTGTTCGTCATGTAACATTTTGTTCTTGTTACAGATACTTAATCATAGTGGATTTATGTCACTGGGCATCTCAAGGGAGAAGGAAGCAGTACCTTAGCTGGAATTTTTTTTTTTTTTGCAGTTCACCTGCAAGAACTCTCTGTTAGACTTCAGTGCCTTTTTTGCCTGTTAACAATTGTTGAGATTATCAAGTGTGACTTTTGTTTGGTTGTCTAAACCTATACATTCTTGTTCTGCATTTTGGCCTTGGATGACCTCTTTTTTCTTTTCTTAAATCGAAGTGGTGTCTATCATGCTTCTGATGGGTTGATTGGATCTGATTAATACTCGGTTTTTGGTGTGAATGTTGAAGCATGAGCATTGTAAAGCTGATTTTGGCAACGAAACGTCCCTCGAATGATTTATTAAGAGCAATGCTATATATACATCCCTAAAGGGGTGTACATCCTACACCCACTCATCTAATGATGGGAGAGTCACTTCATAAATTGTGAAGTGATCTTTCATCACATCCCATCCATTGGATGGGTGGGGTGTGTGATGCACACCCCACAAGCGGCGTATACTTTAGCATTTTTCTTTCTGAAACGAGAAAGAGAGGACAACCCTTCATTTTCCTTTGATTCAACTATGTTTATACTTCAATGAATGGCTTTTTAATTCCAATTAATTTGGACCAAACGACAGGATTGTGGATTGAACTTTTGTATTCTAATTTATAAGGATATCAAACAATAAACAAAAACCACAAACAATCTAACAACTTGCTTTAACTGGCCCTTCCATCTGGATAAAAGGAAACTCTACCCAGCTTTCACCTTCTCCTCACTGCAGGTATGTTCTCTTATTGTTAAAATTTTTCAACACAAAAAGATCTCTAGAACAAATTCAAAATAATCCTATCCACTCACTAATGCATAAGCAAATCCTGTCAAAAAAAGAAAAACTAATGGCATGGTATTGCTACCATCAATATTTAGTACAGGTCACCACAGATCCCTACATGAACAAGAACCATCCCTAAAATGGTGGAACCTCACATTATCTCTCACAATGATCTGTACCCCAATAATCTTTGCTATGAACTTGATAGCATTGTGACAGTCGCCACAAATTCTCAAGTTTTTAAACACCCGAATAACAGATCCACCATTCAAGTTCAATATGCCGAACGCCACTGCAAGCTTTTCACTGTGGCTACACAAAACTTCTTCCTTCTCCTCTCTATCAATGTCTTGAAGAACAAAACTTGTGTCGGGGAGATAACCTTCGAGTCTCATCTTCTCCCTTATCTCCTTCAAGAAACCATATATCTCATCACTCTGGCCATTCCTCTTATCACCTTTAACAAAAGTATAGACTTTGCTTCCAATTTGTATCCAACTACATCCCGGCACTTTTGCTATTCCTCTTTCCCTCAATTTATCCCTCATTAAAACCCTAATCTTCGATGCATCATCCCACAATTTGGCAGTGACCAACATATTTGAGAGAAGAACATAGTTCCCAGCATTTTCAGGTTCAATCTCAAACAGATGTTCAGCTGCAACTTTTCCCAATTCAACATTTTTGCGTACTCTACAAGAAGCGAGAAGCGCTCCCCAAGCACTTGCGGTCGGTTCCATGGGCATGCTCTGAATTAGCTCATAAGCCTCATCAAGATAGCCGGCGCGGCTTAGCACATCAACCATACAGGCATAATGCTCAGCATCTGGTTCGAAATCATGGTCTATTTTCATGGAATTGAAAACCCACCGGCCTTCATTGATGAGTTGCGAGTGGCTACAAGCAGATAAAACACCAGTGAAAGTCTGCGAATTAGGGCGCACACCAGTCTTAATCATTTGGTGAAAGAGAGACAATGCTTCACTCCCACAGCCATGCATGGAATTTGCAATGATCATTGTATTCCAAGCAACAGTATCCTTTCTAGTCATTTTATCAAACACCACTCTCGACTTGTCCAAGTCCCCACATTTGGCATACATGAATACTATAGATGTTACCACCAACATGTCCTCTGTAAACCAGTGTCGAATAACATAGCCGTGTATTTCCTTTCCCCCTCTTAAATTCTCGAGATTAATACAAGCAGGCAATATGCAGGCCATTGTAACTTTGTTGGGTCTAAATCCTGAGTCAAACATTTCAGCAAACACCTCAAATGCCTTCTCTGTCTTTCCGTTTTGCACAAGCCCACTAATCATGCAGTTCCATGAGGCGGAGTTCATCGCAATTCTGTGAAATTTCATCCACAAGAAGAGCTCGAGAGCCTCCTCCCACTCCCCAGCAGAAAAATATGCTGATAAAATCACAATACAAGACACAGCATCCTTATCTCTGATGCTATTAAAAACAATCCTTGCTTGGCATGTGCTCAAACAACTGGCATACATATCCACAAGCCCACTACTTACGAAGATATCATTTTCTAATCTGTTTCTTATAGCAAAACAATGAATTGCTCTCCCAAGATCTAAACGCTGTAATTTCGAGCACATAGGAAGCACTGTCGACAACGTCACTGAATTGGGTCTTATCCCGGATAGAATCATCTCATGAAACACATGCAATCCTTCTCTTGATAGCCTACAATTCACAAAAGCCGCTATTAACGAAGTCCATGATATCACATCCTTTTCAGGCAAGACATCGAAGACTCCCTTAGCTCCCTCGCTAAACCCGCATTTTCCGTACATGTCCACCAACGCATTTCCCAAAAGAAGGTCCGAACGGAACCCTAGCTTAACAACTTCTTCATGCATCTCTTTGGCATCAACGAGATTGGTAGAATTCGCGCAAGCCTTAATAATGGATAGCAGGACCAACTTATCGGGATCGATTCTATTCTCACTACGGAGACGTCGGTAGAGGTTTACTGATTCTTTAGGACGGCCTTGTTTGGTGTAGGCCGTGAATAAGATTGTCAAGGAGCGGAGATCTGGTTTGGGAATTTTATCGAACAGGTCACGGGCGCGATCTAGTTCGCCAGAGATTAAGTAGGATCTGAGGAACTTGAGGCTTACATTGGGTGGGATGTTAATGGATAGCTTTTGCAGCATGTGACCGTTGGTTACGGACACGGTGGCATACACTATAAAAATAATCTGTTTGATATACTCGGAAATTTTTTACATAAACTCGGCGCTCTTCTTCAAAGGGCGGTACGGAGACAACCTAGTCCGCATAAAGAGCACCGTGCGGAGGTGGGCTCAAGGGAGGGGGTTTCTTGAGTGAGGGTTTAATTGGACGGAGGAGCGGGTGACGACGCCACAGTTACGTCACGCTTTACATGTAGGAAAATATTATTCATATCCAAATCTGTTGAAAGAGAGATGGGTTTGATTAGAGTCGGGCTCGCATTTGGTCAAAATCGTTAGAACGTAAAATTTGCACCTGCTAATCCGCCTAAAATCTAACTCGTAATCTAGATGAAGCAGGTTTTAGTGGGTTTTATGTTTGAGAATCCGATGAACTTTAAAACCATATCTGCTGCGAACTCAAGATAAGTCATATACCAGTCCTATACCTCATTGAAGTAAGACTCACATCCAACTTATTCTGGGAGTAGTGAAGCGGATTTCCTGCATATATAAAATCGGGACGCTGACCGTTTATACCATTTCCTGATTTGTGCTTGTGATTCTCGTTTGCCGTGATTGATTAGTGCAGTTGCTATCTTGGTTTATATAATGGATAAGCTGGTAACACTGACATTAGCGGGCCAGGCCAGGCCCACTTATTTCTTTACTATATCTGTCTTTGGGCCCAATTAACGCCCGCTTCTAGCCAGAAGAGCTTGCAATTTTAGTGTAGGAGATTTATTCAAGGTATTATTTGGCTCTAACATGGCTCCCAAAACTGTAAGCAAATTGGGCTCTCTGGAGCGTACAAGTAGTTCTCTGCTAATTCAGTCAACATTATAGCACTTAAATATCCTACAGTCTACAGCAATGGTACTCTTTTTTACAACTTCGCCTTATTACTTGTGTCATCGATAACTTCGCTTTATTACTTGTGTCATCTGGTGTCAGCGGAGGGTTCATGGGATGGAGCAGTGTTTCTCTGCTAATTCAGTCAACATTATAGCACTTAAATATCCTGCGCTCTACAGCAATCGTACTCTTTTTCATCACTTCGCCTTATTACTGGTGTCATCCGGTGTCAGCGGAAGGTTCATGGGATGGAGCAGTGTTGGGATTTTGTGGGTGGGATGTTGGGATCTTTGGGCGTGACACACCGGCTACATCGGACCCGCAGTGCCTGCTGTGGCTCGGACAAAGTGCTGCTTAATTATTCACAGAATCAGAACCGCGCTGTCTCTCGAACATTCCTACATTCCTCTGTCCTTGCATCCAGGCTACATAATACGTTTAAGATCCCTAAAATGTTGAAAACCAACAAATTTTACTGGAAAGCTTTAAGGCTGCGTTTGGTTGGGGGATAAGAAAAGTTTTGTTACACCGGGGATATATATAAATTATGGGATAAGTAAGAACTAATGTAAATTTGTATTTGATTGGATAGTTGAGTTATACCGGGAATAAAGAAAATTGTGTTTGGTAAATTATGTAGGAATAAGAAGAATAAGAGAAATAAGAAAAAATTGTGTTTGGTTGGGTATAGAAGAATAAGATGAATTGAGAGGGGATAAATATGTGTTTTGATTATTTTGCCCTTTAAATTAAAGTTTAAGTGGGAGTAAAAATTTTAAGTGGGAGTAAATACAAATTAATTTTTAAATTTTAAATGGGAGTAAAAATTTTAATTTTTAAATTTATATAAATTTTAAAAGATTTATGAAATAATTATATAAATTTTAATAATTTAAAATTAATAATTATTTTTTACAAAAATGAAATAAAATAAAATTTTTTTATTAAAAAATAAATTTAAAAAAATTAAAATTTATAAAATAAAAAATTTTAAATTTTAAAATTTATAAATTTAAATATTTTTTAAAATTTAAAAATTCTAATTTAAAAAAATAAAAAAATTAATTTTTATTAGGTGTATGCAAAAGAAAGGTAAAAAAAAAAAATGCCGTGAGTGAAAGACAGAGAGAAGAGAGAAAGGGTTGCTTGGGGAGCAAACCTCCTCTCTCCCTCGATTTTTGTGCTCAGTCTCCTATTTCTCTTATTCCAGCTTTTGATTGGAATAGTTAAACCTGAGAATAACTAGAATAACCCTTAAATTCGGGTTTAGCTATTCCTAACTTTTTTTAATCCCGTTTGGATATAAATTCGGGAATATTACCAAACGGGGTGTTAAAGATCCCGCATGACATGGCATATTTATAACGTACAATCATGTGCAACTCATTTTTTTATTATTGTTGTTTTAATCTCGTAAAAAAGAGTTAATAAAGTGGAAAAATTATAAACTACCGGATGATAAAATCTAGCACCTTATTGTTTCGATAATTTATTTTGTAATCATTTACTGCTTTGTAATTACTTTTTATCCAAAGTAAATCAAAAGTATTAAAGTGTTATTATACTTTAAATAACACGATAGTAATTTCCAAGTATGCTACTACTATATAGCAACTTTCTTTTGAATTTTGCACATACACAACTAGCAATTAATTTATCTATGTCATGTATAAAACTAATTTATTTATTAGCAACATTTTATAAATCACAATTCAATAGAGTTCGTCTACAAGACTACAAGTTTCAAAGTGCTATTCTTATCTATTATTGATATATTAAGAAAAATGCTACGTATACAAATCCATCAAGTATTAAAACAATTAATAAAATTGGTATAATAATAACAGCTTTTTAATAAATAAAGTGTGAGTCTTACACATAGTCTAAAGCATTGTTCATACATTAATATACATAATAATAATATACAAATCTATACATATTATAATTTCATGGTGTGGACACTCAAAAGTTGTTGGTGCATTTTTTCTAATAGGCTATTGTCTCCTTCTATTGGGCCTCTTCGGTCTCAGGGAGGTTCCGACCACGTACGTGTCTATAAACAAGGCCTTGCAACGAAGCTACAGAGCACGCTACCACGACACGTCCGTTTTGCCCTCGTTCTGTTTACCAAACTGCCCCTATACCCTTGCTTTGGAAGCTACCGTAATTGCACCTACAGTAACTTCACCACCCTTTCTAATTTTAGGGGCTGTTTGGAAATAGGTTAGAATAGAAAATAGGAGGGTATTCTTTTTGTTCTTCCAAAGCATATGAAATCAACCGGTATAGTTTGTTTAGAATAAGCTGAAATTACTGTTCTCACTCTTTCCAACCATTCTTATTTTTTTCGTAAATACTCTCTCACGTCTACCGAGACATCCTCTTTCACTTCATTATTATATAATAAAATTTAGGGCAAAAAAATAATTTACCTCAACTAATACTCTTTATTCATCTTATTCTTTATTATTATATCAAACATAAAATCTCTTATTTCTGGAACCATCCCAAACACTTTTTTACATTAGCTCCGTCCATGAATTAGTTAATTTGTCTTACGGGCGCAGGCGCGTAGAAGTGTCCAGGGACGAAGCTATAGTAGGGCCCAAGATGGCCATGGCCCCCCTCAATATTTTAATGTTACTCAATAATCCTTGATATTAATTTATCTCTTTCTCACTTTTAGATAATAATGACCCCCTTAACTTTTTAATATTTATTTTTATACCAATATAATTTTTTTTATTTTTTATTCGTATTCATTTTAAATAGATAAAAATATATTAGGAGTCTCGTATTCAATTTTTTTTATTTTATATTTTTTTAATTTCTAACTATTTTTGGTAAGCTATTTTATTTAACTAAATAAAATATTATACTAAATTTAATAGATCTTTTAGTTAAAGTCATTGATCTAATTGAATTACGATTATATTTAATAAAATTTTTAGTTATTTGAATAAAATAATATAAATAAATAATTAAATATTAAATATTTTTAAATTAAAAAAATTTAATATTTTTATATTAATTATTTAATTAATAATTTTATTTTAAAAAAATTGATGATGTATTAAAATTTTTATTTTAATATATTTTGATTTTTTTTTATAGTTAAATTCTGGCTTCGTTTCTGAAAGTGTCCATCACGGCAGAGACGCGAGTGCAACTCCCTATTGTTAGTACTATTTAGGAATTTCGCTACCTTAGGTGGTCCTTTTGACCTCGCTGCAATTCCGAATTGCATGGTTCCCACACATGGACTCACATCGTCCGCGTGATCACCATCCAACGGCTTCGGATGTGACGAAACCTAAAGACGAGACACGGCATCAACGCGATGACGCGTGACTGCAGTAAAACCTTGATTTAGCACCAGAATTAAAGCGCACTCTTTACTGTAACTCCAGAAGTCGTAATTTCCCCACAATCTAGGCCCTATTTTCGAACTATTCCTCCATACCCTTCTTTTTTTTTTTTACGGCATTGCCCTTGTACGCTGCAAACCCACAGGCTGTTCCACTCGGCGACAAATCGCGGACACGTCACCCCCATAACTCCCCCTTGCTATATAAATCGCCCGGTCCCCTCTATCTCCGTAACGAAACCATCAACGCGAGGGGAGCGAAGAAAAGCGTAGTAAAACCAATTAATTAATAATCGGCGATCAGATACATTACCTCTCATCGGCGAGTTTTTGCTCTCCTCTGCGGCGATGGGAATCTGCGCCTCGTGCGAGGCCACGCTCGCGACGCGATCGGCCACGGCGAAGCTCGTGCTCCCCGACGGGGGGCTCCGCGAGTTCTCGAGGCCCGTGAGCGCGTCGCAGGTGCTCGAGGGGGGATACCACGAGTGCTTCGTGTGCGACGCCGACGAGATGGAGATTGGGGGCTTCGTCTCGGAGATCGGGGCCGAGGAGGAGCTCCGGTTGGATCAGATCTACTTCATCCTCCCCAAATCGATGCTGAGGCGCCGGCTCCGCGCAGAGGAGATCGCCGCGCTCGCGGTGAGGGCGAGCGCCGCGATCGCGGGGGCGGTGCCGCCTCCGCCGCGCCGGGGAAGGTGTCGCAGCCGCGCTGTGGCGCCGTTGGTGTTCCCCGAGGAGGAGGAAGCGGTCAGAGGTGGCGAGGGGGAGGGCGCGGCGAAGGGCGAGGTGGTGGTGGTGGAGGAGGAGGGGAGGAGGGGCGGAGTGGGGAGACGGGTCGGGGTCGAAAATTTTCCCCCGATTTGAGCGCGATTCCGGAGTGAGAGGATAAGGTCGACGTGGAGAAACGGTTTCTATTTAAAGGCATGTCGTGGTTGATCGGACGGCTGAGATTGGCTTCGTTCCTATGATCCTTGCCGTTGATTCGTCCATTCGAATTTGTTTCGACGGTTGGAGAAAAAAAAAAAAAAAAAAAAAAAAATGGACTCTGTAGTGTCTCGCGCGCTTGCGCGATGGCATTTTTGGTGTAAATAAATTCAAGCGCGATGGCATTTTTGGTGTAAATAAATTCAAAATTAAAATGTCAGTAAATTTTGAAGGAAAGGAAAAGAATTTTGCAAATAATTACTCTTATGCGCATGGTGATAAAATGCAAAATAACATATAGAGTTAAATTACTTTAAAAATAAACAAAGCTATTAATATGTTATTTTTCTCTCGAAATAAATATATACATTAAAATATCAATAAAATATAATTTATTTTTTAACAAACAAAAAATATGTATCAAATTAAATGTTTGTGCATCTAAGTAAATCCTTGGCATTTTTATTATTCGTGATGTACATGGCAGGCTTACAAGCTTACAAATATAAGATGTGTACAATACTTTTTGGTGATGTGTACTATAAATAAAATTACTGATTGATGCATCACAATCTAGATTAAGATTGAACTTTATATAAAGAGAGGAGTACAATCGCTCAGTACAGCAGCTTTATTCGGACTTTTTTTTTAAAAAAAAGATAGCATACTGTCGCTACAATCTAGATTAAGATTGAACTTTATATAAAGAGAGGAGTACAATCGCTCAGTACATCAGCTTTATTCGGACTCTTTTTTTAAAAAAAAGATAGCATATTGTCGCTTCAGTCATAAACTGATGAATTTAGCAACAAACAAAAACAACAGGATCTCTCTCGAAAAACAAAATTTATGGACACATACACAAAATGAATGGTAATAAAAATTCAATAACACTCATAATGAAAATATCAAATACAAATTTATATTTTAGAAAAAATATATGTCGGTCAAATTGTCTTCTGGGACATACATCTAAAACTTAATTTCTTCACAGTAGTTTTCCTCCTCGTCACCTCACCGACCTTCCTTAGCTGCACTGCTGACTCACATCTCTATCAATAATATATATATATATATATATATATATATATATATATATATATATATATATATATTATATATATATATAATATTATAAATAAAATAAGAAATAAAAATGAGTAGAGCTTATATGCTTTCAAAAATACTGTTACGACGGTGGACCTCCAATAAATATCTTTTATATATTTATTAAGATATATAGAATTTTTCATAAAAAATAGAATAAAAAAAAAAAAGAAGAAAGAAAGACAAATAACAAAAGAAAAGACAAATAATAAAAGAATCTAGTACGTTTTGATGAAAACAACCTAAACTTGACTTTATTAAAGAAATCAACTTCATGCCCCAAACATCTTTCTTGGGCTTCCACTGATTAATTAAAGCGATTCCGACTTCATTAACTATAATAACACCGACATCTATATTTATAGATTATTACATAAAATTTTATTCTAATTAGATATCATATCTAATTAGATTTATTTTTATCAAAATTTAAACAACTAAATATATTAATTAGATAATCTAATTCTAACTAATTAGCATAATCTCTAACGCTAATGTTCTTCACACCGATTTTCTTCCGGCAAAATATGAATTTTTTCAATGGTAATGGTTTTGTGAAAATATCGGCCATCTGCTCTTCGGTAGAGCAGTGTATCAACTCGACTTGACCGTTAGCGATCTGTTCATGAATAAAATAATGTCGCAATTCGATATGTTTAGTACGACTGCGATGAACTAGATTTTTCGCCCTTGCAGTGGTCGATTGATTATCTCAATAAATTACAGTTAGATCATTTTGCTCGTACTTCAGATTTGTTAAGATTCGTCGTATCCAGATTACTTGACGTGTAGCAGCCGTAACTTTTATGTATTCAGCTTCTGAAGATGATAGAGCCGTCGGCTGCCGTTTTTTTGCAAGACCAACATATTGCTCCTGCACCCAAATTGAAGACGAATCTGCTCGTGCTTCGTCGATCATCTACCGAGCCTGCCCAGTCACTAACTAGATTGTCGTGATAAGGCTACGCATATGCAAGAAAATGCCACGTGTCATTGTGATCTAACTAGATTGTGGAGTATATGTATAGGCGCGTTACAAGATCTCATTCTGCGCGTTTGCACCGATCGAGTCGCATGGGGTTTTGTTGTAACATTTTATTATTAATTGTATTATTAATTTTTTGTTAACCTATACATATAGAGTTACAACTCCTTGAATTGCATTCATTCCCATAACCTTTACAAAGAGAAATGAAGTATAACTTATAGCCTATTTAATAAGTTGGTTTTAATGTATTGTAACCTTAAGTCCTATGAAGCCTATATAAGAGAGCTTTTCTACTCTCTTGAGAGTAACCAAAAAAAAAAAACTTAAATAACTATTATACTTGAGAGGGAAAGAAGTCAAAGAAAGGTGTTCTCTTTTGGTGGAGCTTTGGGCTCATCTACTTGTGCAGAGTTGGTGAAGCCACACGACGAGGGTCGAGCCGTTGTATCCTGGAGGGGACAAGTCAGTGTTCTGTTGCATCGGTTCGAAAGCTTTGCCTATCGCAGAGGGCTTGAATCTCCTTAAAGAGAGCGAGATATCCGTGCCTCGGCTTGATCGACTCGTTGATACTTTTCATATATATTTTGTAGTCTAACCTCTATTTTGTGTATTTACACCAACAATTTTAAGGAGATTCAAAAGATGGAGACTACACATGAAAAGTCCAACGAAACTACCGGGGATCTTAACAAGCCCTTCCGCTTCAAAGGAGTCCACTTCAAGAGGTGGAAAGGAAAAGTGCTATTTTACCTCAATCTACTTAAAGTGGCATATGTCCTTACGGAGAAAAATTCAAAGAAGACTAACACCGACAATATGACGGAGGATGATCTTTATGAACACTACGAAAAAACTGAAAAATACGAGAAGGATGAGTATAACTGTCGGTATTATCTTCTCAACTGCCTTTCAGACCAATTTTATGATTATTATGAAAATACATACTCCTCTGCAAAGAAGATTTGGAAGGCATTGCAGCTTAAGTATGATACAGAACAAGCTGGTGCAAAGAAGTACGCTGCTAGTCGCTTCTTTCGCTACCAAATGGTCGAAGGAAAATCCGTGGTGGAACAAGTTCAAGATTTTCAGATGATCGCCCATGAAGTTCAATCCGAAGGAGTTAAGTTCGGAGACAACTTGATCGTGCTAGGGATCATCGACAAGTTACCACCATCATGGAGGGAATTCCAAAAGACCCTTCGACATAAACAAAAGGAGATGTCTCTCGAGACATTAATTGCACGCATTCGCGTGGAAGAGGAGGCAAGAGGTCAAGATGCACTTGAAGCAAAAGAAAATGATGCTAGCGACACTAAGGTAAACTTAGTATCATCTCATTCTTTACCTAATAACAATCATTCTAGAAATACATATTTGAAGCCTAAGAAGAAAATTGGAAAGAATAGTGGTAGACCTCAATTTAAGAAAACTTCAAATAACCAAGGACCTCCTTCTCAAGAGAAAAATTCTATAATTTGCTATGTCTGTGGCAAAAGTGGGCATATTGCTCGAATTTGCAAATTTCGAAAACGTAAAGCTTTACCTCAAGCTAACGTTATCGAGGAACCACTTGTGGCAATGATTACAGACATATGCCTGGTTGAAAATGCTGAAGGATGGTGGGCAGACTCTGGTGCCAATAGGCATGTCTGTCATGATAAGACTTGGTTTAAAGTTTATACTCCCTATGAACAATCAAGAAGTATCATGCTTGGTGATTCACATACTTCTGAAGTTTTAGGGAGTGGTGAGGTCGAGTTAAAATTTTCTTCTGGAAAGGTGCTCATCTTAAAAGATGTGTTGTATACACCTTTGATTAGGAAGAACTTGATGTCAAGTTTTCTTCTTAATAAAGCTGGCTTTAAACAGACCATTGAGTCTGATCAATATGTTATTTCCAAGAATGGAAAGTTTGTGGGTAAAGGTTATGCATGCGATGGAATGTTTAAATTAAACATTGAGAATAAAGCATCATCTACTTCTGCTTATATGCTTTCTTCTGTGAATTTTTGGCATGCTCGTTTGTGTCATATTAATAGCAGATATGTTAGCTTGATGAGTAGTTTAGGATTAATTCCCAGACTGAGTAGTGATTTTGACAAATGTGAAACATGTAGTAAGTCAAAAATCACTAAACGACCTCATAAGAGTGTTGATCGAAGTACCGAATTACTTGAGTTAATTCACAGTGATATTTGTGAATTTGAAGGTACTCTAACTCGTGGAGGAAATAGATATTTTATTACTTTTATAGATGATTTTTCTAAATATACTTATGTATATTTACTAAAAATAAAAGTGATGCTTTTGATAGATTTAAAGATTTCCTCCATGAAGTAGAAAATCAATTCGGTAAAAAGATTAAAAGAATTAGAAGTGATCGAGGTCGTGAGTATGAATCTACGGGATTCAATTCTTTTGTTCAGTCTTTAGGAATTATCCATGAGACTACAGCTCCATATTCGCCTGCTTCTAATGGAGTGGCTGAGAGAAAAAATAGAACACTTATTGAGCTAACAAATGCTATGATAGTTGACACTGGTGTACCCTTAAATCTTTGGGGTGAAGCTATTTTAACTGCAAGTTATGTCTTGAATCGCGTGCCACATAAGAAGTCTAAAATGACACCTTTTGAGTTGTGGAAAGGGTATAAGCCAAATTTGGGATATCTTAAAGTGTGGGGCTGTCTAGCTTATGTGAGGCTATCAGACCCTAAAAGACCCAAATTGGGTGTTAGAGCTGCCACTTGTATATTTCTTGGATATGCCTTGAACAGTTCAGCCTATAGATTTTTAGACATTGAAAACAATGTGATTTTTGAATCAGGAGATGCTATTTTTCATGAAGATAAGTTTCCTTTAAAATCGAAAAATAGTGGGGGCCAAGAATTTAAAAGTGTTTCGAACAAACCAAACTCTTCAAACTCTCTTTCGCAAAACCAAGAACAATATGTTTTTGAACCTAGAAAGAGTAAAAGAAATAGAATAGAAAAAGATTTTGGCCCTGATTATGTTATTCTTAATATTGAAGAAAACTCATTTTCTTTACAAGAAGTTTTATCTTCAAATGACGCTATTTTTTGGAAAGAGGCTGTAACTGATGAGATGGAATCTCTAATTTCTAATAAAACTTGGAAATTAGTGGATTTACCTCCAGGCTGTACAACAATTGGTTGTAAATGGGTCCTCAGAAAGAAATTGAAACCGGATGGGAGTGTAGACAAGTATAAAGCGAGACTTGTCGCAAAAGGTTATAAACAAAAAGAAGATCTAGACTTCTTTGATACCTTTTCTCCGGTTACTAGAGTGACATCCATCAGAGTTCTCATTGCTATTGCAGCAATATATGATTTACATATTCATCAGATGGATGTAAAAACCGCCTTTCTGAATGGTGACCTAGATGAGGAAATTTATATGGACCAACCTGAGGGGTTCATAGAGCCTGGACAAGAAAATAAAGTGTGCAAGCTAAATAAATCCCTTTATGGCTTAAAGCAGGCACCCAGACAGTGGCATGAAAAATTTGATTCTTGCATGATTGAGAATGGCTTTAAATCAAACGAGTGTGATAAGTGCATCTACTACAAAACTTTTGAAAAGTTGCATGTGGTTGTTAGCCTTTATGTGGATGATTTGCTAATTTTTGGCTCTAACTTAAATGTTATTAATGAGACAAAAATTATGCTAAATCATTATTTTGAAATGAAAGATCTTGGTGAGGCTAACTTCATTTTGGGTATGAAAATTACCAAAACACCAGATGGTATTTTTCTTGATCAGTCGTATTATGTTGAGAAAATTTTAAGAAAGTACAACTTTCTTAATTGCAAGCATGTGACTACACCTTTTGATTCAAGTGTTCACTTATTTCTCGTTAAAAGTGAAAATGAAATTATAAATCAAAAGGAATATGCTAGTATGATTGGAAGCTTGCGGTTTGCGACTGATTGCACTAGACCTGATATTGCATATGCAGTAGGAATACTTAGTAGATTTACAAGCAAGCCGGGTACAGAGCATTGGCATGCCATGGAACGTGTGATGAGATATCTCATTGGTACCAAAACTTATGGCTTGTTTTATGGGAAGTATCCTGCTGTAATTGAGGGTTATAGTGATGCTGATTGGAATACCTTATCAGGTGATTCTCTCTCTACCACTGGTTATATTTTTACTTTAGCAGGTGGTGCTATATGTTGGAAATCTAAAAAGCAAACTATCATTGCTAATTCAACCATGGAAGCCGAGCTTATTGCTTTAGCTTCAGCTAGCGAGGAAGCTAGTTGGTTGAGAGACTTATTGTCTGAGATTCCATTTCTGGAGAAACCAGTTCCATCTGTGTTGATACACTGTGATAGCACTGCTGCTATTGGTAGAGTAAGAAACCGTTATTATAACGGTAAATCCAGATCCGTGAGAAGAAAACACAGTACTGTGAGATCATATATGAACAATGGTATTATCAATGTAGATTATATAAAATCTACTGATAATCTAGCAGATCCATTAACTAAGGCCTTGGGAAGAGAAAGATCTGGAATACATCGAGGGGGATAGGGTTAAAGCCTATAACATCATGAACCACGTATGAGGATACCCAACCTGATGATCAGAGATCCTGAAAATCGGGTTCAATGGGAAAAACGAATCATATGGTGGTCGTAAAGAATGCACAACATATAGATCTACATGATCTAATATTTACCTATCCCTATGATGTGAGTGCATTCATCCTGTAATGGAATGAGGGTTGAGTTATTGCACTCTTAATGGAGTCTGTGGCTCTTATGAGCAGGGTGTCAGAATTACAGGAGCACCCTTGACGGATTTCACCTATGTGAGCATGGAAGTGGGGCCGCTTCCTATGAGAATGGGCTTTTTCTCAAAAATGCTCATGAAAACCAGGATAAGCACAAGGCCGTAACGTGCTAGCTAGTAAAGCTCATGTCAACACCTGGATTGTTATATGTGAGCAGTGACGCTCTATATCCCTTAAGCAGCCAAAGTTCAAGTCTGAGACCACTCTCGCTCTGGAGTAGAGATCATTGTTTCACTAAGTGAAGGTTCAATGCAGAGCACACCTTCTTTATGTATAATGATCCCTCTTTGACTGTCGAACTCTCTTTAATAATAAAATGAGTGGGGGAATGTTGTAACATTTTATTATTAATTGTATTATTAATTTTTTGTTAACCTATACATATAGAGTTACAACTCCTTGAATTGCATTCATTCCCATAACCTTTACAAAGAGAAATAAAGTATAACTTATAGCCTATTTAATAAGTTGGTTTTAATGTATTGTAACCTTAAGTCCTATGAAGCCTATATAAGAGAGCTTTTCTACTCTCTTGAGAGTAACCAAAAAAAAAAAAACTTAAATAACTATTATACTTGAGAGGGAAAGAAGTCAAAGAAAGGTGTTCTCTTTTGGTGGAGCTTTGGGCTCATCTACTTGTGCAGAGTTGGTAAAGCCACACGACGAGGGTCGAGCCGTTGTATCCTGGAGGGGACAAGTCAGTGTTCTGTTGCATCGGTTCGAAAGCTTTGCCTACCGCAGAGGGCTTGAATCTCCTTAAAGAGAGCGAGATATCCGTGCCTCGGCTTGATCGACTCGTTGATACTTTTCATATATATTTTGTAGTCTAACCTCTATTTTGTGTATTTACACCAACAGGTTTCAATCACGGTCGTTCGTCCTGTATTGAATAGATGCCGATGTGGTGAGGTGGGAAGGTTCAACTTCACCAGTATCGCAAGATCAAGTTGATCTGGGATAAGCTTCAAACAAATCAAAGCAAGAAAATGAGACTGCTGGAATGGCACTAATATGATTGAATAGTACTGAATTTGAAAAATGGCAGCCAATCATGAGCTGAATCTGGTAAAGAAGGAAGAAATTTATATAACTATACAACTTTTTAAGAGATTGAAGTTAATACAAAAATTATCAAAATCTGAGACACTCTAAAGCACCATAACTTTAGCCAAATAAATTATTTATCTTTAGCACAAGCAACCAATTGTATCCATCTATATCAAAAATGAAAATTTATTTCCTTTAAGAGTTGGTTTTCTACAATCATTTCAATGTACACAGACTCTATTTACACATACCAACTCTTCTTGATCAGAGAACCCAAAAGAACAACTACAAAAATGAAAAAAAAAAAAAAAAAAAAAAAAAACAATCAGCTCTGCCAAATACAATTCGTTTGGATCTGGTGTCAGTTTGTATGAGGAAATGTCAATTCTCTTGGAAGCAGATAGCGAAAATTAAAATTATACGGTGCCCATTCGACGATCTGGTTTGATCTCCCTTGCTGGTTTTTATTCACAGCGGCCCTCAAATTCTCCGGGAGATAACGATGAACCATTTGGATCAAACCTTGGGAAGTTAATTTTATGTCTTTTGCATAAGACTCAATGAGCTTCGGCAGAAGGATCTTTTGTTCTTTCCAGATACCAACAGTTGCACGGACGAAATCTTCTTTCGCAGTTTCAAGTTGTTGAGCTAATCTGTTTGGAGTATACACTCTTAACTGGAAACCAAAATACAAAAAAGATCTCTGAATCTCTCTTATTCATAATGTTGTTAGGGATTAAAATTATATCAGATGGTCTGTTAACTGCATAATTCATGTTAATGTCATATGATCACAGTAGACACACTCATATTAAAAAAAATAGTTGATGGATTGGACAGTTCTACAAAAGCTCTGTCCAGGGCCTTATCGCATGTGGCGAGGCATATATAATTTACATTTCAGCGTGATTCTCACTTCTGAGTTATAGGTGATTATTTGAAGCAATAAAAGACGTACGAAAGATATGTACGATTAAAAAAACTTACCGCAGGATCAGAATGGCTTCCTGAGCACAGTGCAAAATGCAAAAGAGGTTCATATTGCTCAATAGCATAGTCTCCCAACTTATTTCCTGCCTTATTCTTCATCCGAACATGCAGTAACAAGCGTAACCACTACAAGAAGAAGTGGAAAAGAAATATTTTAACCTACAAAAAGAAGTACTTAATCTGAAGGTATAACTCTAATATAACAATATTTTTAGTTTTAGTCAGAAGACAGAACAATATCCTGCAGGATAGTACTCAAGTTATTATGTTTATGGACTCGTATTTTTCTCTAGAAACATTCATCGAAGTCACCGCCTCCATGTAACAATTTTAATCAACTTTTTCAATGTTACTTACATGTTATTTAAGACCAACAGGTGTCTTTTTTTAAACTAATATATGAAGTTTGAAGAGTTGCTAATGCTGAAAAACTCAACTGCATTATGACATCTTAACAGTTGGGAGCTAAGAAAGTTGTGAATGTACCTGTCCTGGACAGTGTGTATGGCATCCGAGAATCAAACCCTGGATCGTGGCAACATTTATGGAGTGGCCACCTACGATACATGTAGCCTGCGGTAAACAATATAGTTACTATCGTTCTGTATAGACATGTTTTTCATCTTATGTGCATAAGATAGTAGTACGACGGACAAAAGACGAACGTTTCAATACTATGTTTTACCTTCACGAGCAAAGACATCTTTTTCAAGTTATTTGATGGAATGCCGTGTTCCAAATATGCCTGCAGAAGTGGCAGAAAAAGTGCAGCTTAGTAAAAAGTTTTCTTCACCGAGATTTTATGGATAATGAAGAATCCTTACATGCATTAACAAAGCATTATGTATGTTGATCCAAAAGGCAAGCTTTTCATCATTCTTCATCTTTCTCGGATCAACTGTTTCCAATCGCTGAACCATTGACCTGAAATGAGGGCATTCAATTTAAGCTTATTGAACTGATCAGGAGAATAACAGATTGCCAATTTCTGTATTACCAATTCACTCTTTTAATGATGTGAATGGTCAGTGAGTTGTAGACTGCATCTCCAACTAATAGCCAACCAATGTATTACAAAATGAAGTAAACACTACAGAGTTGATATGATAAGATAGATGGCTTTTATAAAAAATAGCCGTTGAGTCCATCATCAAATATATATCAGTTGATAAAAATATCTTCAGCAGGACTACTTTCTAACAAAAATAGTGATTAAACTGGAATAGACATAGTACTTGGGCTTGAATTAAATTACTCACTTGTAATTTCTAAGCAAATCTTCAACATCTCTCAATTTTTGACGGTCCTGGGAAATCGAAGTCACTTCGAACAAGGCATTGTACGGTCCGGTGAATTCGGTGAATTCTCTCAATCCTTCTATCCCGAATGCATTGATCATCCAAGTATCAAGAATAGCTTCTTTTCTGTGCATTGGACTCCACATATCTCCAATGAATTGTGGAGAAAATGCATTTATTGACGAGAAGGATGAAGTAGGAGATGATAAGGGGCCATGACGATCCAAAGGTGTATCCGCAAGCTTGTAACATGCTGCAGCCATGCACCGAACCATGTCCTCTGAAATTCTACTAGGAGTGTCAGGAATGTAATCATCTATATTTGTACCAAGATGATCAGCTAAGCTCACCGCCCTTGAATTTGAATTCTCACCTTCCTGTGTAGCACAAATCAATATCAGAAGCAACATTTAGTGCCTGTTTAACCTAGCTTCTAGAACAGCTTCTCACTCTGGAAACCAGAAGCCTTTGAAAACTAGACATTTGGGAAACAAAAAACTTTGTAGCTTTTGATATGGTTGGAAGGTGAATGAGCTCTTCGGGTCCAGAGCATAAGCTTCAAATTTGAGCTTCTCCTTTTACTGCAGAGGATAGCTATTGAGGAGATTTCAATGAAAAAGAGTTCAACGCTTTTTTAAAGAACTGTACTCAAATAGCACTTATGCAGAATCGCAACCGGGGATAAATAAGCTCAAAGAACTCCAAAATGAAAGCCTGTACCATTAAGTCGCCTACCTTAGGAAAAGGTAAAGGTTGTGAATAGAATGAGCGAAGAGCTCTTTTGAGGCTTTCTTGTGATGGAGATATTCTAGCCGAACGACCCGCACGCTGTGAGAGTGAAGAATGGCTATGCTGAACATGAGGGCCTTCTTGCTGCTTCTCTTGGCAAATTACAGGAGAGTGTTTTGCTGGCAGATCAGTCGGCTTCTTCGGAATTTGTCTACTGCTAGAGAGAATAGTTGGACTTTCTCTTTTGGATGAGTTGACATTTTCTGTGGTTTCTTGACATTGCCATGACTGAGCAGTCAGAGGCTGCTCTGATGTGTCTTTATTAGTCGGGGATAAGGTTGATATTTGCTGACTAAAAGCTTTTCGGTAGAGCGAGAGGAGATACTGCTCCAAGTGCATAACCTCTAATTCTAGTAAAGCGATCTCCCTTATCAGTTCCTCTGTGGCCTGAAACCTCAAATTTGGATTAGTCGGTTAGTTAAAAAGGAAGAAAGAGTCAATAGTTGACAGATTAGGATTTTTCCGACAGTGTAATGAAAGCATTGATTCAAATGGTCAATGCTCTAGAATTCACATTGCAATATATTAATTACTATCCATGTACATAGTAGTGTGATGTAAAGAGAGTTTCGAGGTGTTAGTGAATAATAATATCATTCCAACCTTAAGAATTTATGACGTTTTCTGAAATCGACCATCGGTTCTCTGTTAAAAGGGTTATTGGGCTTATGCACATATTGAAGCATCTTGTACATGAGTGACTCATATCTAATAGCATCCTTCTTCTTCCAAGGTACTTTTTGAACATAACTTCCAGAATTTCCTTTATTGTAGAAAATTCCAGATTTTATACAAGAAAGTAAAATGAGACCTTTTCAAGTTAAAAGCGAGAAAAAGGCTGACCTTTGGCACTGAGATATCATTTGACAAACTAATCGCAGAAGGCCTATATAACAAAGCTTTTTCTAGAGCGCCACGCACGACCAACTGGTCCTGTAGTCGTTGCTCGAGTAGTATAATCTGAAACGCAACGAAACACAAAGCCACTGAGAAGAAAGCAATCGTAAATCTACTTCAGTTGCCTGAATTAAAGAGAGTTACTCTACTATGCTCAGTATTTCATAAAGAATCACATCTTCCAGTGCTAATGCTTTGTACTAGATTCGTGGGCTTGGTTTCATACCTCATGCTTCAATGATCTTTGCAGCTCCAAACTAGGCAATGGTTTCTTCTCGATGTCGGAATGGCCCTTTATACTTTCGCTATCCTGGCAAGCATAGCACAAGTGCACAACTAGTTAAGTTCATCTTAGCACCTCATCTTTGGAAATAACATTAGGCTTATTAACTGATGAGGAATCACTCTGCCCCTTATTACTCTATCAAATACAAACTGCGGCGATAAAAAGTCATAGTAAATGAGAAATTCAATAAAAACTCATTATACTGTAACTCAGGAACTCATCAAAAGACCAAAATTCGGTAAGTTACATGGAAACAAACAAGTAAAAAAAAAATCGTATATAAATTATAAATTATAAACAACTAAATGTCCTGTGTTTTAGTACAACTGTAACAGTTCCTAGTGTTCCAAATCATAAAGAGCTTTACCAGCTTAGAATGGTGGCTCAATTTTGATGAAGAATCCAACACATCTTCCCTAACTCTCTCATCAGAATCACTGTAAACACACACACACACACACAAAAAATAAAGTCAAAAAAGTTAGATTCAGAAAACTTAAAACTTTTCTTAGATAAATATGTGAAATTCATCCCCAGTAACAGTAAATATCATTCACTCACCAATTTGAGAACTTATTCCTTGAAGATATTTTGTTGGAATTCACTGGCTTCAAAAAGGGCTTGTGGCATTTAGCCTCCATCTTAATCTCATGGTTTCCTCCAATTTCCATTTGCATATTTAAAGTATCTACAACATTACCATAAATTATTTTCACTAATGGGTAATTTACATACTACAATGATCAAAAGCAGTTGAAAAAAAGGGATGAATTTTGAAGAGGAAAAAGAGAGAAAATGAACTTACACAGTGTAAGTTAGGAGAAAAATGGGTCTATCAAAGTCTCTTCTCCCAGTGAGATCCAAAGCACCAACCAATACATACTAAAGCAATATTTAGGCAATAATATGTGAAAGGTTTATAAGCCTAACATGGAGCCTTTATAGGTACATACGCATACACGAGCACTCAATTGAGTGCCATAAAAAGCCCCATTTGACCTTCGTATATTCTAAAATGTTTAAGAAGTAGAATAAATAGGTGGCGGATCTTTTCATGGAGTCACGTAGTAGCAGGAACGGCAGGTAGAAAAGATAGTTTTGGTTTTGGTTTTGGTTTTGGTTTTGGTTTTGTTCTTGACAAGGACCAGATTGATAGGGACCAAATAACTAACTGCTTTTTTATTTATTTGGTGTTGCCTCTCTTTCTCTCAGAAGTAGCAGTGAAATGATAAGAAATTGAAACAAGTTTATGAATTATAGCAGCAGAATTTTCAATTTATCACTTCTGTTTAAATATTGAGAAATTAATCTATGAGGGGTGTTCATTAAAGGGCTATTAATGTTTCTGCGCATAAATCATTTAAATATTTCTTCTTTTTTTATTCTTTTTTTTTTTTTTTTAAGAAAAAAAATAGTATGTTATTCATTTTATTTTTTTTAAAAAAATAAATTTTAGCTAAAAATATGAAACAATCTGACTTCAAATTCCGAATCTTGAATACCGATTAATAAATTTTTTTGCCACGCCGAAATAAATTTTAATACCATTCTCAATACATATTTTTCTGCCATTTAGACTGAAGATCAGAATTACAAGCTTTAATTTGAAACTCGAAGTTTTAAGGTGCATGCAATTGCATACTTTCAGATTTTACTCTAAATTTTTGAGTACTTATTAGTGTCTCAATTTTTCTTCCTACAGTGAAATTAAAAATGGTTGTGTAACTTGGGCTATGAACAGGTAATACTTTATTTAATTGTATTAGTCCTCAAAGTCGCGCACGTCCATTGTGATATCTACACAATTTTCTTACAAATAGGACTAAATATCAGGAATCTTACACGTACGACTAATTTGAATTTTTCTAATACATAAGATATAATAATAATAATAATAATAATAATAATAATAATAATAATAATAATGAGCAATGTAAATAATGTTAAATCACCTTGTCTTCTAAATACCTTCGTTTTTCTTGCCAAACTTGGCTACAAATTTCAACACCTAACAATAATTGATAATCTTTTTGAAATTTTACCCGAAAATTATAAAATATTAGCACGTCTCCATCGACAAAGAAAATATATGTACTACTCCAATTTCTTTTAGAAGAACATTAGTTTGTGTTGGGACGTGGTTACAACTAATAGTGCTATAGCATTGCAAACACCATAATTTAGTAACACGCCTAACAACTCCAAATAAAATAACAACACCCATTTATTTATTTCAATATATTATATAGTAGACACTAATATATCTAGGTTCTATTAATATTTTGATAAAAACTTGTTTTGTCCAAAGAATGTATTCGACTTTTAAAAGGTAGTAAAAGAACAAAAGACAATTCTCAAAAGGGACGAAAGTGAGGGATTAAAGAAGCAGCTATAATTCGAAAGGAACCAAGAAATTATTGCATGCAGTTCACCCATACCTCTCAATCTAATTTAATATATATATACGACGTATAGATTCTAATTAAAAGTCCTATGTATACAAATTCAAGTTATCTCAATGTTTGATTTATTAAAAGTAGGTGTCTGAAATGTCTTTTGAATATGATCTGAAACACATTAGTGGATAAGTTTCTAATTTTAGTGACCTGGTGCAGTGTGGTTTTCTCTATTGGGTTTTTCCTCACATTACTTTGGGATTAATAATTAATATCTGGAGGAGCCCAGGAATTAAGCCTATATATGTTGTCCTGGTGAGGTTTAATTAATGCTTTGTCAAATTAATTAAGCATCCATTTCTTAATGATTCATGGATTTAGGGGTTTTGGTATACCAAGGCTAAAGAAAACATTTGTGGGCCAAGTGATCAGCATCACGCACACGCACCACTTTCCACCTGTGATGATAAAAAACTGCACCTTTTTTTAAAAACCCTTTTGTTGGGGTGGGGTGGCTGGTTAAAGAAATAAAAAAGAGCTGGTCTTTTTGTCACAACTTGAGTTTTGGAGCTTTACATGTTCATTGTATTCTAACCCAAGCATGATCAGGAGAGCTTACCATGCATATTGGCTGGAGGATTGGGGTTTAGTATGGGCACTGAATTGTCAGAAAATAATGTTAAAAATATAGTGTGACATTCTAGGGATAACCATGCACCAGGCTCTTTACGTTGTAGCCATACACTTGGAGAAATATTCTTAAGTCAGTTTAATAACATGGTACGTAATGTGAAAATTCACTAAGAACAATGGGCTCAATTATTGTAGAATTATTTATCTATTGAAATAAATTATTTGTTCTGATCACCCCAACAACTATATACAAGATATATAACTACAAATTCGACAGGCCTGCTCTCAGTTGTATGTATTAATGGAGCTGCAGATGAAAAACTTTGGTAATGGTCAAACCATGCATGGATGAGCTAACACTACTTTACCCTGCAGAGATGGAGATCCATGAAGATGCCCATGTGTAGTTTAACTACATTCTATGTGATTTTTAGTATGTAGCAGCATCACATGGTCCACCTATATAGGCTCTTGTATTTTATATTTTACAGGTTAAAAGCCAAGAGAATTAATCCACTCTCTTTATCAACAAAGATCATACTCATAACTAAGGTAGTAAGTTGATGATATAGGCTTAATTTTTCTTCCTCCAATCCACCTAGCTCTCTGTATATACTTGTAAGCAAATAGTCTTTATAATGATAAAACATTTTCAATTATAGTTTGTTTACAAAATAGTTAGTGAAAAAAAAGGGTCGAAAATGTAACAACTGAAAAAAAAAAATTCTAAATATCGCCAAAACGTAATTAGAGACAAAAAAATATCGTTGCTTTTTGAAGGAGGGAAACAGCCGTGGTGTGTGTTGTTCTTAATTGATAATGAAATTGTAAAACAGCGTAGGGAAAAGCGAAAAAGAGGAAATGGAAAAAAGAAAAGTGCTTAGATTCTCAGCAAAAAAATCCGGGTGAGACTTAACACGAACCACCTTTATCAAAAGCTAAATTTGAATAAACATTAATATGTACATAAATTACGTTGGACCTTTGCAGGACACGAGCAACCAAAGAACGTCCTGGTAAGGAACCTAAAGAAGATTGCAATGATGTGTCTTGCGGAATTGCAACAGAGAAGTAGCAGTGTCATAATTTCCCTATAGAAAAAGGCTAAAATTAAAACTTGACTATTGGTCTCTACAGTTTGAATTTTTAATCACAATTGCCGGGGCGATGCTGTTGGAAAAATATTGTTAGGAGCTGCATATTCTTCAATAGCTTTGTTTGAGAAATATTTCTGCAAAAGCTGTAGCCGCACCATAGTTGCAAAATTCCTAAAGTGAGAATCAGACATGCAGCTCATGCTGCAGGTCTCTTCAAAACTTCTAATGGGAAATATGTACAGCATGTTCTTCCAATGGGACCTGACCCTTAAATTATAAACCGGCCCTTGTACCCTCAATTGAAAGAAAAGCTGGTTTGTCACTATACAGGCGTCACCTTTTTCATTATGGAATTGAGTAGCACGCACCATTTCTACATGTGTTGTCCAAATGCTTGAAAACAAATTGGCATCTCCAATCACATTACATGTGATCCTAGTTGTAAACAAAAACTATGATATCTATGTAAGTAACTGGGAAAATTGTTTACAGATTACAGCCAACGAGAAAGGAGCATCAAGCCTGCTCCACTTACATGCATGTTAGTGGACACGTTGGTCTCCTCTAAGGCAAATTATCCTAGTAGAGAGTTAAATAAATCATTGTGAACAAAATTACATCAACCAACTAGATGAAGAATGTGGACCATTTGGAGGGAGGGTAATAAGCAGAATCATTACATGCAAATTATGGATTAGAGATGCTACTTGCCAATGAATGATTAGAAACAAGAGAGAGAGAGAGAGAGAGAGATTCAGATTCTCAACTAAACTGTCTTAAAAGAGGCTTCACTTTTTGCTTGTGGCCCATACTGTTCACGAGATCTTTTCGAGTGCATACAGGGAACATGTTGATTCCCGGCATCTGTAGCCGCCTCAAGACATAGGGAAAGCTGATCTGGTCCCGAGATGTGAATCGAACTACCTCGTTGAACCAAAGGCACATGAAGAGGTTTGTTGACGGCGTGTGCTCCCTCACAATAATAGATGCTTCGGCAAGAGCTGCAATGCGGCAACACAGCATCAATGCGTCAGTTTAGATTAGGTGTCCATTTGGTCTAGCTTATGGAACAGATTCTCTGCTACAAGATGCTGCCGGGTGTTTCACAACCGTAAGTCTAGCGCTTTTGGCCTAGCGAGAGCTTAAATAAGCTTTTGGGGGCCAAAAGCAAAAGCTCTTTAATTTAAAGCTTCTGCTACAGCTACTCTGAGAAACTGTTAGAGAGGTGCACATCAAAAGCTATTAGTGGTTTTTTGAGCAACTCTATCAAATAGTTTCCACGGAAGCAAACATGCCCCAAGTATCCTCCTTCGGGGATGGGAGAGTATACAATAATTGCGAAGATATTGAATAGGCAAATAGTGTTATAGACCGGCTAACTAGTTATGATTAGAAGCTAACCTTTCTTTCCATTTTTCAGTCTTTTGTCATCAGGAATCCCATCTCGACGATACTGATTTAATTGCACTCCCACCTCTTCGGGGGTTGCTTTGTGCTTTTGAACAACGGCCTTCCCTTCATCATACAAGCTACTTCGTGCTCCATGCTCAGAAATAGCAAGGACAGAATTTGTTCGCCAAAGAAGCGCTTCTAACACACCTATTGGATCCCTTCGGAACTGAGATTTTGAGTCCACCCAGATTGAATACCGTGCTTCAGGAAAAAGGCGATGGCTCAGCATCTGAAGAAGAGAATTTCATAAATGTCCGGCCAAAGTAAAATCTAATCAGATCCCACCAAGGAAACCATTGAATTTGTAAAATGAATGATCGGCTGAGTCAATAATGTAGAAGTCAATTCTCAAGGTTAAGAATGCAAAAGTTGCAAAATACTAAAAGGGTATCTAAAGCCTAAACGGATTTTTTGTGTTCTACACAATCAATATAATTAACAAGAAGGCTACTACCCCAAAAAGCATAAATCATTGTTTTTGTGCACACGTGCGCCGGCACTTGCACGGGAAATGAAAAGGAACTTAGTTTACCTTGGGTATCTTCCCATTCAATCTTTGATCAGAGAAAGGAAGATCCTTAACGACTATCATGCGCCATTTACCAATCATGTTGTCATCACCAATGGTTTTTCCTTCCTTTTCCTGAGCTAAGCGAGTGATTTCATCCCAGAAGGCCACATAGCATACCTGTGAAATAGAACAATTTTTGCATAAGCAACCAAATATAAACGTTTACCAATCATCAAAATTTAGTAAAAGCTACCTTCTTAATAGATGCCTCTGTTATGCCTATAGGTTGGTAAAGATCGTCACCGCCACCAAATGCACAGGTGGATACAACAGCTTTGCACGTTTTCATATAATTTTTGTCTTCATCAGAAATTTTAAAGCCTCCATTATCACTGTAAAAACCACAATGCACCACAGCAGTTTCATTCACCTGAAACAGTCATACATGCAGATAAATGTTATGATAGAGAAACTGACAAGGCAAATAAAAGGAGGATGACAATCTATTGCAAGATTCTGAATGTCAAATTGCAGCTAATATTAAATAAAATGTCAAAAAAAAAAAGAAGTCATTACATAAGCATGATGAACCTTGAAATTTGCTTCTCTTTCATGAAGTGATTGATATCCAGTGAACAAGTTAAACCTTGTAGCCTTTACTTGCTCCAGAAAATGAGTAGCATTGGCTTCGACGGTGTGATGTTTACGGTAGTCTGATCTATAAACAACTCTCCTTATGGGAAAATTGGGCTCTGCAGTTGCTGGGAAATCCAGATTCTCCAATTTCTCAGTACTTAGCATCTTTAAGCAAGCTGGCAATGCAAGAAAAGAATCAATAAGCAATATATTTGCCTTCAATTTTAGTTTCAACTAAAATTTAGAAAGTGAAGAACATAAAGAACTTGAACAGGAAATCGTTAATAATGGGAACAGCAATAAAAATCTGAACATGTTATATGCATAGCAACATGGAGCAAGAAGGTTCATGGCCATGATAGAAATTTGAAATGTTTGTGTTAGCAAATTTGAAAAAAAAAAAAAACAATGTTAGTGCAAAGCTGAAGCTGTATGTATAGTCATATCACAACGGTTAGCCAAATTGGTCAGCAACAATGTCTCCCTTCAACTATAGGAGATATAGTTCCTTAACTCCTCACAGCTCCAAAGAAAGAGTGGATAAATAGAGTTGGTCAACTCAGGGGAACATAATCAGCATATTCTATTTGAGTCAAAAGTCAAACAAGTTAAGAGAGGAAGATCTATGTGGAATTGCAATTTAGTAATGGTACAACCAATAAAATTTTCTGGACTCCACGACTCAGCAATGAATTAAAATTTGTTCCTTTTTCTCTAGCAATCAACTTGGAACTTGCCTACACTAAGTATGATCTTCACTTGTAGCATAATACATTACAAATTACTTGTTAAACATTCATACCAATCCCACAATTTCGCACTTTTCGATCCGACCGTAGGTAAGAGAACAAAATCAGCTCTCTACATTAATTAATTGAACAAAATTTTAAAATAAACTAATTCATAAGGTTGCTCAATTGATAATATAAAATCCAAACAATCCTAGATTGCTAAATGCTAGTATTATAACATAAAATTCTTTCAAGTTGAGTATAACAAAAATTATCTCATCCACACTGCAATCTTCGGTTTCAAAATTGGCTCACGCATTGCAACCCAAACCACTCCATTACATTAAGAAAAAGAGATAGATTCGAGATGTCTTACGCTCTCTTACGCCATTGACGACTCTGGTGGTGTGATCGAGGCGATTTAGATTTCCCAGCGACTCTCCGGAGACGGTGACGCGATCCGATCGGGACTCTTCGCTCCGCGACGTCGAAACCCTAGCGGCGGTGACTGGATCCGGCTTAGCCCCTTCGTCCCGGGGCCTCCGCGCCAGCTTCGAGCTCTCGAAGAGGAGCAACGCGATCGCGGGGAGAAAGAGGAGGAATGGCCACCACCGCACCACCGCCCTTAGGGCTCTCCGGAGAATCTCGCGACGCCGTAGGTGGTTATGGCCGGGTTTCTTGTGCTTGTGGCGGATGCGGACGCGCATCTTTCCGGCGAACTCGTCATCGTCGGAGACGGAGATGGAGATGCTGTTGAGCATCGAGGAGGAGGACGACGACATTGGTGATCGAAGGAGATCAAGAGGCGAGGGATTGGAGAGCGAGGGATCGGAGATTAGGATTTCAAGCTCCTCCTCTCCACCTTTTTCCCATCGTTCTCCTTTGAGCGAGTGGCGAGTAAGGCCGAGTTAACGCGGTCCGAGAAAGGTGGTGAGGAAATTTCTAAATTATCAAATTAAACAATTAAGATAACTTAAAATTTTCATGTGATAATTTTTTAGGATTTAGGCCTTGTACAATTAGCTAACATACTATTTTGATTAGTGTTTTAAAAAAAATATTTAAAAGAAAAACTCTTTGCGACTGAATTAAATGTGGTAAATTTGAACTTTATCTTCATATTTCAGAATCATATTTTTAATTTATAGTACTAAATTTATACTTAATATAATTATTGCTGGAAGTATAAAGATGATTTATACTTAATATAATTATTGCTGGAAGTATAAATAAAAATTTATTTAACTTCTTATTAGATTGAATTAAAATATATAATTTTTTTACAAAATAAAAAAATACTAGTAAAGTACCAGCGTTTCGCTGCGGATAGTGAAAAGATTTTATGAGATTTTATAAAATTTTATTAAGAAAAATAAGATAAAAAAAAATATTCTTTAAAATTTTATTAAAAAGAATAATAAAAAATATTTTATTATAAAATATTATATAAAATTTTATAATTAAATTCTTAAAATATATTTTGTAAAATAAATGTTGAAGAAAAAATTTAAAAAACACTCAAAACAAAAATTAATTAAAATTTTAAAAAATATTTTACAAAATAAACACATAAAAAAATAAATTATTAATTAAGATATTAAAAAATATTTTACAAAATATATAGATAAAATAAAATCTAAAAATAATAATAATATTTTTTTGTCCTCTCTAAATAATAAAAGTACAATAATATTTACATCAAAAAAAAAAAAAAAAAAAAAAAAAAAAAAAAAAAAAAAAAAAGAATACCAATCTAATAGATAATTCACAAAAATAAAAAAAGAGTTGAGGAGGGCACGACGCAAAGCTCTTCTCAACTCTCAAATTATATATGTATAAAAATATAGATATATATATAAACGATACAACTTTTCTAGCCCACAGGCCACAGACATTAACGAAATGGGCAGTGAAAATTCGAGACCCAGCGAATATTCTTCGGCCCAGAGTTTAATTTATGGGCTACGTAAAGCCCACAATTACGCGGAACACTGTAGACACCGTTACTTTTCCTCTGAAACGAGAAGAAGAGCTAGCTAGGGTTTGGTGAGAAGAAGAAGAAGAAGAAGAAGAAGAGGAATCAATGGCGTCAACGAACTTCATACTGACGGTGGTAGGGGCGAGCGCGGCGACGTCAAGCAATCCGCCTCCATCTTCCGCCGCAACGTCCGCCACATCCGCCGAAGAGGAATCCGCCTCCGCCGCAAAGTAAACAATCCCTTCGATTAGATCTGGGTGCTCGATTTATTATTTATATTCGTTTATAGATGTGAGTATGTCTAAGATTCATGTGCTTATTTGAGTTGTCCTTGAGCTTTTCTCTGAATCTATCAGAGTTTATAATTGGATTTTGGAGGGAAATTCGGGTAACTTCAAACGAAGTTCCGTTTCACACCCACGCACACAAAAAGGATGGACCACAGTTCCTACATATTCCTATTTAGATGATAAGTCCTTCATTTGGATTCAGGCTCTTAAATGTTATTGTTATTGTGAAAACTATTACTGGGAAGAACTTGGTTTTCTTTTCTTAAATGTGATTTTGCATTATCTATTTTCCTTTTTCTGCAGATCTGCTGAAAAATCAACACCCAAGTAGTTGGAATCTCAGGCTCTTACGAGATGTTTACAACTATTGGTTTCTTTTCGCTAATCAAATGAGATGTAAATCATGTGTTCTTCTGTGGCTGATTGGATTGTTATGATAAAAGGAAAAATTTTCACTACTTTTGTAAAGTATAAGCTGGTTCTGTTGATTTTTGCCACCTTATCAACGATCCTTTTAGACAAACACAATGAGGTGAGTCCATTAAGAGGTATATATATACATTGTTCTCTACTCTGTTCGCTGTAATAATGTTTCAGTGGGTGTTTATGTTTGAAATATTTATTCCTGCATTGGTGGTAGCACCTGAATCTGCTTTCTCCTTTCTTTTATGCTGCACTATCTGAAAAGCACGGACTACTGGAGATCTGGTACCAAATCCATCAGAATCCCTCTCTGTTGCTGTGTTGTGGTATTGTAAAAGTTGAAAGATTTTAGTTGCATGTATCTATATTTGTTGCAGGAAAATGTTTGTTAAACAAGTAGTTTGTGGCTTTTGGTGCTTCTGCTGCAGCGAAAAGCCACCAGATGAACAATTAAGCTGTGTGTCTATCACAATTCACAATCTTGTTGTCGTCATATAGGAGCCATTATTTGTTATTACGTTAACATAAGTAAACTCTACGTACGGATTACGAATTTAGGACAACATTGCTTTTGACTGATTCCCTGAAGTCGTGCCGGGCCAGAGTTCTTGGACCTCCCGCTAAGCACGTCCCCCAGCCCAAATGGCATGGGCCGGGCTTCGGACTGATTCATTATTTTTTTTATTTATTAATTTTATTTAAATTATATAATTTTTTTTAAAAAAAATTGAAATTAACAATCTAATTTTTAAAATAATATATTAGTAAAAAAGTTACAAAATTTTTAAAAATTTTTATAAAATTTTTAAAAATTTTAGACTTTTATAATATTAAATATGTTTAGGATCAAAATACTCTCTCAACAGTTAAAAATTTGGGAGCTGGGACTGCCCGGAGCGGTCCAGACCTGTCGTGGGCCGGACCATGCTGGGCCAACGGACTATAAAGATTAGGCCCAATTTAGACCCGTCCACGTCAACCCTTTGACTTGTGTGGACGCTGGTCCACGTCAACCCTTTTGGGTTTAAGCTACCTGTATCCCAGATAGAGGAAGATTCTTGGAATTTTCTCTATCCTCTTCTTTCTCTTTTTCTCCTCTTCTAATTATTAGCTTCCGACTGAAGAGAAAAAGTATGGCTTATTTTCTTTGAGGTATGATATATGATGGTTTTTTTACTTGTGTTTTTATTATTTATTTCCAATTTACTGAGCTTGTTTTTATGTTCTGTTTTTAAAATAAAATTTTGGCTAAAATTAGATAGCCCTGTGAAGGAATTTATTTGTTTTTTTGGAGTTTAGGAAACTCAGAGCTTCATGGTTCTCTCTTAACTGTAGAAATGATTGGTTTGCTTGAATTAGTTATAGATAGAAAAATCTTTGCAAACTTTCTTTTTTTCTTTTGGTCTTTTGCTGAGTTGAGCTAATTACTGCTTAGAAATGCTTACACAAGGCATATCACTACTAGGTTGAATTGAATTTTAGGAGTGTGATCATATTCTTTGGTTGTCCTATTATTTTGGGATAGTTTAGAGCAAAATTAATGTTATCTTTGGTTTGACCTCATAAGGATACAGGAGGGTGAATTATCATGATTAAGTGTAACTCTGATGATCACAGGGATGTGTTATTCTAAGGGGAGCTAGAATTGTTGTTACTAGGCTACTTGAAAGTAACCCTGACCAGAATAACTATTCCTTTTTATTTTGTTGGTTGAATAACAGGAATAGTTTGAATTATCCTCTTGTTGTCCCCGGAACATACACAGCCTTGATTATCAATAGGCTGTAATCTTTACCAATTAAATTCATGCCATTAAACTGTTATGTTCGAGAGCTATTATAGCAGTAAAAAATCTGAACATCAGTGCTATTTGAATCTGACTCTGATCCTTCAAATTTTTTATTCTTATGTTTGCTGTATGACACATTTAAGTAAATTCTTATGTTTGCTATATTCTTTATAATGCTGTTGAGTTAGCTATATTGAGTTCCTCTGCTTTTACGGTGTTTTATTTTTCAGGTATCAACCATTCTGCTCATGTTTCGAAAACATTTCCGGACTTGGGTTGGCTGGAGAGAATACTTAAAAGGTTCCAGCGATAAAATTTCGAAGGGACAATACCAGGGAAAGTCAGTAGTTGGCAGGGCTTCAAGCGAACGCCGTAAATCGTTTGTAGTGACATTATTCTTAGTCTCTCTTTTCCTTTTCATTTATGTTAATTAAGCAGTGATTCTTTTTCCGATAAAATCAATTCAATCTGCACTTAATATTTCCTCTTCTGAGGAGGGGATATAGTGAAGAAAGAATCCACCGGTAAAGTGAAACCACAATAATAACTGCATAATTTTTCTGTTAGCGATGAAGGCTCATGTGTTATTGTCTATCGTATGCAGTCTTATTTTCCGGCTAGAAGGAATCAGTTTTTGGTACTGTTGTTTGCCGAAATGATGTAGTAGCTTTACGGCCTGTGCACTTTCATTTTGAAAACTTTGTTTTGCTCTTTATTCTAATCTTTAGTAGTTAAATCTGTAGGATCTCCAGTCAGACGAGAATGAAGATATAGATCGTGCTATTGCCTTATCTCTATCAAAAGAAGAGCAAAACAAAGGGAAGGCAATTGGTTAGTATTGTCCTTAACAGCTGCTGCCGTTTTATGCAATTCACTCATTGCAAGTTTTTCTTTTGAATTTTCAAGCATGTCTCTATAATTTAATCGGCACGTATGACTCTATAAATTGCTGATTTTTCCTTAGATGTTGAAGATGAACAACTTGCAAGGGCCGTGCAAGAAAGTTTGTATGCTGAGTCTCCTCCTCGTCAAAATAAGGAAGTATTTCAGCCATCCTCATATGCTTTTCCCTTGGGTGGTTCAAGGTATGTGCAGTTCGAATTGATTGTCATTTTGTACTTGTCTCTATTACCTATGCAGCCATAAGCATGTACGAGAGCCTATCTTCATAAAATATTCGTTCAGTTTCTCCTGATTTTGAGCATGTGGTGTTATTCTGCACTTAAGAGTTAAAACTTCTTTTTAATTATTGCCCTCATTACTCGAGCAAGAGAGCTTTTTTTATTGACAGTCTAGGAGTAGGTCCTTATTAAAGTAGAGAGAGAGAAAGAGAAAACTGCAACCTCGTAGGTCCATTAAAGACAGTATCTAGTTATGTGAACCTTACTGGTGATAGGAAGTAACTGCAATCTTTCTATGAAATGTTTGTCTTAATAATTAGGTGATATTTTCATAATATACATGTTAGTTTGCTAGTGCCCTTATGACAGTTTCCTCAGAGTCTGTTTTTGAATTATTTACTCAACTGATCAGTTTAGTCAGCTAGGACCATCATTCATCAATCCGGTATTCTTTTTATTTATTTGCTTTCATATACTTTGCGTAGGATATGTGCTGGCTGCAAAAATGTAATCGAACATGGACGCTTTCATAGTTGTATGGATTTTGTGTGGCATCCTGAGTGTTTCAGGTGTTATGCTTGCGACAAACCAATATCTGATAGTGCGGTAGGTAAACTAGTACAAAGTCATTTATTATCTCTAAGTCAAGTTGAAGCTAACATTATTCTTTGACTGTTTGGCGCAGTTCTCAATGCATGGGGATCACCCGTATCATAAGTCATGCTACAAGGAGCTTTATCACCCGAAATGTGTTGTTTGCAAACACTTTGTAAGTAGTTGTCATTCCATACTTTTTTTAACTCTTAGCATTCTTGAATAAGAAGATCGCTTTCTTTTATTTTCTTTCCCTGTTTCTTTTATGGTCATTCCAGTAGTAGAGCTTAACTGATATTTAATGTTGGCTTTATATAAAATTATAAACATTGTCAAAATCTGAAACTATGAATGGAAGTTTCCTTTGGTCAATGTTATATGAACCAGTACTTTGTTAGTGAAAGGCTATTGGCGAGAAGCTTTGTAGTGTTGGTTTTTCATGTACTCTCCATGAAAGTTAGAAATTGTTTGTAGCTCTTGGGATTGGATGGCAACTATTTGGCATGCATAATTGGTTGTAGCTGTTGGGGTTGGGTGGCAACAATCTGGCATACATATTTCGATCTCTTGAAATTTTCTAACAGAATTTATGTGCTTGATTGTGCTAACCTATGACAATGACTTTTCTGCAGATCCCGGCAAGCAAAAATGGTCTCATCGAATCCCGTGCCCATCCCTTCTGGAAGCAAAAATATTGCCCTTCTCATGAGAAAGATGGCACTCCTAAATGTTGCAGTTGTGAAAGAATGGAGGTTTTTCAATTTACTTCTTCGCAATCTTTGCATGTTCTTATGGGCCTTTTTGTAATGTCTTGTGCTTGTGATGCCATTATTGTCGGCTGATTTTTCTGCTTGTGTCCTCTCTTCTTTTGAAATTTTAGCCGAGGGACGTTCAATATATCACTTTAGATGATGGACGGAAGCTTTGCCTGGAGTGTCTGGATTCTGCAATAATGGATAATGATGAATGTCAGCCTCTGTACCTTGATATTCAAGAATTCTATGAGGGTTTAAATATGAAGATAGACCAACAAATTCCATTGCTTTTGGTTGAGAGACAAGCTTTAAATGAAGCCATGGAAGGAGAAAAACAAGTAAGGAAAGTTATTCCTAAGATTTTCAATTTACTAGAACACGTGTTTTCTTTCATAATTACCTATGATTTCTTCTTCTTTTTTTTCTATTATATGGAGTGCAGGAGCATCATCACCTCCCTGAAACCAGAGGTCTCTGTCTCTCTGAAGAGCAGATTGTCAGCACTGTAAGATTTTGCAAAAAAGTTGCCTTTTTTTAAATATGATCTTGCAATTATTGTAAATTGTATATTTTTTTGTGGAGTATTCTTCAATTTAATTAGTTATTAAAAATCATTTTCAACAGATTTTTAGAAGGCCAATAATTGGACCAGGAAAAAGAATCATAGAAATGATAACAGAGCCATACAGACTAGTCCGACAATGTGAAGTAACTGCCATTCTCATATTATTTGGGCTTCCGAGGTACGATTTATTTATTTTAGTCAAGTTCTTCCGGTAAATCTTCTGCTTAAGTTTATTTGATCTTTTCCTAGAAACCTAGCTTTTTGTCTACATTGTTTACCATTAAAACTGTGAAAAACCATGAATAGTTGTCTCCTTTTGCAAAGTTTTTGATTGTCATCAATAAATGTTTCTTCATGCAGATTGCTGACAGGGTCAATATTGGCTCATGAGATGATGCATGCATGGCTTCGGCTTAAAGGTACTTTTTATGTCAACTGATATTGTTGGAATTTGGTTTTACATTTTCCACAGTTTTTCCTTAGTTTACTATTGCCCACATGCTCTTGGATGTGATTCCTGTTCGCTTAAAAAGTCAAACAATTCATCTGTGTGCCTAAAGAAACATAAAATTTTGGAGGGTACACTTCTGCAAACTCAAGCTCTTACGAAGTCCTGTGAGCATGAAGGGCATTCTTTCGAACTGTTCCTTTTTTTTCTTTCCTCCCACCTTTTTTGTCTCGTCAGTCTTGATGTTCTGATCCTCTAGCAGAATTTCAATGATTCTGCTTGTGAATGCCCTCTTCACCAATTAACCAATAAGTTTGAGAAAGAACATTAATGATCTTCTGTAGTGCCAACTATTCATGACTAGGTTCTCCTCTTTTGCCGCGGAATCTCATTACAATTTAGTCAAGATCACTGAGTTATGAATAAATTTAGAGATAAGCTAGTAAACAGTTTATAACTTTTGTCTTTGTAGGATTTCGAGCTCTTCAACCGGAGGTCGAAGAGGGCATCTGTCAGGTGCTGGGCCACATGTGGCTGGACTCGGAGATCATGGCTGGGGCCGGTGCATCTGCATCAACATCATCGTCGTCGTCATTATCCTCCAGCTCATCAAAGAAGAAAGGCACAAAATCCGATTTCGAGAAGAAACTTGGAGAGTTTTTTAAGCACCAGATCGAGACGGATGGTTCATCGGTATATGGGAATGGTTTTAGAGCTGCCAATGAAGCTGCTGATCGCCATGGCCTCAGAAGTACCCTTAAACATATTGGATTGACGAGGACTTTTCCTTTGTGAAACTGGTTCATGATTGTTCCTTTCACTGAAATGGGATAATTACTCAACATTCTGAAGACTCTGAAATAGATTATAATATGTACTACAAAAGAAGAATAGTTTCCCAAATAGAAAAAGAAGAAGAAAAGAGAAAATGGATAAATGTGTTTATGTTACAAAGACTTGTACTGAGACATTCAAAGAGTAAGTTAATAATGATAATAAATTCTAATCCAAAGAACTCTTTTCTTTGAGTAGTTTGATAGGATGGTAAGGATGCCCATCTTCGGCATTATCTTTAGCATGAAGTGTTTTATTATTTATTTATTATTTATTATTATTATTATTTTAAAGCTTTCTAGAAGAATGTCATCATCTTTTGCACTGTGTAGAGCTAATTACTACTAGCTGTATTGCACTTCAGGAAATTCACAGCTAATACTCATCTTTTCCATGGACTTTCTGGGGAGACCATTTAATCCAATGATCTTTTTAAGATCAGATGAATACTCATATTTTTAGCTTTCCAAGGAATGGTATTCATTCTCATTTGTTGGGTCCCCTAAAAATTTCCCAAAATTCTCTCTGCATCCATATTCTGTGCTACCATACATGTCAATGACAATTAAATCTGCATTTCCAGTGTTGTATTCTATGGCCTCTCTGTTTCTTTTTTTCTTTTTTTTTCGGAATAAATCCGACTCTATAGTCTCTGTGTTAGATATGACTTCGAAATTTAAAATCGCTTTGATATTATAATTCCGGTTCGCCGACGGCTTCGCGGTGCGACGATAAATTTTATAGATGTATGTGGTGGAAGCGGAGGGCTCGGAACCCCCGCGGTACGGATCAGATCCGTTAAAAAAATTCCGTTAAGATTAGTGTTCTTTTTTCTTTGTCCTAAAGAAATCGAGCGATTGTACGATTATCTAAACTTTGTATTCCCTTTGTTCCGATACAGTGAAATTCTTCTTTTTCGCCTGTAATTTTTTATTTTGCAAAGAGTTTTTTACGTAAATTTGTGTGTTATTTCTCTGTCGTGTATTTTTAGATTTATTTTTGTGTCGTGATTGCTAATTAATTTTCTTTGGTTTGTGCGCTCGGTACTAACACTCTGCACTATTTTTTTTTTTTTTTTTTGGCTGGATCTCGACGTGTCCTCCCCATACTCTGATCCGCTCTTCCGCTAACATAGCCTGCATTGTCCATCCACAAATCAGTTATAAACAAACTAAAACTGTTCTCAAAATAACCAAGCTACAAAAGTAAATTCATGCAGTTGACATGTTTCTAGCAATAAAGTGTGAAAATCCAGAATAGCTCACCTCTTTTTGCCATTTAGTTCTGAAGGTAATTACAACCAGAATAACTGTTTGCAACAGTGTACCAACTAACATTCTCACCCAAATACCCTGCATAGTAGCAAAGAAATTATCAAATAGTATTCACCATACTGTACCAACTTTTTATGTTAATATTTGGTCTCCTATAGTATCTTACCAGTGAATTGAGCTTGAGCTTGAAGCCAAAAATAGCCCCTAGAGGCAAACCAACAAGATAGTAACACCCAATGTTTGTGAATGCAACTAAGGATTGCCACCCTGCTCCTATTGCCACTCCTGCAAATATCAATAAAAATTTCTAACAAAATCATCACTTGAAAAGTTTAGAAATTTAAGATTATCAAATTTGGAAAGGGTCTAATACAGGAAGTATAATCAATTACCAGAGAGTACAGGCTGAACAAAATTGAGAAATATCGTAGCACCGAGAAGATACCCCAATTTAGAGGTTTCTCTTATCAATTCAGGTACAACTGTCAAGAACTTCGGCAGTTGCTTCCTTTCGACCAGAACTATAATCATAAAGATTAGACCGATGAAGACTGACGTAGAAACCGCAATAACAACAAAGAATTTTGCAGCTTTTGGATGAGTTGCTCTGAGTTCATTTGATGCTCTTACGATGTAAAATAAAAGAGTAAACACTGCCTTTAGCCTGTGGATATCACTGTTTCTTTTGATGCCTATTGCTTCAAATAGCGAAAAAGGAAAATGCATACCTTACTGCAGCATTGAAGCCTAGTGTGTCCACAGTTGGTAGTTCATGCTGTCATAGAAAATACGAAAATAAGAGGCATCACAACTATTTTCAATACAAGTATATGTAGTTAATAAGGACTAATGTGCATAAAAGAAGTTTCTGAATGATGAATTTGAAGTGGAAGGAATTAAATGCTAACCAGATTGAAATAGCCCCAACTTGAATCTCAGGATTCTTCAATAAACCCACGATGATGATCACTGCAGTGTAATACCAAAGCTCCAAGCTGTACAACAAGAACGATCAAGTTAACACTAATAAGTGTTGGATTCTCAAAACCATTAAGGGCCTGTTCGGATCAATACAAGTTTTTTTTTTTTTTTTTTTTTAGCGAAAGGCTGCTGCCGCTTCATTCATAGGGAAATGAACTTAACTATAGAAATGGAGCAACTAGGCCCGTAAAAAAAAAAAAAAAAAAAAAAAAAAACAACAACAACATCAAGCACGGAACGAGTCCCAGGCCGATCGAAGTGATCGAATGTCTACTAGCAAAATCCCTAGACTTCGTTTCTTGTTTTCGATGCGTCTGCCATTCCGTTCCAACCAAATGGTCTGCCACGTTGTAGCGATGGTTGAAAGTTCCCTTCGCCCCAAGGCTCCCTGTTTGAGTTTACTCGCCTCCCAGAGCTTATCAACCGCTACGCAGTTACGGACCTCTCGCTTATTTGAAAGCAAGTCCTCCAACAAGGATCTCGAAAAAACGCAGGTTACAAAAAGATGATCAGTTGTCTCCTCTGTCCCCGAACAGAGGGCACAGTTTCCCGTACCGCTCCAACCTCTTTTCAATAAGATATTGACGGTTAGAACCCTTAGTTTTAGAACCAGCCAGACGAAAAATTTTACTTTCAAAGGAATCTTGATACTCCACAGTTGGACAAAGCGGCTGCCAGCTTCTCCGCTGTCTTGCAGGAAGAAATACATAGATTTGACCGAGAATACTTGTGAATTGGTCCAACGCCATCTAAATTCATCCCTACTGTTAGTGAGATGCAAGCCGGAGAGGGTTTCTTTTAGGCTCCGTAACAACCCCTCCTCTTGTAAAGAGCTTGAAACAAAATCCGACAGAATTTTCCTCCATCACCATTCGCTGCCTCCGTAGCAATCTTTCACCCAACAGGTTTTGTGGCGTACCGCATTGAAGATGCTAGAAAATTGTGTTAATAGGGGAGAGATCCCTAACCAGATATCCGACCAAAAACACGTCCGACCACCATCCCCCACCGATCGAGAGATGCTGCATTAAAAAAGTTCCCTCGTACCTAAAACACTCCGCCACCACTGAGAGTAAGATTTGAACGATGCCCTTTCCTTGAGAGGTCTCCTTCGGGTGTAATAGAGTCCTTTGATAAGAGGCCCCCAAGGATACACATATGTTGAGAAGAACCTCCACCACCACTACACCAGTAGGGCTGTGGTCATACTTTTCAGATTCTTAGCTCCTAACCCTCCATCCCTCCTTTCCCTACAGACTACCTTCAAGCTTATTAAACAGTTACCTCTAGAAATAGAGTTTCCTTCTTTCCAGAAGAAAGCTTTCCGAAGCGATTCAATGCGTCGAATTGTCCAAATAGATGCTTTGAATACAGAGAAGAAGTAAAGAGGCATGTTCGAAATTACCGAGTTAACTAAGATTTATCTCCCTCCCTGTGAGAGAAGTTTAGTCTGCCACCCTTCGATTCTTTTCTCGATTTTGCTTATGATGCTCCACCAATCTTCCTTCCGAATTCGACCTTTCAACAATGGGATCCCAAGGCACTAGATCCGTCAATACAAGTTATTTAACTATTTTGTGTAGTTTTAATTACAGCAGTTGAATTCAAATATATCAAATTATATATATATATATATATATATATATATATATATATATATATATATATATATATATATCTACAGCCTACCTAGCATTGGTGCCCCAAAAAAATTTATTTAACTTACTTGTATTGCACTAATTCAATTAAAATATAATTTGTATAAACTCTACTACAAAATAAAATAAAATAAAAAGAGTATAGACGATCCAACTGTCCTAGTCCACAGATATTACAGAAACAGGCCGTGAAAATTCGTTATCCAGCGAATATTCTTCGGTGCAGCGTTTAATTTATCGGCTGCGTAAAGCCCACAATTACATGGACCACTGCAGACACTGCAGGCACAATAAGCCTTAGATGGTCTTACACTCTTACGAGATGTTTACTACTATTTGTTTCTTTTCAGTAATACATCGATTGCATAATCTGGTAGTGGCGAGAGTTTATTTAAAGGCTAATCAAATGAATTATAAGACGTAAATCATGTGTTTTTGTGTCTATAATTGGATATCAACGGTCCTTTTAAACAAACACAATGAGGTGAGTCCATTAAGAGGTATACATATACATTGTTCTCTACTCTGTTCGCTGTAATAATGTTTCAGTGGGTGTTTATGTTTGAAATATTTATTCCTGCATTGGTGGTAGCACCTGAATCTGCTTTCTCCTTTCTTTTATGCTGCACTCTCTGAAAAGCACGGACTACTGGAGATCTGGTACCAAATCCATCAGAATCCTCTCTGTTGCTGTGTTGTGGTATTGTAAAAGTTGAAAGATTTTAGTTGCATGTATCTATCAGAATTCGCATTGTTGTTGTTGTCGTATAGGAGTCATTATTTGTTATTACGTTACTCATTTAAGGCCCACTAACATAATCCCGGGCCGGGCTTATTGTAATCGATAATGGAGGAAGTAAAAGTGGAGTAAACTCTGCGTACGGATTACGAATTTACGACGACACACTTTTGACTTTTCGGGAGAGGCGAGAACGACGCGCAGGCGCTCGCGCATCGCCCAATCCTGATTCTCTGATTTCTCTCGAGAGTTCTTATTCAGTGAACGGTGAAACGACACGCCCAACAGCTGCACCGAGCATCATCATCATCATCCTCATCCTCGTCGTGCTCTTTTACCCGTGAAAGAGACGCGGCACCGTGCGAGCGAAATCTTTCTATGGGTCTATAGTGACGTAGGTGACAGCAGCGCAAATCCCTCACCTTTTGACTTATGCGGACGCCGGTCCACATCAACCCTTTTGGCCATTGATCTTTATCTAAACACAAATATACTACCTGTGTGACTGTGTCCCAGATAAAGGAGATTCTCAGAATTTTCTCTATCATCTTCGCTTCTTCTTCTTCTTCTTCTTCTTCTTCTCCTCTTCTAATTATTAGCTTCCGACTGAAGAGAAAAGTATGGCTTATTTTCTTTGAGGTATGAGATATGATGGTTTTTTTACTTGTGTTTTTATTATTTATTTCCAATTTATTGGGGCTTGTTCTTATGTTTTTTTTTAAAAAAAAAAACAAAATTTTGGCTAAAATTAGATAGTCCTGTCAAGGAATTTAGTTGTTTTTTAGTTATAGATAGCATAATCTTTGCAAAATTTCTTTTGTTTCTTTTGGTCTTTTGCTGAGTTGAGGTAATTAATGCTCAGAAATGCGTACACAAGGCATATCACTACTAGGTTCAATGGAATTTTAGGATTGTGATCATATTCATGGATTGTCCTATTATTTTGGGATAGTTTTAGAGCAAAATTAATGTTATCTTCAGTTTGACCTCATAAGGATACAGGAGGGTGAATTATCATGATTAAGTGTAACACTAATGATCACAGGGATGAGTTATTCTAAGGGGAGCTAGATTTGTTGTTGCTAGGTTATCTGAAAGTGACCCTGACCAGAATAACTATTCCTTTTTATTGTGTTGGTTGAATAATGAGAATAATTTGAATTATCCTCTTGTTGTCCCCGGAAAATACACAACCTTGATAATCAATTGAGCGGTTCGTGCCGTCTGCTGTAATCTTTACCAATTAAATTCATGCCGTTAAACCGTTATGTTTGAGAGCTATTATGGCAGTAAAAAATCTGAACATCGGCGCTATTTGAATCTGACTCTGATCCTTAAAAATTTTTATTCTTATGTTTGCTGTATGACACATTTAAGTACATTCTTATGTTTGCTATATTCTTTATAATGCTGTTGAGCAAGCTATATTGAGTTCCTCTGCTTTTACGGTGTTTTATTTTTCAGGTATCAACCATTCTGCTCATGTTTCAAAACCATTTCCAGACATGGGTTGGCTGGACAGAATACTTAAAGGTTCCAACAATAAAATTTCGATGGGACAATACCATGGAAAGTCAGTAGATGACGGGGCTTCAAGCAAACACCGTAAATCATTTGTAGTGACATTATTCTTATTCTCCCTTTTCGTATTCATTTATGTTAATTGAGTAGTGATTCTTTTTTCTGATAAAATCAATTCAATCTGCACTTAGCATTTCCTCTTCTGAGGCGGGGACATAGTGAAGAAAGAATCCGCAGATAAAGTGAAACCACGCTAATAATTGCCTAATTTTTCTGTTAGCGATGAAGGCTCCTGTGTTTTTGTCTATCGTATGCAGTCTTATTTTACTGCTAGAAGGAATCAGTTTTTGGTATTGGTTGTCCTTTATCCCCCCTATTGTTGTTTGCCGAAATGGTGTAGTAGCTTTCCATCCTGTGCACTTTCATTTTGAAAACTATGTTTTGCATTTTTTCCTAATCTTTAGTAGTTACACTTAGGATCTCCAGCCGGACGAGAATGAAGATATAGATCATGCTATTGCCTTATCTCTATCAGAAGAAGAGCAAAACAAAGGGAAGGCAATTGGTTAGTATTGTACTTAACAGCTGTGGCCGTTTTATGCAATTCACTCATTGCAAGTTTTTCTTTTGAATTTTCAAGCATGTCTCTATAATTTAATCGGCACGTATGACTCTATAAAGTGCTGATTTTTTCCTTAGATGTTGAAGATGAACAACTTGCAAGGGCCGTACAAGAAAGTTTGTATGCTGAGTCTCCTCCTCGTCGAAATAAGGAAGTATATCAGCCATTCTCATATGCTTTTCCCTTGGGTGGTTCAAGGTATGTGCAGTTCGAATTGATTGTCATTTTGTACTTGTCTCTATTACCTATGCAGCCATAAACATGTACGAGGGCCTATCTTCATAAAATATTCGTTCAGTTTCTCCTGATTTTGAGCATGTGGTGTTATTCTGCACTTTAGAGTTAAAACTTCTTTTTAATTATTTTTTTGATTAAACAGGGTAAAACCCTATTTGATGTTGAAACTTCTTTTTAATTATTGCCCTCATTACACATTACCTGAGCAAGAGGGCTTCTTTTATTGACATTCTAGGAGTAGGTCCTCATTAAAGTAGAGAGAGAGAGAGAGAGAGAGAGAGAGAGGGAAAACTGCAACCACGTAGGTTCATTAAAGACAGTATCTAGTTATGTGAACCTTACTGGTGGTGATAGGAAGTAACTGCAATCTTTCTATGAAATGTTTGTCTTAATATTTAGGTGATATTTTCTTAATATACATGTTAGTTTGCTAGAGCCCTTATGAGAGTTTCCTCAGCCTGTTTTCGAATTATTTACTCGACTAATCAGTTTAGTCAGCTAGGACCATCATTTATCAATTCGGTATTCTTTTTATTTATTTGCTCTCATCTACGTTGTGTAGGATATGTGCTGGCTGCAAAAATGTAATCGAACATGGACGCTTTCTTAGTTGTATGGATTCTGTGTGGCATCCTGAGTGTTTCAGGTGTTATGCTTGCGACAAACCAATATCTGATATTGAGGTAGGTAAACTAGTAAAAAATCATATATTATCTCTAAGTCAAGTTGAAGGTAGCATTATTCTTTGACTGTTTGGCACAGTTCTCAATGCATGGGGATCACCCGTATCATAAGTCATGCTACAAGGAGCTTTATCACCCGAAATGTGATGTTTGCAAAAACTTTGTAAGTAGTTGTCATTCCATATTTTTTTGAACTCTTAGCATTCTCGAATAAGATGATCACTTTCTTTTATTTTCTTTCTCTGTTTCTGTTATGTTCATTCCAGTAGTAGAGCTTAACTGATATTTTTTTGAGAGAAAGATAGCATGCTACCGCTTCATTCATTACAAAAGTAAATTAAGCTACAGAAAGAGGCAGCTCGGCCTCGATCGATCGAAAAAAAAAAACTATCTGACACAAAAAAGGTTCCACATGTATCTGTAGTTGCGTATCTCTGCTAACATCTGCCCAATAGTATTTTTCTTTTGTTCGAAGATTCTTTTGTTATGCTACAGTCAGATAGCCCACCAAGTTGAGGCTAAGGTCGTTACCTCCTTTTTCCCTACGGATCCTCCTTTAAGTCTGCACAGCTCCCGCTTAGCTGATATTTAATGTTGGCTTTATATATAAACATTGTCAAAATCTGAAACTATGTATGGAAGTTTCCTTTGGTCAATGTTATATGAACCTGTACTTTGTTCGTGAAAGGCTTTTGGCGAGAAGCTTTGTAATGTTGGTTTTTCATGTACACTCCATGAAAGTTAGAAATTGTTTGTAGCTATTGGGATTGGATGGCAACTATTTGGCATGCGTAATTGGTTGTAGCTGTTGGGATTGGATGGCAACTATTTGGAATGCGTAATTGGTTGTAGCTGTTTGGGGTTGGATGGCAACAATCTGGCATACGTATTTCAATCTCTTGAAATTTTCTAACAGAATATATGTGCTTGATTGTGCTAACCTATGACAATGACTTTTCTACAGATCCCGACAAGCAAGAAGGGTCTCATCGAATACCGTGCCCATCCTTTCTGGGAGCAAAAATATTGCCCTTCTCATGAGAAAGACGGCACTCCTAGGTGTTGCAGTTGTGAAAGAATGGAGGTTTTTCAATTTACTTCTTCGCAATCTCTGCATGTTCTTATGTGCCTTTTTGTAATGTCTTGTGCTTGATGCTTAATTAACGGCTGATTTTTTCTGGTTGTGCCCTCTCTTCTTTTGAAATTTTAGCCGAGGGACGTTCAATATATCACTCTAGATGATGGACGGAAGCTTTGCCTGGAGTGTCTGAATTCCGCAATAATGGATACTTATGAATGTCATCCTCTGTACCTTGATATTCAAGAATTCTATGAGGGTTTAAATATGAAAATAGACCAACAAATTCCGTTGCTTTTGGTTGAGAGACAAGCTTTAAATGAAGCCATGGAAGGAGAAAAACAAGTAAGGAAAGTTATTCATATGATTTTCAATTTACTAGAACATGTGATTTTTTTTTTCTTTTATATCATCTTTTTTTTGTTTTCTTTCATAATTACATATGATTTTTTTTTTTTTTCTATTATATTGAGTGCAGGAGCATCATCACCTCCCTGAAACCAGAGGTCTCTGTCTCTCTGAAGAGCAGATTGTCAGCACAGTAAGATTTTGCAAAAAAATTGCCTTTTTTTAAATATGATCTTGCAATTATTGTAAATTGTTTTTTTTTTTTTTTTTTTTTTTTTTTTTTTTTTTGTGAAGTATTCTTCAATTTAAATAGTTATTAAAAATTATTTTCAACAGATATTTAGAAGGCCAATAATTGGACCAGGAAGAAGAATCATAGAAATGATAACAGAGCCATACAGACTAGTCCGACAATGTGAAGTAACTGCCATTCTAATATTATTTGGGCTTCCGAGGTACTACTTATTTATTTTAGTCAAGTTCTTCCGGTAAATCTTCTGCTTAAATTTATTTGATCTTCTCCTAGAAACCTAGTTTTTCCTCTACATTGTTTACCATTAAAACTATGAAAAAACCATGAATAGTTTGTCTTCTTTTGCGAAGTTTTTGATTGTCATCAATAAATGTTTCTTCGTGCAGATTGCTGACAGGGTCAATATTGGCTCATGAGATGATGCATGCATGGCTTCGGCTTAAAGGTACTTTTTATGTCAATTGATATAGTTGGAATTTGGTTTTACATTTTCCACAGTTTTTCCTTAATTTACTGTTGCTCACATGCTCTTGGATAGATGCGATTCCTGTTCACTTATAAAGTTAAACAATTCATCTCTGTGCCTAAAGAAACATAAAATTTTGGAGATTACACTTCTGCAAACTCAAGCTCTTACGAAGTCCAGTGAGGATAAAAGGCGTTCTTCTGAACTGTTCCTTTTTTTCTTTTCTCCCACCATTGTCTTGTCAATCTTGATGTTCTGATCCTCTCGCAGAATTTCAATGATTCTGCTTGTGAATGCCCTGTTCACCAATTAATTAATCAGCGAGTTTGAGAAAGAATATTAATAATCATTTGTAGTGCCAATTATTCATTACTAAGTACTCCTCCTTTGTTGTGGAATCTCATTACCATTTAGTCGAGATCACTGAGTAATGAATAAATTTAGAGATAAGCTAGTAAACAGTTTATAACTTTTGTCTTGGTAGGATTTCGTGCTCTTCAACCTGAGGTCGAAGAGGGCATCTGTCAGGTGCTGGCGCACATGTGGCTGGACTCGGAGATCATGGCGGGGCCTGGTGCATCTGCATCAACATCAACATCATCGTCGTCGTCATCATCATCCTCCAGCTCATCAAAGAAGAAAGGCACAAAGTCTGATTTCGAGAAGAAACTTGGAGAGTTTTTTAAGCACCAGATCGAGACGGATGGTTCATCAGTATATGGGGATGGTTTCAGAGCCGCCAATGAAGCTGTTGATCGCCATGGCCTCAGAAGTACCCTTAACCATATTGGATTGACGGGGACTTTCCCTTTGTGAAACTGGTTCATGATTGTTCCTTTCATTGAAATGGGATAATTACTCAACATTCTGAAGACTCTGATATAGATTATAATATATACTACAAAAGAAGAATAATTTCCAAAATAGAAAAAGAAGAAGAAAAGAGAAAATGGATAAATGTGTTCATGTTACAAAGACTTGAACTGAGACATTCAAGAGAAAGTTAGTAATGATAATAAGTTCTGATCCAAAGAACTCTTTTCTTCGAGTAGTTCGATAGGATGGTAAGGATGCTCATCTTTGGCATTATCTTTAGCATGAAGTGTTTTATAATAATAATTATTATTATTATTTAAAGCTTTCTAAGCAGAGTGTCATCATCTTTTGCACTGTGTAGAGCCAATGACTACTAGCTGTATTGCACTTCGGGAAATTCACAACTTATACTCATCTTTTACATGGACTTTCTGGGGAGACCATTTAATCCAATAATCTTTTTAAGATCAGCAGAATACTCATATTTTTAGCTTTCCTAGGATGGTATTCATTCTCATTTGTTGGGTCTCCTAAAAAATTCTCCCTTATCTCTGCATCCATACATGTCTTGTCATGCACAATTAAATTTGCATTTCCAGTGTGATAAAAAGGGAAACAAGGTGTTATTACTCCTATCTTCAATCGAAGATTGTATTCTGCAGCCTCTCTGTTTCTTTTCTTCTTCTTTTTTTGGAATAAATCCGACTCTATAACCTCTGCACTATTATCCTGTTCCTGGATTTGGCTGAATCTCAACTTGTCCTCCCCATACTTTGATCCGCTCTTCCGCTAACAAAGCCTGCATTGTCCATCCAGAAATCAATTATAAACAAATTAAAAATTTCCTCAAATAACCAAGCTACAAAAGTAAATTCATGCAGTTGGCAAGTTTCTAGCAATAAGTGTGAAAACCCAGTTGCTTGAACTAATTGTTTCAAGGAACCAATTGGTCCTGGTTTTTTTACCTAAACTTGTACTTTATTTCTACTTTAAGAGCTATGCATAATAGTTCCAAGGTACAAATCACTTATTCAGGTAAATTTGAATTCATTGGGTTCTGTGTGTAACTAACCTGTTTTTGCCATTTAGTTCTGAAGGTAATTATAACCAGAACAACTGTTTGCAACAGTGTACCAACTAACATTCCCACCCAAATACCCTGCATAATAGCAAAGAAATGATCAAATGCTATTCACCATATTGTACCAACTTTTTATGTTAATATTAGGTCTCCTGTAGTATCTTACTAGTGCATTGAGCTTGAGCTTGAAGCCAAAAATAGCTCCTAGAGGCAAACCAACAAGATAGTAACACCCAATGTTTATGAATGCAACTAAGGATTGCCACCCTGCTCCTATTGCCACTCCTGCAAATATCAATAAAAATTTATAACATAATCATCACTTGAAAAGTTTAGAAATATAAGATTATCAAATTTGGAAAGGGTCTAATACAGGAAGTATAATTACCAGAGAGTACAGGCTGAACACTATTGAGAAATATCGTAGCACCGAGAAGATACCCCAATTTAGAGGTTTCTCTTATCAATTCAGGTACATCTGTGAAGAACTTGGGCAATTGCTTCCTTTCGACGAGAACTATAATCATAAAGATTAACCCGATGAAGGCTGACGTAGAAACTGCAATAATAACAGAGAATTTTGCGGCTTTTGGATGATTTGCTCCGAGTTCATTTGATACCCTTACGCTGTAAAATAAAAGAGTAAACACTGCATTTAGCTTTTGGATATCACTGTCTGTTTCTTTTGATGCCTATTTCTTCAAATAACTAAAAAGGCGATTGCATACCTTACTGCAGCATTGAAGCCTAGTGCAACCATCAGTGTCCACAGTTGGTAGTTCATGCTGTCATATAAAATACGAAAATAAGAGGCATCACAACTATTTTCAATACAAGTATATGTAGTTAATGAGGACTAATGTGCATAAAAGAAGTTTCTGAATGATGAATTTGAAGTGGAAGAAATTAAATGCTAACCAGATTGAAATAGCCCCAACTTGAATCTCAGGATTCTTCAATAAACCCACCATGATGATCACTGCAGTGTAATACCAAAGCTCCAAGCTGTACAACAAGAACAATCAAGTTAACTCTAAAAAGTGTTGGATTCTCAAAAACATTAAGGGCCTGTTCGGATCGATACAAGTTATTTGGCAATAACTTGTGCCCTTTTTGTCTCGGTGTTACAATCAACAAGATTGATTTTAGTCCAGTGCAAGATCCTAACAAAGGAAGTTACTCAGAATAGTCCTTTCCACCTGTGAGTTGATTTATTATTACTAGAAATATGGTTTCGACTTTCAATAAACAGAAAAGAGAAATGATGTAGAGGACCTCCGGGGTATTGCAGATATAGACATCTTTTAAACTCCTCAGCAGCAAATTACGAAAACTTCAAGTAAACAAAAATAAAGTCTCGAATCCAAACAGGCCCTTAATGTAAACTCTGTGCATGTTCTGCAAGTAAAACAATACGGACCATAGCATTACGGCTGATGCAAGTGAGAGTTTCACAAATGCCGCCAGGTTCTTAAATGCCGCCAAAGAAAAGCCGGTCCATGTTTCGGGGAAAAAGCCGGAAACCAAATAGACAAATTGAGCCAAGTTAATAAGCCACCATGAGACATTTCCGACCATCGCCGCACCGAATAAGCCGTAACCGAGCTTGGTAACAAAAATCCAATTCAGCAGAACATGGATAGCTAGAACTACTCCGGCTATCGCCGTCATGACCCAGACCTTGCTCTGAGATTGGTAAAATTTCTGCAGAGGGAAGTTCATGGCATAAGCAAACAACTGAGGGATTGCCCATCTAGTATATTTTCCAGCGACGTCGGAGATGTCTTCGGATTGATGAAGAAGCTTTAACATTGGTGAGGTGAACACATAAACTGGTGTCAATACTAGTGCTGTGACTCCACATATGATCCATGATCTTTGCATGTAGGTACCTAGCATTTGAAATTGTCCTGCACCAACTGCTTGGCCACAAAGTGTCTCCAAGGCACTTCCCATGCCTAGCTACAGAATAAGGGGAGAAATTTATTCAGAAACAGATTTAAAGCTAAGTAACTAATAGATTATAGGACAATATATAAGAGAAAACTTACTAGTTGCTTCTCCCATCTAATCAATAGACCTATTACGAATTGACCAGTATGATTTCTCTAACTTAAAATTCATAACATTGATTTTTTGACTATGTAGAGGTCCCTGAAGTTCATTAGATAGAAACTGCAAGTAAAAAAATTTATAACAATTCTATGTGACTTTTTTTCTTCTTTTTTTTTTTTTTTTTCTTTGTAATGGAACAAATTTAAAAATGCTTGATCTCATAAAACACATCTTTACCAGCTTTAGCTACTGTGCACCATTATCTAAAATCCAAATTGAAGTTATAATTCAGATACAAAGACATATAAACAACACTACATACAAATTTCCCTCAAAAAATGGAAAAAAGAGACAATAGATCGATAGAACCCTCAAGTCAACTTCTCTGTTTCTATCAGCCATTAATAATGAAGACTATGTGGCTGCAAGATTAAATATCTTTCCCAAATGGACCCCTCATTTAGGATGATGTCCATTTTCATTGCAAGTTGCCAGAATTGTTAAGATAAAGAAATAGAAGTGATTATCAGTGAGAAGGAGAAGGCCACAAGGGGCGCAAAATGACAGCATTCTCTTAAACTTAAGCCTTCATGGAGCATTATCTTAGAACAAGATTATCTAACGTCAAAATTCAGTAATTATGCAAGCAAATAAATTCTTAACCCACTTAAAGTCAAGGTCTCAATCCTAACTAATTAGATTTAACAAATGAAATATTAATTTCAAAACTTACCAACTTCTTTAATCATACTAGCTATATTTGATTGATTTGTAACGTTTTTTTAGGTAAGTATCAAGTAGAATTATGCATCATGAAATTAAAAAGATGACTAGCATATATATCTACTAACACCAAAACCTTTAACTGAATGAACAAAAATTAGGAGTTAAAACAACATGAAAGTTCATGCAATGAATATCACCATTGGCCATAGATTTTGTGTGTGCGTGATTGGCATTCAAATGTTTTGAACTTTCAATTACCAGGACCCCATAACCGAAGCCTTCTACGACGTTCATGACGATGGAAACGGCGGCGAACTCGAGCTCTCCGATATGACCGACGAAGGCGGTGGTGATGAAACCGATCGAGAACTGCAATACCGCCGTTAGTATCGTCGGAGTCGCGATGAGCCATATCTGCTTGGATTCATCCCAGCTTTTCCTCACCACCCTCTTCATTGTAACTTCACAAACAACTCTAAAAACCCAGCGTTTCCCACTTGATTCCCTTCGTTTGTTTCTCTTCTCCTCCGACAACGCAGGTACACTACCTAATGCATGCCTTTGGGAGTGTTTATTTATGAGTGTTGTGTATGAACATACCTTAATGTTCTCACTACGTAGGACGCCTACTATATTTTAACATCTTCATGCTGCTTATAAATTAGAACTACTTATTTTAAAAATAAATATAAATTCACAGATTAATTTTGTATTTAAATAAAAATTAAATTATTTCTGAGAATAAAAAACAAATAGTGTTTGGATATTTAGATTATAATGATAAGAATAGAGTAATTATAATTTTAAAATAATAAAACTTTATCTAATTAATTAATATAAAAATATTAATTAAATAATAATTTAATTTATTTAATTAACTATTACTAGATAATTCTAAATATTAATTGATAAAATAATTAACAATAATGAAATAATCCTAAATATTAATTGATAAAATAATTAATAATAATGAGTATTGTTAATAAATAATTTAATAAATTAATTAGTTAATTATTTAATAGTTAAATAATTAATTAATAAATAAATTAGATTAGTTAAAATATTGAATTAATTAAATAATTAATATAATAATTAAAATTATATTTATTTTAATTAAGTTTATTCTCAAGTGGGAATAAACTTATTTCAGAAAAAAAATTAAACAATAATTCTATTCTTATACCAACTTATTCCAGAAAGACGAGAACTACTGTTTTCGTCTAAATCAAATGTATTTGAAGAACAAAACTCAAACAAAATTTTATTTCTGACTTTGTTTTCATGCTGCCTAAAAATATTTCATAGTGGTATAAAATGTACTATTGCCATGTCTAGATGGTTGAATGAAACACGAGAGGCACAAAAAAAAAAAAAAAAAAAAAAACACACATTAACTCATTAATGGGGCTGAGATTGCTTTTTTGTACTTCATATTCAATACAATCTCAGAATTTGAAATTATTTTTGTAGGACAAAATAGAAAAATATAATTAAATGTAAAAGAAATAAATATGACTAAGAGAGTGGTGCTTTAATATCATGCAAGACAATTGATTATTTTAAAAATGTTAACTGTTAGAGAACGACGCTTAATTATCATATATTGGCGCATTGCACTGAAATTTTTAATTTAAGATGAAAAAAAAAAAAAAAAAAATTGACAAAAAGTGAGTTCGCTTGAAGTCAATCGTGGGCACCCAGTAGTAGCTAGGTAACACACTACTGGGGCCCTATATTAACTAGAGCACAAATTAAGAGTAATCAATATTGGTTGTTGGCTCTTTGACTTTGTTGCATTTTTTTATGAATTTGATTTTATTTTTTGATAGATACAAATATGATGCATTTTTCTACTATATATATATTTTTGTGAATTGATCACATAAATCAAGCTACACCATAAGCTCATGATTGTATAAGTATAAAGCTCATTTTTTTTAACATTGTAAGACAACTTTTTCAAACCATGCAGTAGGAAAAATTAATTACATAACATTGTTTTAGAAACCACACGTGTGCTCTTAATCAAAGTTAAAAAATTAAAATATGCTTGTAAGAGATCTCTAATTATGGACATAAATTGGATGTACGCATTCATTAGGACCAAACTGCGAGTTGTTGCATGTACAACCCCAAATAAAACTTGAAGAAAGTTTTACAAAGATGTATGGTATTATTTTTGCAGCGAATGTAATTAGTTTGCTACAGAAATTGCCACAAAATACAACATATTAAAGATAAAAATACACATAATTTCAAGTTTTAAATAAATTAACTTAACAATTTATAGTGGGTGAGGAAATTGATTAATATGGCAAAAAGGCAAAAAGCCCTAAAGAAAACATGCACCACCAAAATTTTAACTTAAAATGATGGCAAATGAATGTCGTCGTTTTCATGCGCAATGCCAATATCACTATCAACTGTTTCTATCCAAATTATTGTTCAATCAGATGTGCTTAAATATATTCTTTAGTTAGGCACATTCCAACCTAACGTAGATGCACCTAATCTTTACCTAGACATTGTTCTCATATCTACTTCACAATGAGCCATTAATTAATTAATGTACGAACTTGCTAGAACAGTTAATTACTTAACTACACATTAGAACCTTTAATTATTCTCGCCATAAAAGATATATACATGGAACGTCACATGCAATTGATCACTTTTAGCTTACGGCATATGAAGACCTTTTTGTTGTTTTTGTTTTTTCCCTTCTAATTCCGCAATCCTAATCTTTTGAGCAATGGATCTTGCCGATTCAGAGACTCTATTCGTGTCCCCAATATATGCACCTAAGATAATTAACTAACTCGGATATATAGAAGTTAATTTGTTTTTTAATAAACCTCATGAGTTAGGCCATAGCAGGCCTTAGTTAAGCCAACATTTTCTACTTTAACAATTCACCAAACATCAAATCATCGATCAAAGTCAAAATTTGAGCAACCCACATACTTGTCCTATCTTGGTCTAACATCATTTGTCTAGGCCCAACTCTAATAGCATCACTTGAAGCACACTTCACCAAATTATTTGACAAGCAGTACACTAAAATATAAATTTATAACTAAACTAATGACCCTCTGATTAATTAACACAAAAAATATATACCAGAATCCCATAACCGAATCCTTCCACGACGCTCTGAGCGATCGAAACTGCGGCGAGCTCGAGTTTACTGAGGTGGCCTGCGAAGGCAACGGTGACGAACCCAATCGTGCACTGAAGAATTGCGGTGAGTATTACCGGTCCTGCGATGCGCCATGTCATCTTCGACTCCTCCCAGCTCTTCTTCACAAGCCTAATCTCCATTATTGTTCACTTAACATACAAATATATACACGTACCTTATTACATATATATATATATATATGTATACTATGTATCTATTTCCTTGAGAAAAGAAACTACTTCACTTGGGCTACACTGAAGGTGTACATATATATATATATATATATATATATATATATATATATATATATGTGGGGATTATTTGTATTGCCACTGCATGCAAGGTAGTGGCCGGTTTAGGGCTTTAGCCTTTTGGGGAAGGGGTTTTTGACTACTGGTTTGTACGAGATGAGTTTTGCATGGGTTTGGGCTTGTGTGTTGCTCTGAGATCCTGCCACGTGGATTGTGAACGTAGATGAATTTGGTTGGTGACCTCGTTTGGCATGCATGGAATGGATAATATTAGGAGTACGTGGATCCCGTACAGGCTAGAGAGAAAATTGCCTTAGTTTGGATACATTTTGATCGGATATTACATGGTAGAATAGTAGAGAATTAAATGGCACAAAGAGAGGTACGTAGTAACAATTTGCTATAATCATGGTTGTAGCAAATCAATCCTGGAGAGCTGCTGATGTTGGATGTTGCACAGGTCAAAGAAGCTCGGAAAATGGCCAAAAACTCCACAACAAATATTGAATTCAACAACGTGCATGGACGAACTGACACATATCTGGCCAACACTTATCCCTACTTTTAAGATTCCGTTTGATTCGCATATAAATTTAAGTGATATAAATTTTTTTATATCTGAAATAGTTTGCGTTTGATTACGTTTGATTCGAAAGTTGGCATTGTCTGAAATAAAAAAAAAATTATATTTGGTTAAAATTATGGAATAGTATAGAATAGTAAAAAAAGATGATAAATTTTTTATCAAAGTACTAACTTTGCTCTTACCTTATATATATATATATATATATATATATATATATATATATATATATATATATATATATATATATTAATTTCAATTATTATAAATTAATTAAAATGATAATTTAATTATAAATAATAAATTATATTTTATCTAAACAAAATAATTTTTTATATTTTATAGTATATTTTAGTAAATAATAATTAGTAAACAAAATTAGTAAACATAATTAGCAAACAAAATATAAAAAAATATATATATTTTATAGTATATTTTAGTAAACAAAATTAGTAAATAATATATTTTAATAAATGTAATTTCAGACTAGAAGGTATGCTAAAGTAAAAAAATAAAAAATAAAAAATAAAATAAAATAAAATAAAATCCATTAATTGCCCATAGAGATAAACTTTATTCCAGGGGAGGTGGAATAAAAGCTTAACGGGTTATCTTGGGATAACCCGTTAAGCAGGAAATATTTTAAACCTTTATCCCTAAATTTTTTGCTCTATTATTTGGGAAAATTTGGGAGATAAAATTTTTTTTTTCCCCTTTATCCTCCAACCAAACAGGCCTTAAAGTCCCCACCAATGAATTACTGATAATTAATGTTTCAAATAATACTATTGTTATATAATATTTTTATTAAACCTATTAATACCATTCTTCGTTGTCCTGGTTGGTTGGTTACTGGGCAACCAGTGAGCAAAGGTCACGGGTTCGAGGAATGGTGAGGGAGAGAGAGAGAGAGAGAGAGAGAAAAAAAGAGGTATTTTAAAATACCTCCATTTTGGGCCTTTTTAAGGAATTTGAATATTAATTATATTTGTATCATTTCAATTTGGTATAATTATAATGATTTATTTACTATTAATTATGCGCATTTTATTATTTAAGTTTTTTTTATCTGATAGAACAGTGATAATTAGGTAATTTAATAGCTTTAATGATTCACTTGTATTTATGGTAATTTTTCTTATTTTAAACACTTTTTACTTGATTAATTGGACTGTGAACATCAGCAATTAAGCTGCAAGTATTAACAACGATTGCCCCCACAGTTAGTTTACAATGCATAGTTTGGAGAAACATTATTATTATTTTTTATTTTATTTTTTATTTTTTAAAGAAAACACCAAAGAGTTTATGGCTGGGTCTTTTTGGGCCATATTCAAGAAGAGGGTTCAAATTAAGCTCTCAGTCAACCAGGCCTAAAGCTCGATTCAACAACTAACGTGAGGTCTAACCTAACCCTAATTGTTAGGGTAAGTTAGACTTGACTCAATTCATATATTTTTTTCGCGTCGTCGTCCTCGAGACCTTGTTGTCTCACTCTTGTTGCTCAATTCAATTTTCTAATGAATGAAAGCGGATAGCATGCTATTTTTTTCTAAAAAAAAAAAAAACAGTCCAAAAAAGCATTGCCAAAGAGGGGCAACCATCCCTGTGATCCAGTGCGTGATCCAGTGCGGCTGTATTGTATTACTGAGTTCTACTGATCATGAACCAACGATAAAAATTTGTGCACTTTCTCCGTGTAAAAGTTAAGTTAGTCGTGCCACTTTCGCCCAGCTAGCCGGTCAACATTTCAAGGTCAAGGTCCCCTGATTCTGCACCTCGGTTAGGTTAGCGTACCATTGTAGACCTTGTTTTGGCCCAGCACAAATATATGGACCTGACCCATTGGGACTAACGACCAAGACACCAAATTAATGCTCTCTTCTTAAATAAAGAGTTTAGTGAATGATTCTATGATTCTGTCACCAAAAAATAAAAAATTAAAAAATTAAAAAAACAAAAATAAACAAGTTGTAACAACATAGTTTTAATGCTATTTGAATATATAAAAATTTAACACTATTTGAACATTATATAGCCTAAGCGTGGTTCCTACTCCAGCAAATAAGTTGATAGAATATTCAACTAACTAATTGAATATTCTGTGTTGGTTAGGTTTTTTTTTTTCTCAAAAATAAAACAATCCAACTAATTAATAAAGGAGAGACTTTTATCATACTTTAGCATAAACCATAGCTTTTTTTCTCTCGTTTGGTTTTGTCCTTTGCTCATGATGTTCTTGTTGTCCAAGTTTTCTTGTAGAAAAAAAAAACAAAAAAACAAAAAAACCACAACTTTCTTTTAATTGACTAGAGTTTTAAAATATTGCTATTAGAATAAAATGTGCATTTTACTTTGATGGAATTTTGTATTGTTATCTCTTGTCAACTGCTACCAATTATAATTCATTCTTTTTTTTAAATCAATTTTTTAAAAATTAACCTTAGTCGAAAATATAAAGCAATTAGATTTTGAACTTTAGATCTTAAATATTGACCATCAAGCTATTTTCAAAAGATGAGGAAATATTCAATAGAAGCAACAGTGATCACAAATATAATTCTACAAAGATAAGAATAGTCACCCAAACGTACATATATAGTGGGGACACTGATATTGTTCTACAAAGAGAAGAAGAGCCACACAAACACCTATAGGTCTCATACTTTTCTTGTTTTTGGATTATTATGATTGACAGTGATCAAGAAGAATAAGGGTATGCTATTCTTTCTCTCTAGCTAGTTTTGCTGTTTCTTACTCTCTCTCTCTCTCTCTCTCTCTCTCTCTCTCTCTCTCTCTCTCTCTCTCTCTCTCTCTCCTTTCTTTTTTATTTTTTACTAAGAAAAAAAATATACAACATGTTACCAACTTTAATTTTTTTTTTCAAAAATAAATTTAGTTGAAAATATAAAACAACTAGATTTACCGATCATCATACTTTTCGTCACTTGTATTAGGTCATCCTCTTTTTCTTGAAATACAAACCAAAATATTTTAACCATCAAGCAGGCATAATTAAGTCATATATATATATATATATATAGAGAGAGAGAGATAGAGTGCGGCTGGAATACTATCGATAGCACCAAGTAATTAGTGCTATCAAGTTTTTAGTCCTTGGATGAAAGTATGTATGGTTGGAATTATAGTGGCCCCTAAGATTTTTACTATTCAACCAACCACCTACTAAACCCCAGGGGACCATTATCATCCTAACCGCACATTTCTTAATCCAGGGACTAAAAACTTGATAGCACCAATGACTTGGTGTTATCGATAGTATTCCAGCCTAATTCTATATATTCCAAGGACTAAAAACTTGATAGCACCAATGATTTGGTGTTATCGATAGTATTCCAGCCTAATTCTATATATATATATATATATATAACATGTACAGTAGAGTCTCTACCTATCATAAGATAATATCTATTAATTACAGTTCAGACGACAGGGAAGTTTAAGAAAAGAAAAAAAAAAAAAAAAACAGAAACTGACAGATCTAATTCTACAAATTAAGAACTGATCAAATTATCTATTACAATAAAATTAAAATTGTTAATATCGTCATGCTAAGCTAATTGCCTACGTAATTTCTACCTCCCATTCTCAATAACTTAATGGATGTATTATATGAAAGTGCTACGATTATTCGACTTGGAATTTGGGGTGGTCAAAGTGTAGCTGTTAATCCCACGTTCCGTTTTATCTTTTAATAACCAAAGTTGTGGATGAAATTAACGGAAGGCGGCGTACGGCACCCATCCTACTGTTAACTTAATTTGTAACCTTATTGTTGATATTTTATGCTCCCAAGTATATATAGAGTAGAAAAAGGACAGCATGCATTGAAAAGCCTATATATGGTAGAGACAACCTCTCTTACTCACGGTTGATTTTGAGAGAGAGACACACACAGTTCAACACATCCCGTGAGTTATATAATCAAGAGCAATGCTGCAAATGCATGCATTTCAAAATAGGTATATATAGATAAGGGTATATATAAATATACACTCCTTTAAGGTGTATATCTTATATCCTACCCCATCCTGAAATATGACAAGTGGAATAATATCCATCTCAGGATGAAGTGGGGTGTAGGATGTACTATCAAGTTTTTAGCCGTTGGATGAAAAAATATGCGGTTAGGATTATAGTGGTCCCCTAGAGTTTACTAAGTATTGGTTGAATAGTAAAAATCTTAGGGACGATTATAATCCCAACCGCGTATCTTTTCATCCAACGGCTGAAAACTTGATAGCACCAATTGTTTGGTGCTATCTATAGTATTCTAGCCGGACTCTATATATAGAGAGAGAGAAAGTTCGGCTATTATACTATCGATAATATCAATCATTTAGTGCTATCAATTTTTTTTACCCTTAGATCAACCCCTTTAATTATTTTCACCCGTTAGATTTTATTATTTTTCCAACCACCCATTATACCCAAGGGACCCACTATCATCTCAACTACATATCTTTTAATTCAACGGTTAAAAACTTAAAAGCACCAATAACTTTGTATTATTAATAATATTTCAGTCTCTATATATATATAGAGAGAGAGAGAGATAGAGAGCCTACCACCCCCACATCCGTCTCTCTCTATATATATATATAGAGAGAGAGAGCTAGGATGGAATACTATTAATACCATCTGGTGCTATTAAGTTTTTAATTTTTGGATTAAAAGATGTATGGTTAAGATAATAGTGGACCCTTCGGGTTTAATAGGTGGTTTGAGAAAGAGTAAAATCTAACGGATTTAAATGATTAAAGAGATTGATCTAAGAATAGAAAACTTAATAGTACCAAATATTTGGTATTATCGATAGTATAGTAACAGAACTCTCTCTCTCTCTCTCTCTCTCTCTCTATATATATATATATATATATATATTATTAATTTTAGATTAAAATTTTTTTACTAATCAAATTAATATAATTAGTAAAATTTATTTTATTCTAAAATATATAGAATGTAAAGTATATATTTTTTTATATATACAAATAATATTTATCATTAGCCAATAACAAGCCTATGTTCTCAGATCAAAAAAAAAAAAACAAAAAACTTGTAGCATTTTCTAATATAAAAATGTAATGTATTCTAAATTAAAGTATTACTAGAACAACTATGGTTGTATTAACCTTTGCCATATCATGAGGAAAGTAGTAATTAATGTGATGAGAAAAACTATGGTTGAATAAAATTCTTTTCCTTTTGTTTTTCCCGGTATGGCATACGTACGTATAATCACTGTTGGAAAAAAAATGGGTGCTGATTTTAATTAGTGTATAGTGCAGGAATTATGCTCAATATTTTAAACAACATGATGGTAAAATTATTAAAAAAAGAAAATTTGTACATTCTAAAAAAAATATTTTGTATATTCTATCTATTTTAACATGAAGTAAATTTTACTGTTTATTTTAAAATAATTAATAAAATATATTTTATTTTTAAATAAATAAAATAAATATATATATATATTTTTTTTAGGGTGCATGATTTACCTTGCTCACGAATATACGGTGAATGGGAAACAGACATATCAACATCACATCCACATCATCCGCCCCTATGAGTGCACATAAAAGCTTTATACCATGCTTATCACGTGGTAATCAAAATGTTTCTTTCATGACAAAGGTGAGAACCAACAATTGGATGTACACTACAGAAGAAAAAAAAAAATATCGATCACATAATTAATTTAGGAATTGTATTATTTCCATAAAATTTTAAAATTATAAATTTATTCTTCTAAATTTTAATTATTAAATATACTTCTTCAAAGTTCTAAAATATGAAGAATTATCTCTGCTAGTTAACTAAAAATAATAAAAAACATTAAAATAAATAATTTAAATAAAAAATAATATTAAATGTGCATAGAAAATATTTATTAATGCTTTATAGAAAAAAGTTAATTTTAATTGTTCAACTAATAAAGTAAAAATATGTCTACAAATCATGCCACTTTGAAAATATTTAATAATTAAAATTTAGAAAAAAAAAATTGCAATCTAACTACTATGCAGTAAACTATAAAAACTTAACCCTACAACTTAAAATCGAGCAGTGGGATGATGGGATAATTTCTCTTAAGAACTCCAATCAAAAAACAACAAAAATAATAACTTAAAAAAAAAAAAAAAAAAAAAAAAAAAAAAAAAAAAAAAAAAAAAACATCTCCCCATCACAATCGACTTGTGCATGCCTTGCAGGGAAGGTACTCTCTGAGGAGTGGCATCTATGTGTTAACCACTTTCCCCCATAGCTGTGGGGCCAATTCCTGGAGCCAGAGCTCCCTTTGCCGGAAGGAAAATACTACCCCCATATTCATCCAACTATAGAATGCAACTTTCTTTCTTTTTTTTTTTTTTTTTTTTTTTTTTTTTTTTTTTTTTGTGAGAGAGAGAGAGAGAGAGAGAGAGAAAGATGAGATGCTATCTATTTCGTTTATTTTAAAATAAATTTAGCTGAATATGTGAAGCAACTAGACTTCGAATTTCGAATATCAACCATTAAATTCTTTACTACTTACGTGGAACACTATCAAAATATTTAGATTCTTCTTTTTAAATTTTAATGCTAAAAAAAAAGTTGCAATATAGACACCAGCTTCTAGGTGTGCAAATTAATAGCATTGCTCTAACCATAATATTATTGCAATATTTGGATGGACTTAATAAAGCACTTAATTCAAACTAAAATAACTAATTTTTGAAAAACTTCTAGACAATTTTTTTTAAATATAAGTATTAAAAAAAATAAAAATGTAATAAAATTAGTACACAAAAAAAAAAAAAAAAAAAAAAAAAAAAAAAAAAAAAAAATCAATGGATGACATAAGGTTAGCATCTATTTTGAGTATTACTCTTTGTACCCAAATCAATGAATACCTATCTTTGTACCCAAATCAATGAATACACCTATATCCAACATTCTTCCAATTTTAAGAATAATTTATAATTGACTATATTGCCAATTTGATTTAAGGCAACATGCAAAACAAATAAATTAGGGGTCCAAGATGGATGTAATTCGCCTACCTTCAGAGAAGTGACAAGCCAGCGCTAGTGTTACTGACCAAGATCGTTTCAATCAACTCCAACAACCCATTAATTAACTTCATGGTAGCTGGTGCTTAACATCCAAATGATAAAAGCAATTCAAGTCACCTTTTAATGCTCCACATTACTTGAAAATATTGTCCTGATAAGTTTGGACCAAATACTGTCGGTTGCAAACAAATTTCATTACTATCAATTTATTTTCAATAACAAAATTTTCAAATCAACGATCGTCGATTGTTATCCATCGTTGAACATATTTAAATTATTTAAACTATCTGAAAATTAAATTTTATTATTTTTTTTTATATTGTTCTTTTGTCTATCAAACGGCCATAAAATTAACGGTTAAAAATAATTATTTTTCAAAAATTGATAATAGAAGTCTTATAATCAAGATAAAAAAAATATAAATTTTATTTTAAATAATATAATGTAAAAAATAATAATAATAACCAAAATTTAATTGATTTATTTTTTTTTTGTACCATTAAAGATGAAAGCGTATTATTATATAGACTATTAAAATTATAAATTTTATAATTTTTTGATAATTAGATCAATAATATCGAAAAGATTTAAAATTTTTAGATACTTCAAATGATATAAATCATATTCAACAATATCAATTGTCAATTTGAGAGCTCCATTATTTAAAAATTAAATCGACGGCAATATAATTGTTTGTTATTTATAGTATTCCAGGACTACTCTTGTCACGGTATCGTTTAAAATTACTAACAATCATGGTATATTTCAAAACTATTAAAAAATTTAAAGGCTTAAGAGAAAAATTTTCTGCCCAACAAAACAATATGACACCACTAATAACTTAGCGCAAGTGGCAAAGAATTTGATAGTTGATATTCAAGATTCTGAATTCGAAGACTAATTATTTTATATTTTTAGCTAAATTTATTTTAAAATAAACCAAACGGATAACATACTATCTTTCTCTCAATATATAAATATATATATATATATATATATATATATATATATATATATATATATATATAAAACAACATGACGTTTTACCAGCTGATTCCCTCCAAATATTTGGACTTCTCTAAAGACGATTAGGCCATCAACCACCACATATGGGTATTCACCTTTACAACACAATCACAGTTAATAGAATCAAATAATTATCATCTACATAATGAACGAGTGTTCGCGTGTGTAGAGGGCAAATTAACTGGGGTCTAGCGTAGATATGGGTAGGCTCCCAATGTTTAAACTATCATAATTGGATTCCAAAGTTCTGCTTTTAATTAAAAACGAACTTCTCCATGAAATTCCGCACCAAATTGGATCAAACTGACACACATTTAATGCCGGAAAATATTTTTTTTTTTATATTTAAAAAAAATGTACATCATATATTTTATCCTACTGATTATTTTAAAATAATTAATAAAAAATATTTTATTTTTTAATAAATAAAATATGTGTCACACAGCTTATTTGAAATGTATAAGAAATATATAAAATTTTTAGTTTTCGTTTAGTAACGAGAACTAGGGGGATAAGCCCTTATCCCTCCTAGTTATATCCAAACGCAATTAAGTAGGGGTGGGAACAGCTGTTCTCGTCTTTCTGGAATAAGCTGATATAAGACTGAAATTACTATTCCAGTCTTTTTCTGGAACAAGACTTGTTTCTATTTAAGAATAAGCTTAATTAAATTAATATAATTTTAATTATTATTTTAACTCTTTAATTAATTCAATATTTTAATTAATTTAATTATTTTATTAACTAATTATTTAAGTATTTAGATAATTAACTAATTATTTAAGATAATTAAAATTAAAATTTTTAACATTTTTAAATTTTTAAATTTTAAATTTTAAATTTTAAATTTTAAATTTTATAGTTTTTAAAATTTTTAACTTTAATTTTTAATAAATTTATCATATAATTTTAATAAATTATATCATAATTTTTTTTTAATAATTTTTTTTAATATATAAGTAAAATATAAATTTTAATAATTTTTTTAATAAATATTTTAAATTAAATATTTAAAATCATATCAGTAAAATTTTAATCATAAATTAAAATTTTAGTCCTCTTTATTCTTCTTATTCTTTTTTAACTTACCAAACACAATTTTCTTTATACCCGGTATAACTCTTAAACCCAACCAAACAGAAATTTGCACTAGTTTCTATTACTATCATAACTTATACCTATTCCGAGTATAATTAAATTTTTCTTATCTTCCAACCAAACACAGCCTTAATGTCTTGATGCATCCCACCACTGTAACACAAACGACAAGTACACATGTTCCTTATGCCGAGGTTGTAGTGGATTCCTTAGGTGATATTACCAGTTCAAAAGGGAAATTCGATTGAAGAATAAAGAAAAGCAATTATGTGACGGAAACGTGACGGAAACGTGAAGAGGGGGTTTCTCGAAAAAGAATAAAAAATTATTTCTTGAAAAAAAATTATGAAAAATATTTTCTTTTTACAATTTTTTTTTTCTTTCAGACAATAATTTGAAAAACGAAGCCGTACTAGAAAATCAGATAAAATTCGCAAAACCGTTTTTCAAATTTGATATCTTAAAATAAAAAAACTGACTCTTATAAAAATCTGAACACAGAAATCTTTTCTGAAAAACTAATTTTGTTAATAATCATGGGGGCAAAACATATTTTTCACTCGGTAAACTATTTTCCAAAATATATTTGGAAAAACTAAAGACCCCCCCTAAAAGTCCAAAAATAACAACTTTAAGGTTAGGAACATAATTCAGCAAAACAGTTAGAGGCGCATTATGTGTGCCGCATAATTACGTAAATCAAACTAAAGTCGTGCATGCCTCATTATTGGGTAAAGCTAACAAATGGTGTGAATTCTACAGACCGACAAAAAGGCACCCGGGCAGGCCAATGCGAAATAATGCGTAGACCATCAAGCTCCGCCCGCCTTATTCTTCCCATCCAAACAAATTAACCGAAATTTTTTTTTCCACACAAATATATTTTTAAAGAGTTATACTACCTATACAATCCTATTTAGAGTGTATATCAACGATGTAAAAATAAAATAATTAGTTGCCTTCATTAAATTTGAGTTAATCTTAGTTATTTCTGTTTGATATATATGATATACACTTTAAATATATATATATGATATACACTTTAAATATATATATATATGATATACACTTCAAACAGAAGTGCACATACAGCAATTATTCTAAAAGAAAAATAGAATGGACGGTCCAGGGGTGATGATGCGGTGGACCATGTCCAGGTAATATATTTACCGAAAAGGTCGACCCAAGGCATAGACGGTCAGAGACCCAGATATTTCTCTCCGCCCTCCACCACCAATCCCCAACACCCCTTCCCCAAGCCAAGCCGCCTTCTTAGCACAATAATAATTATTTTTAAACAAAATCAATACGAGTCCCCCTCATTTGTCTTTTTTTAATCCCTCCCTAGTGTTTCTCTTTCCCCGCGGTCCACCTTGTTTTATAGTTTATAGCTGTCCTACCCTCTCGTGCCCCCTGGTTTTCCCCAAAAATACTCGCCAAAACTAACCCGAGAATTTAATTACTAAACTATAAACCCCCACCCCACCCGTCTCCTCTATTTCAATCCCTCAAACTCTTCCTAATTCCGACTCTCGCTTTCCGCCAATATAAATAAATTTTTAATAGTCGGTGCGAGAATAACCTTGCTGAACGTTGTCGGAGAAAGAGAGGGGTGAAGCGGGAGGGGGAGGGGGAGGGGGAGGGGGAATGAGAGGGATAACGTATTGGCTCGCGGAGCACCCGGCCATTGTCGGGTTCCGGTGGAGCCACGCCCAATCGTGGGGCTCCACGTGGTCGTTCCTGGTCTACTCCCTCGCGCTATGCGTCCTCGCCGCGGTCTCCCTCCACCTCGTCCTCTGCATCCTCCTCCGCCACCGCCGCGTCTCCCTGGGCCCCATCCCGGCCCTCCACTCCCTGGTGATGGTGCTCGCCTCGGTCACCATCTTCCTCGGCACGCTCCTCTCGGCGCTCGCGGAGATCCGCGACACGCGGTGGGCGTGGCGCGGGCGCAGCCGCAACAGCCCGCTGCAGTGGCTCCTCTGCTTCCCGCTCGGCACCCGACCCTCGGGGCGCGTCTTCTTCTGGTCCTACGCCTTCTACCTCTCCCGCTTCCTCCACCTCCTCCGCGCCTTCTTCGCCATCCTCCGCCGCGCCCCCAACCCACTCGCCCGCATCTTCTCCCACTGCGCCCTCGTCGCCATGTCCTTCGTCTGGCTCGAGTTCTCCCAATCCTTCCAGGTCCCCGCCATCCTCGCCGCCACCCTCGCCCACGCCGTCGTCTTCGGCTACCGCTTCTGGGTCGGGGTCGGCCTCCCCGTCGCCCCCTCCGTCCCCGTCGTCCTCGGGTGCCAGCTGGCGCTGCTCTGCTGCAACCTCGTGTGCCACCTCGGCGTCCTCTTCTTCCACTTCGGCAAGGGAGGATGCAACGGCATCGGCGCCTGGGTCTTCAACTCCGTCCTCAACGGGGCGCTCCTCTGGGTCTTCCTCGTCTGCTACGCCAGGAAATCCGACGGCCGAGGGAGCATCCGCGGCCGCGTGGTGGATCGATCGGGGCCGTCCGTATTGCAAGATGAGAGCAAGAAAGAGCTGTGAGGATTAATTTGGTCGTCGTGCATCCGTGTATAGTAGGTGTATGAGAAGCGCAATCGTCGTCTACCCCCAGTAAGCCTTTTGCAGAGACACCCACAAATAATGACAATTTACATGTTTCCATGAGATCGAGATAAATAATTAGAAAAATTAGAGAGAAAATTATAGTGGGATCTTTGTGGCAAGCAATAAGAAAGGGCCCCCTGTATAGATGAGAAATCATATATATATATATATATATATATTCTTTCCCATTGATATATATGACATTATATCTTGTAAACCCCTTTGGTACCCTTTTTAATAAAATAGCCACTAGCAACCCACTAGGACAAAAGATTGACGAGGATCTTTAAGTCCTCATCTAAAGGAGCAGCTTCTAGCCCCAAAGATTCTTTGCTCCTTGTGCATCTAAGAAAAGCGACTAGATCTTGATGTTCTGGCTCTATCTAAAAGGAAAAAAAGCTGCATTGCCATGGCCTTCTCTGCCTCAAATGTCGACATAGAGTACACATTCAGCAGAAGTGCTGTGTGCCCATTTTTTAAATTTTATTTATCAAGGCGACTGTACGCCAGCTGGTCTCAATAGATCTCTCAATAGATCTCTATGTATAACATCCAGCAAAGTTGTCTGTGTGTTCAGGACTAAAGTAAATAGTTTTTCTACGGTGTCTTAAATCTTTTATTGAATTATTCATAAGATAGAAAAACTAAATTTTATCCAAGATTATAATAGAATTCATTGTAACCAACCGTCCCTAATGCAAGTCGCAAAGAATTTGATAGTTGATATTCGAGGTTCTGAGTTTGAAATTTAATTGCTTTAAATTTCTAAGTTTATTTCAAAATAAACAAAACGGATAACATGCTACTTTTCTCTCAATAAAAAAACAAAAATACAAATAAAAATATTATGAGTTAGTTTCCCTAATAATAATTCTTGTCGATAATTACTCTATCTAAAGTAATTAAGTGATATAGATCTTATATGGTATATCCAGACCATAGCTTCGTCACCACTAGAAGATGATGAAGTATGCATTCTATTCCTACAACTTCAATACATTGGAGTGAGTAACAGTGATTCATTTTCAATCAATTTATATTGGAATCATATCTATCAACCACTGCCGACGTTTTAGTATTTATATAAACAGTACGTGGAGAACTTGTGAGGCTGGTCAAGAAAGAAGCACAAACCTTTTGTGTTGTCCCAGAATCCGAAGCGGGGTGGATTCAGAGCATCACATCCCCACCTGAGTAAATGTTGCACTGTCAAATTTGAGCCAGATTCAAAGCGCTTGGAACTTGGAGTACTAGATGTCACGGAAAACCACACTGCTTAAATGACAAAGGGTAAAAATGAAACGAATCATTCAGTTCACTAATTAAGTAATGCGATGTTTACAACTCTCTACTCAAGCGTTAAAGAAATTGATCTACCATGTTAGCAAATGGGTGTTGTTCATGGGTCGTGATATGTCCCTCACCGTTGCTTCCATTGATCCAAGTACCAGACCCCTTAGACAAGGCACATAGAAGGCTGTAAGAATAGCGTTCCCCACATAATTACTGTTTCAGTTTTTCGATTGAACAGAGAATCAACAGTTTTCCTAATGGAATAATTTATATGGATATCTCACCTCTGGCAACTCTTCTTTATTCATATTATGCGATCTATAAAACAACAAATAATGAGTGGAGTTAATAAGCAATAGGAGGGCATATTAACAGAACCGGCAAATATAGCTTGAAACACAACCGGTCAAATAGTTTTCCCTCTTCGTCATTTGTGGTTTACGTGCAACAGCATCTATAAGCAACCAACAGAGTTCAAAGATGAACGACCCTGCAAGAATCCAGAGTCTAATATATTTAGCCAAATCTTGTTGAAAGCTGTGGTTCCACTTCCAACATGTACGAGATTAGCTTGGTTCTGTTTGAAAATCTTATTCAAAGCAAAGCAGGCATAGAAATGTTTAGAATTATAATTTTCAGTATGTACATGTTAAGAACTTCGGTGTCCACATTTTAAATATCATGTAAGTCACCGACCGTCCCTTTCGCGTAAGTGGCAAAAGGTTTGATGGTTGGTATCCGAGATACCAAATTCAAGCCTAATTTCTTCACAATTTTTAATTAAGTTTATTTCTAAAAAAAATGAACAAAACGAATAGCATGCAACTTTTTTCTTATATATACCAATTTCAAGCCTAATTTCTTCACAATTTTCGATTAAGTTTATTTTTAAAAAAAATGAACAAAACAAATAGCATGCAACTTTTTTCTTATATATATATATATATATATATATATATATATATATATATATATAAGAGTCAAACCCCTTTATTCGATCCAACTGGCCATTAATAAAATAATATACTACTTTATCTGGCAAGTAATAGTAAAACCTGGACAGCATTTTAGATCCATAAGATTCAACCTCATATGAAGTTACTGATTCCAATGTGAATAATCAAACACTAAATATACAGAAGAAAGTTTCGAGAAAGGCACAGAAATTTGAGAGGTTGACATGTATATTGCCACGTAAACTAGTAGAAAACAGAGCACCTAACAAGCTCAGCAAACTTGCACTACAGCATAAAATTATGAGGGAAGAATGTATGAATAGTATCTCATTGTTAATATCGATCATTGACTACAATACTGATCTCTTTCACTCCGGAGTAATTGCAATTAAACCTGAATAAACCATAACGGCCGCCCCTAATATGAGAAAGGGCAAAGATTTGCTTTACTAGCTAGCCCTAAAGCCTGATATGCACTGGCATACAAGTCCAACTTCTAAACAGTGGAAATGTGGAGACCATGATGTTACCCGTCTAATTAGTAAAATACTAGGAATTTCTGGATATCCTACTTTCTTAAAGAAGCCGCCCATACAAGATTATTTTTAACACCATTACAAGATTAATAATAAAACAAAATCATAGACCTGCTGACCTTCTAGATGGACAGGTCTATATAGGAGAACGACATAAACATAATTTTGAGGACAATACTTATGTTTATAAAGAGATGCATGCATAATACATACCATAAAAGGTCTCCAAATCAATCATCCTCCCAATACTAGTTGATGGTTGCCATCCTCAGAAGAAATATGACCCCCCTGTCACCTCACAAATGCCTTTAGATGACCTAGCTCTGTAGGAGAGCTCCTGTAAACGCATTAGCAAAAGGAGATTCCACATCTACCAATTACCATTTTGGCCATATGTCGATTTTGCAAAGGTCGGACGAAATCATAGTCTTTAGAAGGAGAAACTTCATATCTAACAATCATATATTATTGTTATTGCTCCCGAGTCTGGAGAATCCAGAGAACAGTTGCCACAGAGATAGTATAAAAATGAATAATGAAAGATTCAACATACAGCCCAGCAAGAATATTAACATCATTTACCTCATTCATGTATAATCAAAAACAATTTTGAAAGCATAAATTAACATCTACTGATTTCAAACAGGAGACCTAATGCCAAAGACATAAAATGCAATTTTAGCCAATTAAGATATCAAAATAAGATATAGAAGCTTGCCACATATTAACAGTTGGAAGTCACAGTAATGAGAGAGAGAGAGAGAGAGGGAGGGAGAGAGCGAGAGGGCGAGCGAGGGAGGGAGCGAACGAGAAGGCGAGAGAGAGTGAGAGCGAGATCCCCGCCGCGCTGGAGGGGTAGGGAAGGTCCGAGAGTGCCTCCGGACGTGCGGGGACGGGCCCGGGACAGACGGGGGGCCGGCTCGGAGCGAGGCTCCGTTGGTGGGACCTGCAGATCAAGGACAAGGCACCCTGTTCCGCCCCGAGGCTGCGTCCATGGGGGCGCGCGTCGTGGAGAAAGTGACGGGAGGCGTCCTCCTGCCCGATGCGTCCCACCAAAGGCCCCTTGCACTGCTCCGCGGGAATCTTCCGTGGCTGGGCATCGTTGGATTGAAGCCCCTAGGAGGAGCAGGCCTAGGGCCAGGATGGCTGAGCATCCACGGGCCTCACGGCTTCGCCACCCCCCCACGCAAACGCCTGCTGCCCCCCTCCCAAAGAGCGCTGGGCTCCTGAGGGGTCATCATCGATCCTTACTTGGACAGTACCCTAGTACGGGTGATTCCCGCGTCCGAGCATCCACGTCGCTTCGAAGCTACCCGGCTTCCTTGCTCTCCCTATTTCCACACCGCAGCTCCCTCAAGACCTCGGCGCGAGCCCCAACCTTCAGGGCCACCTGGGCAGACCAGCAGGGATTCCCCCTCCACTCTGTCCCTGCGTCACCTCCATCACAGGGGCCTCCATCCTGTAACACGCCAAGTTGTCCCCTGCCTTCTCCTATCCTGTCCCCCTCGGTGGAGCCGGAGACCTCTGTCTCACTGGGCCCCCGTTCCTACAAAGAGGCCCTACTTCTCCCTCTACCCCACATCCACCTCCCACCCCCACCAAGCCCCACTTCCGCCACCAGATTCCTAGCCAGATCTCCACCAACTCGTCCACCAGAAAGTGCTTCCGGTGCCTCGCTCCTGACCACCTGGTGCGGCACTGTAGGGAGCCGGTGCGCTGCGCCTCGTGTCGCCGGACCGGTCACAAAGCTCGTAGCTGCCCTACCCGCCGAGCACTCCCCGCGATGCAGCGTGGCACCGGTTTCCGCCCCGAGTTCGTGAAGGCGTTCGTCCCCCTCACGGAGGACTTCCGCAACCGAGAGCTCAAGCGCCAGAATGCAGTCCTGGCCGACACGATCGGAAGTTGCACCCTTGGCCGATGCCCTGTCGTCACGGTGGCGGCCGACTTGGCAGAGAGGTTCGGCGGCATACCCGAGAACTTCCTGGTGGCCGAGCATCAAGACCGCGAGTTTGTCATCTTCCTCCCTGTTTGGGTCCTGCCTGAAGATATCTGCAACAATGGACTCCTCCACTTGCGCAACTGTCGACTTCGCTGCCATCCCTGGGACCCGTACCATGGCGCGGCACCCTCTCGCCTTACGTACAAAGTATGGATCAGAATCACCAGGCTTCCCTTTGAATGCTGGTCGACGGAGCGAGTTACTGCTCTGGTCAGCTGCTTCGGCCGTTTCCTTCAGGCTGACAACTCTAGCATCGACATGTCGAACATGTTCGCTTATAGATGCCGTGTGGCGGTCGACGCCCTGGAGGACATTCCGGAAGCTCTATCCATCTCGTTGGGAAGCATTGTTGTGACAGCACCAATAACGATCGAGAACACCGCGCCCTTTGGCGGTGACGACCGTGGCACGGCCTTCGTTGGAGGTGGGCCTGAAGAAGGGGGGGACCAAACGGACCCCCGGGGCCACCGGATCGCCAGAAGAATTCCCCTCGTCGACCTCCGCGACGACAGCAGCGGTTCGAGAGATGCCACCAGGGTAGGGGCGTCGGACTCCTGGGACTCTTCGGAGATTCGCGACAGGCGGCGTCGCCCCGGGCCAGCCCATCCGCCGCCGATGGCTTCAGCCACCGCCGCGGGTTCTCCCGGTGGACCGCTGGACATTCTCCATGTCCGCTCCCCCATTTCCCCGTTGCACCTGACCCCCCCTTCCGAGCCCGACAGCCCTCGGCTCCTCGGGGCGCGCGGCATGCCCTACTCTGGACCTTTTTCAAAAACGTTTCCTGTTTCGGGCCTCTGGGAGGTCGTTGTGGTGGGACTGCGACCTGGCGACGGCCATCCACCCCTAGCGGTGATCGTGGTGGCGTGTCGCCCAAGCTCTCCGATCCCTCGGCCCCAACGTTCCCCACATCGACTGCTGTGCGGCCCCTTTCTCGAACGCTGCGAGCTACCCCTCACCGAGCCCCCCTTTCACTGCCTTGAGCCCTTCCTTCCCCACCCCTCTGATGGACCCTCTTCACTGGCTACCCTGTGGTGGCCCCCTCTTAACTCAAACTCCGCGGCCCGGCCCAGCCCGCCTTGCCTCCCCCCCCTAGCTGGCGATGGGCCCGCACTCCTTTTCGCACCTGCCGGCCCACCTTACTCGGGCCCAGGGCTGGTTCCGGGGCCTCGGGTGGGCCCGCCAAAGGCCTCGAGCGCACCGTTGCCGGCCCTCCCTGCCCGAGGGGAGGCGCGTCCATCCCCAGCCCACTTGACAGCCGTGGGGCCCCTCTGCCAGCCTAACCGACGGGCCGCCCCCTCAACTGCTGGCCTGCGGGCCCCTCGGGACGCTGCGCCCCTACCAGACTGCGAAAGCAGGCCTGAGCCCCCCCCAGGCCTAGGGGTCTTCCAACCGGTGGCCCAACTGGCGGGCTCCTTCTCCACCTTCTTGTCGGGCCCATCCTCTGGCACGCCACTGCTGGCAGCCTTGGAGGTGACTCCGGTTCACCCCCACCCCGACGTCCGACCGGATCTCTCTTGGAGCCTGCCCCCCGCCCCCGCTCTCGGCACGCCACTGGGGCCCCCCTCCTCCCCTCAGACTCCGGCCACCGAGTCCGTCGCGCCCAATCACATCTTGGAGCTGCCCGCCGCTCCCTCCCTGGCCCACGGTGGCCTCCCGCCCACCGCCGGGGGTGCTGGCCTACTATCCCCTTCCGGAAACCGCCCCCTCCCGCCCGGCCCCTGGAGCAGCTATGGGCTTGGCGCGGGACTGCCGCCTTCCTCGGCGGGGTTTGTCGGCCCGACCGACTCTCTGGGGAACAACCAGAGGCCCACCTTGCCCACCTCTGCTATCCTGATCACCAGCCAGGGGACGACCTGCTGTGCTCCCACCGCCCACCGTTGGATGACTCTGCGCGCCCCCCTGCCACTCGGAGGAGCCCAAGACTTGCGAAGGTGGCGGGCACCCAGATGTTGGACCGCGCCATTGCCCGGAAGGTCCTGCTCTCGGGCGAGCAGTTGACCCCCCCACCCCTGACGACACCGCTGACGCCAAGAGGATCATCCGCTTGACCGCAAAGCTCGGCGTCAATCTCTCTGGAGCGGAAGCCACCTCGCTCCTCGGCTTCTTGGGTTCCGAGCTTTAAGCGCTGTGCACCCTGCGCTCTTTTTTGCTACCTGGTGTCTCCTACCCCCCTATGTTTAAGATATGTTCCTGGAATGTAAGAGGGCTTAACAACCCCTCCAAACGCGCCCTTGTAAATCTATCGTGAAAGGCTTTAATGCTTCCATCCTTTGCTTTCAAGAGACCAAAGTGTGCTCCCTCTCGCGCTCCTTCCTCTCTTCCTTCGCTGGGCGTTTCTTTGACAAGTGCCACTTCATCCCCTCGGTCGGGGCTTCTGGAGGCCTTGTCACCTGCTGGAACTCCAAGCTCTTCTCTTGCTCCGAGGTCATTGTCCGCGACCGCTCTCTCACGCTCCGCCTCTCCCATGCGACCTGCGACTCCTCCTTCTACCTCACCAATGTGTATGGGCCGCCAGCATGGGAAGGCAAGGACGACTTCTGCAGGGAGCTCGCAGCACTCAAAGCTGACTGCCCTGGTCCCTGGGTCATCTGCGGGGACTTCAACCTCACGCGATCCCAGGCGGAGAGACAGGGGCGGAGCTGGAGCAGCCGCCTTTCCAACATGTTCTCTGACCTAATCAACGAGCTGGATCTTTTGGACCTCCCGATGCTCAACCAGAGCTTCACTTGGTCCAGCATGCAATCCCCTCCCACTCTCGCCAAGCTTGATCGCTTCCTGGTTTCCACCGAGTGGGATCTTGCCTTCCCGCTCTCCTCGGTTTCGGCGCTCCCGAGGATCACTTCTGACCACTGCCCCATCCTCCTACAAACCCAGAGGAAGCACACCCCCCGACCCTTCAGGTTCGAGAAGGTCTGGCTCACCAGGACTGACTTCAACTCGTTGATCCCTGTTTGGTGGCAGGAGATCGAACCCAAAACGGGGAGGCAAGGGAGCATTCTCACCCTCACCGCCAGGCTTAGGCATTGCCGCAAGCGTATCACCGCTTGGCGATCCACTAACTTCCACGGCATCTGCAGCACCAAGCGGGCACTTATGGATGGTGTGCAGAGGCTTGACTCCCTTGAGGAAAGCCAGCGCCTATCCATTAGTGATCAAGCGCTCCGAACCAACCTCAAAAGTCAACTGAAGGAGTTAGCTGCCGAAGAAGAGATTCTCTGGAGCTCCAGAGCCAAGCAACACTGGCTCAAGGAAGGGGACGGCAACACTAGGTTCTTCCACGCCATGGCCAACGGGCGATTCAGAGCCAACAGAATCGGGACCATCTCGGACGGGGACCATTCGTTGACCAGGGAAGAAGACAAGGCCGATTATTTCTTTCACAAGTTCAAGGCCCGACTCGCGCCCGACTCCCTCCCCCCCTCTCAGTGTGGAGACTGGAGCAACCTCTTTCCCGACAATACCGCGCTGAGCTCAGACCACCTCACTGCGCCCTTCACTCTCGAAGAAATCAAAAGAGCGACCTTTCAATTGTCCGGAGACAAGGCGCCTGGACCTGATGGCTTCAGTATGGTATTCTACTAGAAGTTCTGGGATGTTATCAAGGGCGACCTACTCAGAATCTTCGCCGACCTCTTCGATGGCTCCCTCCGCACGGGGCCCATCGACTACACCCATATCTGCCTAGTTCCTAAAGTGGAGGGAGCGAGCAAGGCTAACGACTTCCGGCCTATCAGCCTCCTCAATTGTATCCAGAAGATCATCTCCAAGGTGATTACGAACAGACTATGCGCCGATTTGGACAAGATCATCTCCCCTAGCCAGTCCGCCTTCCTGAAAGGTAGGCTCATCCTCGACTCCTTTGTTACTGCTGACGAACTCATCAGTTGGGCCGTCAGCAAGCAAGTAGACTGCGTGGGGATCAAGGCGGATTTCGAGAAGGCGTTCGACTGTGTCAGTTGGGACTTCATCAACCACATCCTCCGTTGCCTTAGGGCCAACTCGAGATGGTGCGGTTGGATTGATCAATGCACCGCCAATGGCAAGGCTGCCATCCTTGTGAATGGGAACGTAACCAAATGGTTCAGACTCAAGCGTGGTCTCCGCCAAGGGGACCCCCTCTCCCCCTTCCTCTACCTGCTGGTGGCGGAAGGTCTGGCTCGCATGACAAGAAGAGCCGCCGAAAACAAACTAATCACTGGCATTGGACCTTCTAGAGACACGAAAACCTCCATCATCCAATTTGCCGACGACACGCTCTTCTTCTGTCAAGCGAAGCATCGGCAGATCATCAACCTCCGCAGGCTCTGGCGTACCTTCGAGTGGGCATCGGGACTCAAGATTAACACTTTGAAGTCGGAACTGCTCTACCTGGGCAACAGAAGTTCCAAAGGCGACAGGCTTGCAGCGACACTTAACTGCAAGCTGGGCTCGCTTCCGATCAAATACCTCGGCCTCCCGCTGGTTAAGGGTCGTATCCCCAAGGAGGCCTGGCAGCTGGCTATCTCCAGGATTGAGCACCGAATCAGGGGCTGGCAAGCGAAACTTCTGTCTTACGGGGGAAGGCTAACTCTAGTGAACTCGGTGCTTTCGAATTTGCCTCTCTACCTCTTCTCAGTCTTCAAGGCGCCTGTCTGGGTCACTAATAGAATTGACTCGCTCCGCCGAGCATTCTTCTGGAAAGGGACTAGTTCGGTATCGGGGGGGCAATGCCTGGTCAGCTGGAAGGCTGTTTGTAGGTCTAAAAGAGACGGGGGCCTTGGCATCCTGAACCTAGAAACCTTCAACCTGGCCCTGCTTGCTAAGTGGTGGTGGAGATTCCTCTCCCAGGAACCGCCGCCCTGGAAACCCCTAGTCATGAGATTGTACTACCGTCGAAGGGAACCACTGAACGAAGGAGCCTCCTTTCGACCGCTCTCCCCCTGGTGGAAGAGTGTCATGCTCACGCGGGATTTCTTCAAGTGCGGTACGACTCTCTCGGTTGGCAACGGAGCTCGGACCGCCTTCTGGAGAGACATCTGGTCGGGGAACTCGCCTCTCTCAACCCAGTTTCCGCGGATCTATGAGCAGATTACCAACAAGCACCTGCGTGTGGCCGACTGCCTTGGGCCTGATGGCTGGAACTGGGGGAGAATCCTGGAAGGCATTGAAGAGGGCCCCATGAGCATCGAGGACGGCCTCTCGGATCTTGTAGATGCCACCGCCCATCTCCATCAACTCACCAGCAACGTGGACGAGTTCAAATGGCGCTGGACAAGCTCCGGGGACTTCACTGTCAGATCTACGTACCAATTCCTGCAGGACAGGGGGGAAGTCGACGACCGGTTCACCAAGATCTGGAGCTGCAAAATGCCTCTGAAGGTCAAAATTTTCATCTGGCTAGTGCTGCGAGGGCGAATCCTGACCAGGGACATCCTCCAAAAGAGGAACTGGACTGGACCGACTCACTGTCCAATCTGCCTTGGATCAGCCGAAACCGCTGATCATCTCTTCCTTTCCTGCGCTTACACCCTCTCTTTGCTGGAGACCCTGCTCCCCAACAAGAGGGAGATCCGGAGTCTTGCGACCGCCAGAGGGCTATGGGAGGCCTTTTCGATCAAGAGTGGGGCTTGGGCCAAGAAGGCTCTAACCACCGTCGCGTCCACCTGGTGGGAAGTCTGGCTAGAAAGAAACCATCGAGTTTTCGACTCTAAATCCCGTAGCGCTAGGGACTTGCTCTCTGCGATTCGGCTCTGCCGATCGCAATGGTCAGCTTTTTGCCCCTAGGGCTGCCTTGCTCCGTGTCCCCCTCCCCCCCCCCCCCCCTCCTTTCTTTTCCTTTTTGGACTGAGGCCCTGCTGCCTCTGGTTTGTAGCTAAATTCATTTACCCTATGAATGAAGCGGCAGCATGCTGCCTTCTCTCAAAAAAAAAAAAAAAAAAAGATATCAAAATAAGATGAAAGTTAACTGAAAGGAAGTACTTACAGTTTCTCCAATTTCTAATTTGAGAGGAGAGAGAGATACTTGACTATATCATGTAAAACTTACAAGTTGGTTGATGGACATACACTCCTGAAGCTAAAATAAAATTTCCACAAACCATAAAGCGAACATATTTTCCAGATCAAAATACTTTAAATTAATAAATAATTGTGAAACAACACAGACAAACATCAAGTGCAGTTGAAAATAGAATGTCAGCAGGGAAGAGTGGAGTTAAACCAAAGGCAGAAGAAAATAATCTTATCCAATATTCGTAAGGTATATACTAGACCTATGAAGTTTAAATCGTATGCCAATAGTTGAGATAATGTAAACATCCCACAAGGCCACGTCACCACTACAAGGAAAGTCTTTACTTAAAAAGGTGTTATAAGAGGACCGTGAAAACCTACACTACAATGGGACAGAGGAGCGAGAAAACAGAAATATATAACAGCAGTTTTTCTAAACAGCAAAATCCATAGTAGAGTTGGATGAAAAACTAACTCGACATAGCCAACTGCTAATAGGTGGGATAAATTCATGGGAATGTGGAATAGTGTTTTATTTTTAATCATTTCATATTACAATCATCTTCATCCACTCCTTCTGACTCTACCCTGTTTTTCGTATAATATAAACAGTTGGTGCAGAACTAGTGAGGCTGATCAAGAAAGAAGCACAAACCTGTTGCACTTCCCCAAAATGGTTCAGAGCATCAGATGCCACCTGGATATATGTTTGACTGTTAAATTTCAGCTTGATTCAAAGCTCTTGGAACTTGGAGTACTAGAATTCACCAAAAATCACACTTCTTTGATGACAAACAGAAGAAAATGAAATTAGTTATTCTGGGCACATATTGAGTGATGCTATACTCACAATTTTCTACTTGTAAGTGAAAAGAGATAGAACTGTTAGATTAGGGAAGAATGTTCTTTACAGTGCTTGACAAATCTCACACCTATTCACGCACTAGATCCTTGTAGAAGCACGTAAAATGTTATAAGAAATTCATCTATTTATATTCATAACTGCAGGGCATTGATAAATCTATCAAGGCCAAATTTCAGATGAAATTCATTAGTGGTTTGTAATATCCGATTCTTTAACGAATTCAACACTGTATGGAATTTGGACAAATGCAGTTAGTCTTCTCTTACATGCAGAAACACACTACGATTGTGATTCACCGCACCAGGTATATCTTTGTAAGCAATCTTCGCTTGCATAAATTCACATAAAAGATGATTGTTCTGTTTTCTTGAAAATTCATGGGATAACCTACATAGATATCTTGCATGCAGCCAATACTCTCGTTTTTAAAGTAAAAGGTCAAGAAACAATGGAGATAACAAGCAGTCAAAATAAGGGCAAATTAAAACACGACCAATAAATATAACTTGAAGCACAACCTCTTAGCCAGTTCATTGCATGCCATTTCAACATAACCATCCATCTCCATCATTTATGGTCTACATGCAACAGCATTTACAAAGAACCAAAAGAGTACAAAGACGTACGAACACACCGCTACACAACCCCCCTTCCCCCCCCCCACAAGTCTCCAAAGTCTAATATATTCAGCCAAATCTTGTTAAAAGTTTTAGTTTTGGTAAAATAAATCTTGTGGGAAAGTTATGGTTCCACTTCCAACACGTTAAGAATTTCAATTTCCAATATGTACATTCTAAGAACTTCAGGACCCACATTATAAATATCGTCTAAGTTTTCCTTTTATAAAATTTCCCAAAAAGATACAAACTAATTTTACACTAGCATATAATTAAATAATAAACTACTTTCTCTGGAAAGTAATACACAAAACTCTGGACAGTGCTTTAAGGGACCATAAGAATACACCAAAGGACTGAAAACAACCTTTTAATGCAAAAGCATCTACCAACTGTAGCTTTTGGATCTGGATTTCACTGCAAATAATATACCAAAGGACTTAAAATAAGTTTAGTTGCCATAAATTGTGTGTCTCTGTGCCTGAAGTCATGCCTGTATTCAAGTAATGCATACTGGTTTCAAGATAAAAGCATGAATGAAATAAATATCAGACAATTGTCGGCTTAAGTTGTTTCGTGTTTGTGTTACACTAAAAGGCTAAGCAGTTGTAGTGAAGATTCAAGGTATCCAACATATTTTAGATAAGGCACCTATATAGAATAAGTTGTATAATAACTGATCGAAAACATTTAAAGGATTTGTTCCAGGGCCACAAAACAATGAGGAGGAGATTTCATTCAGCAGGTGTCATGGGCAAGGAAGACCTAAACTACTATGGCAGGAATGAGTAAAGAAAGATGTAATAGCACTTGGTTGATAAAACAACCTATCCATAGCAGAGTTTGTCGGATCATTGGCGCTAACCATTAATCCCAAAAGCTCGAGCTATTAGAAATACGCAATCAATTCATTTAAAGCAGGACACAGCGCCCATGGGTCTCGACCGGACTCAACCCACCTGAACAGTAGGTCTATTGTTAGGCCTCTTACCGTTAGGTCTATTGTGGACCGCGGCCCTAGTCAATTTATTGGGCTCATCCAACTCAGCTTATTAGTCTCATGAACATATTGTCACGGGTCAGAAAGTTGGACCTATTTTTAACCCATAAATAAATAGCCTACAGAGTTGAATGGAAAAGAGCTCTAGACAGCTAACTGGAAATATATGCAGGTACTACAAATGTTTTTGTTTCTTGTGGTTACCGTTGACATATTGAAAATGAGATAAGGTGAACCAGTTGTTATGAATCCATCTAACACATTATGAATTGACTTACAATGGTTCGACGAACAGAACTCTCCAACAGCCACCAGTCAAACTCGCAGAATTAATGAAAATAACTCCAAGAATTCCACAATTAGGCATCTACAAAAAACAGCAAATGTTAGATCCTTGATCATACTATTAGATACTTAGAAGACTTGAGAATGATGAAAAAAAAAAACATAATTAGATTTCAGGATAAAGCACAAGTACAGTAACATCTGAAAGAACAACAACAATCAAAATCAGATTTCAATATAAATCATAAAAACAGTAAACCGGTAAGATTAGATCTAATAGGTATAATTTTGCAAGAATTATGGTTCCTACGGACTACATGTGTCCAATCTTCAAGGTAATTAGATCCTAAGCAGAACAATTTGTCAACAAAATTAATAAAAAGAGATCTGATGCCCCTCATGCTGTCCACAAATCTTACTATTGTACAATCTTAAAATTAACTACTGTATGTGTCAAACGCATGCAACATTCCTTATGAATTCGATCTCGTCGAGGTATCAAAACAAGAATAGTGATGATGGAATCACGTAATTCATATCATGACACGCTAACCAGAACGTAAAGCACAAATTCTTTAAAAATCACAGGCATTATGATTCTTTCGGAAAAAAACAAAACGAAGAAATCTAATTCGCTGTAATTAGGGCTTCATGTTCATAAAAAATCATACAAGTTGAAAGAATACAGCAATAAAGAACCAGAATCCCTTGAAAACAACAAACACAGCTATCTAACCATAGCCGAATTTAATCGATGAAATGTAGCAAGAACTAGGGTTTCCACGTACCATAGGGATCCGATCAATCATGGAAATTAGAAACAAATAAGAGCTGATCTTACGAAAATCGATCGAGAAAACCGGATCCGAAAACAAATCATCTGATAGAGCGAAAAAGATGGAGATCGAAGGAGAAGGCAAACGAAGAAAGGAGAAGTATACTACTACATCGCCATGGAACCCTCGTGGTGGTCTCTGCGTAGGCGAAATTCGCCGAACTCGAGCGCCATTACTCAGCAGGCGATGTAGCGGGAGAAGTGGAAACTAGAGTGCGAGATGCACTGATCTCGGGGTCCTTCTATAGACGAGGCATACTTTCGGTGTAAGTCTTACAAATGATAATTTGATGTGTGGTGTCTCCCACTGTATTAGGCGGGATGCGCAAAGGCTATAACTAGAACCCGACCCGCGAAGTTGGGCTCGGTCCAATAAAAAAGCCGCAGTTCAAAAAAAAAAAGACCGTTACATAAAATAAATGTCTGAGCCCGGGTTCGAACCGGGGACCTCTAGTGTGTGAGACTAGCGTGATAACCAACTACACCACCCAGACAATTTGGTAAATCAAGAAGTTAGTTTTATTTAATTTAAAACATCATACTGCTAATGTTCTCACTTACATCGCTGCAATGCGCCATAAAACTTAAATGTCTTAAAATCAACTGGTAGCAAGTAGCGTAAAAAATTTAACACTATTATGGCATTCATGTTCATCCCAATTCCTGAATCAACGTAATGCGTGTGAATAGGATTCTCGTTCCCACACAACAGATGATCTTATGTTCTCCTCACATACAAAGTAAAAAGGAAATAAGAAAAGAAAAAGGGCAAACAAACTTCACCATAGATTGTAAACCCGCTTGGACCAACATATGAACTCGATTTCTATACAGAACAAACAATAAGCACATCAAACTCTTCTAGAACACTTACATTGACATCCACCAATATAACATGCAAAACTCTAGCATGCGAAGCACAACCCTGAATTGAATACAAAGAGGGTGGCGTTTACTCGAGCAAGCGCCTGCGCTTACACCAAGTGACGGCGATCACATAGAGGATAATGCTACCGGCAGCAGAGCCACCTACCGTCCACAAGAACTCAGGCATGCCAGCCTTCTTCTCATCAAATAGATCAATCTGGATGTTCATGCCAAATATTCCAATGAGAGCAACAAAGGCACTGACTATCAAGGTTGCGGTAGTCAGCATGACACCCATCTGTAGGAGATGGTTCTGCTTGTCATCTAGCATGATGTTTATATAATCCTCTGTGTCATCCACGTACTCCCGAAGCTACAATGATCCAACAAGAGGCAAGAAAAGGTCGAGTTAGGTTTACCTCAATCACCAAGGAAATAGTTGACCAACATGAGCTAGAAAAGCAAGCAATTAGAACAACAGGATAAGAGGACAAGCACCGTGGTCAGTTTATTCAATGTACTGTCAATCTGTACAAAATATGCTTCCAAAAGCATTTCAAGTTCTTGGACATCGAGATGCTTGCTGCTACTTTTAGTGCTGTAAGTATTAGTTCGATGGCTCTCCACATTGAATAAACAGGGACCATGCGGTGAATTATCATTTACAACATTCTGCGACTCATCCTCGTATCTTCTAGGGGCATCATTCTCCTCTGATGATATCTCAGCATGCATCCTAAAGAATCAATTTCTTTCAAGTTACTGAAGACGTCATTAGAAATTCACAAGCTCGAAAGACATTGGAAATTACTCTGAAATACCTGTCCTCATCAATTCCCTCACTACGATCATTAAGAGAGGAATGAGAAGCCTCTTCAGATAGGTGTTGCTGCATCATTTTGTCGGTTAAGTGCATTTCAGCCATATCATCATCATCATCCAACAGGTGCTCAAGTTCATCCCTCACCTATCAGTGTAGAGAAAAGGTGAATTGGGACTAGCCGGCAAAATAAATGTTCATAAAAGCACTCGTAAATAATTGTGATACTTTCAAACACAAAAAGACAGTGCAGATGAGAAACGAAAAAAAAAAAGAAGTGCAATACACTAGTGATAGCTACGACCTCAAATTATTTTCTAATATGCTGCATGAACTATAATAAAGTGAATCAAGTGGTATGATACAAGTAAATGCAAACAACGTATATATATTCATGAATCCTACAATAAAGATGATCCACTTTTCTATTAAAAATGGTACGGTGGTTAGTAAAGTAGACCAATTTCAACAAGATGCAAAAATGCAATTTGTTGTAAATAGGTGCAAAGTTAAGATCTCCCACCTTAACCATCATAGGCATCATCAATTATAAAAGCGTGAAGTTCAATGAGTTGTTCCATTCATCAGAGAAATGGGAACTGACCTTCTGAACACGCCCAGTTATTGCAACCAATCGGCTTTTAATTTGGCGGACATGTTCCAAATTGAGGGTACTTATCTTTGAAGTTAGCTTGTCTAATGCCGGATACGCCTCTTTCTCCAAAACCGCCGCCTGGTTTGGAACAGAAAGAATAACAGAAAAAGATTAGAATTTAAATACTGCCTAAGAGTTACAGCAACTGCATAGAATTAACTCAAGATACAAGATCATTATTTTAGTCCAAGACAAAGACAAAGATACGGGACCATTCAATAACTAAAGACAGATGGAGGAATTTAATATTTGACATTAACAGAATGTCAAACTACACTAGAAAAACAATAGATTACTTTTCATGTAAAAACAGGACCAGTTTTATAGATTGTTAAAAATTAAGAAGCAGCAGATATTCTAAGTATTACATCAATATATTAGATGAGCAGTACTACTGCTAAAACACATATCAATAACAATACCTGCATGTTACATGAATATGCATTTAAGCTGTCTCAGCCTTTTTTATTTAGCAGGAAATAGCAAGCAAATTGGATAAACTTCTATTTTAACTACTATAATTGCTACATCATTCTGTAAATCACTTACTTCCACCTATTCGTTCTTAATGTGATTTTCTTTCAACAGCCGGTCGCAAGACCAGATAAATTAGGAATTGCATTCAGTAGCTTGACATCTAGTGTAGAACTTTTGTCAAGAGGGCTCTTGTCAACCATTAATATAGACAATCCTATACTCATATATAGTTGTACACTAATACAAACCTTAAAGGGCCAACATACATGACTGAAAAATATCCAACCAAGCAACCACGGCGAGCATTTCTTAACTAAAATAGTGTAAACCAACATAACAATTGAAGGAGAAGGCCGAAGTGCAAATAACCCCCAAAATACATCACGATTGCAATTTACCCTCCTTTATAATCATAACCATCAGATAACTCCCGATATTTGTAAAGCATTAGCAATCAACCCTCTTCTATAGGGAATAAAGTGGACAGCATTTTTCTACTAACAAAGGGGTTAAATTGCAAAAGAATATATCTAGGGGTTATCTACATTTTATCAAAAGCATTTCACTTGTTGAAGTTTTGTTTTTCACCTCATTCTCTAAGCAAGTGCAAGCCGCCTCTAGACATGCCTCGAGTGCGATAAACTCAAAAGGAAGAGCCCTCGGACCGCGAGCAGAAATATCCTCATCATTTCCTTTCTCATCTCCTATAGTGTCCATGTGACAATCTTCAGGAGGGCTTGTATCCGTCGACTTTGATCCCTCCAAGTCATTCGCATTTTCCCACTCCTTAACTTTCTCAATCTCACATTCCTTCAAAAGAATAATAATGGCGAGTGAAATAAAGAAAAATACAAGAAAATTATGAAGATATTTGGCATCATATAGGCCAGTATTGCATATAACCCTTCCAGTTATGTGAATCTTTCAAAGAGAGCAGCCCTTTCATCATTAAAATCTGCAAAATAATACACTATATTTTTGCAAAAGTCCCCTCAAAAGACTTCTCACAAGATTCTGTCACAAGAAAAAACCAGGGTTATTCAGGTTATATCTTTTGCATATTCTGATCGGCAAAAATAGAAGAAGTACACCAATGATGTAAATCCCAGTTGCATACTATTATCTTAAAATGCTCTAAAACAGCAGGCTCTAAGAGTACTCTGATTTTTGCGAGTGATTTCATATGGAAGGTTCTTTGTAAAATTCTGAAATACTGCTATTAGGATTTGGTTAGATTTGTAATTAAATCTTAATTGGATTAGAATTAATATTTAAATCTAACAAGAGATAAATTAATTTAGATTTAAATATTAATTAGAATATTATAGATTTGGTTATATCTTGGATAGAGTTTTATATATTTTTAATGTATAGAGTTTATATATATATAAGAATACGTATGAGATTTTTTAGGTGAATCGTCGTTTAAAAGAAGCCATATAGAAAAAGAGAAGTCTTCTGTGTTTATAGAAGACGAGAAAAAGATAAGAGAGATTAAGGAGAAAGGCTCGGGTTGAAATTACTTTATTATAAAAGAAAAATCGGTGTAATTTTTCTCATGTTTAATGAATCTTATTTAACCCGTATATTTTTCTGGCTTTGATTTTTTTTCTCTTTGTAGCCGTATTGGTTTTAGTTTCTATTGAGGGGACGGATTTATAATAAAAACCTCAAAATTTTGGTTTGTCGTTTCCGCTGCAGAATTCCAACGGTACCGGCGGTACTGGAACAGATTGCGGATTCACAAAATCTGATACCGGGGCGAATACCAGATTCCCAAAACCTTCAATGATGGCTCCATTCCAAGCATACTAAGATCAAAAGCCCAGTAACAGCAGAAATCTTAAGTATTGTATACAAACGATCAACAACTCCGTTCTCTAGTCCCTTATGCTTTAAGACATAAACAGTTAAGTTTCACGAGGTAGCTAAGCCGGACAGAGTAGCATTAAATTTCGTCTTATTTAATTCAATGTACATGAAGGGGAGATTGGAAGGTCTCTTCCAAAGCATAAAATTAGGTGTTCTTGAAAATGCAGTACTAAAGTAGGCCTAAGAACAATCGAAAGATGCTAAACACTGGACAATAAGCATAAAACCGGCGAGGGAACCTGCTGTTGGTGGCGATGGCGGAGGCGGCGCTGCAGCTCGCGGACGAAGGGCTCGACGGCGGAGTCGCGGTGGTTGAGGAGGAGCACCTCGTGGGCGGTGATGATGGTCTTGATGTGCTCGAGCCCCACAACGATGGCGCGCTCGCGTCCGAGCACCGTCGACGGGTACGAGAGCTGCGGGTCCAGGATCCGCAGGTCCCGGGCCGGGAGCCCCGTGCGCCGCATCACCGCTTGCCTCCCCAGCTCCGCCACCCTCGTCTCCCCCGACGCGTCCACCGCCACCCACGCCCTCACCCCCGCCGCCGCCCCCTTCTTCCTCCCCCCAACTCCGCCCCCTCCCCCTCGCCCCTCCTCCTCCACCCCAGCCCCCTTCCACGGCGCCCGAGCTCCCCGCATTTCCTACGATTAGGGTTAGGGTTTCTCTCTCTCTCTCTTCTCTCTCTGGGAGTAGTGGAGTGTGTAGTGGAGAAGAAGAAGAAAGATGCGACGACGTTATCAGGTGGGGGATGTGGCGGTCGAAAGTTCTAATGCTCTATGCGGAGGTTCGTATAGAAATCCTATGAGGACAGGAACTTGCTGCATCATGCACGTGAATTGTTCTTCGTTTACAATCCCAGCCGTTAGTTGTTTACGCTGGATGAGAATACCACGTTGATACGCATATTGAGATTTTATGAGGAGCTCCCCATAGTACTTTTGTCCGTGGAGACAGAGAAACACCTGCCAATAAAGTCGGTACAGCTTTTAATGCAGTTACGGTTACTTATCGTGATTGTTTTGGGCCTTGGATGTGCACGATACACGAACCAGCCCAACCAGCCCAACGGCCCAGTAGTTTGACACTGTAGACCACCTCAAGGACCTCAACCAACTTAATTTTCTTTTATTGAGACCTTCTTAGTTTTTAACTTTTTCCCGTTACCTTAGTTGATTAAATTGATAGCTTTATTAAAAAATGCTCAAGATTTTATCAAATTTCATAATTTTAACAACTTCAAATCAGAATATTTTACGAATAATTGAAGGATTCGTCAAGTGTTCTCAAAAAAAAAAAAAAAAAAAAAAAAAAAAAAAAAACCTATATTTTCTCTTAATAATTGATGAAGGATTAAGGGAACTGACATTCCGTTTTTGTTAACTCATATAGCGAGCTGGAGAAACTTGGCACAGCAATACTCCCAAACAATGTTGCAGTTGCGGATCAAGCACTACTAACCAAACCTGCGACCTGAAGAGATCGGCTAGCTATTCATGCGTTCCGCATGGGCCACGGCGAAATCAACATTCCAGGATCCATTCCAAATGTATCAGGATCCAGCATTCCAGCATGCACACGAGGACCCTCGCGTCGCAACTTACCTGTGCTCGACATTTCTGTCCTCGATTGCAAATTTCTCAAACATGCTCTTAAATACAAGCATATTTAGACTCCAAAAAAAATAAATAAATAAATAAAATAAAATCATTCCCAATTTTGCAGCCTTTAAATAGAATATATATATAGGGATTCATTGAAAAACTCATGTAACCATACACAAGAAACTTCTCTACACAAGTAATTATGTATCAGACTAATCCATGTCTACTAATCCATGCCTACAAGAAAACCTTTTGTTAGCTGAATTCAATCCTGCCCCTTTTCATCCCTTAGCTGTCTTTAATTTCTACCGATCTCCTAAATTCGGTGAGGCAATCACTCAATGCACTGTTAATTCTTCTCCTTTTTTTTTTTGCAGTAAGTCATTATCATTGATCAAGACCAAATAAACTGGGCGCAAATTGCAGCAAAGGCTCCAACGAGCTCGGGGAAAACTTTCTCGCAAAGAGAAAACAAATGGAAGACGGCTGGTTGTTGTGTAAGCACTTCTTCTCCTCAGTAATCCTTTTCAGAAAAGCTTCATTGATGTCACCCTTTCCAAAAGTAGCAGGGTGAGATCCGCCTCTCGACCAATCTACCCATGTGACACTTCTATTCGCAATAAGGTCCGGAGATTCAATGGCGAACATGGTAGGAATGTAGTGCTCATCCATATAGCAAGGCGGCTTGCAGAATTCTTCGAACTTTGCGTAGTATTTGGTGTCCTTGATTATGTCAATCGCGAGCTTCCGGTTCACTTCGAACCACTGAGCCCCTTTTCGCCATTGAGTTATATTGACCTCGGGGGCCATGTTGGGCCTATACCTTCCCCTTCCATGAGGGCCGGGATCATCGAAAGAACCGACGAAGCTGTATCTTGATTTCACCAGGTATTGATAAATAATGCTGAAGCCGTAGATTGGGATGCAAGATTCGGAGAGAAGGATGAACCGTTCATTTGATAGGTCGAGCAAGGCATTGGCCAGAAGCCGCCTCTCTGCGTCGCAGATGCTTATCTGCCCCCACGCAGCCACCTGTCAATTCCGATCTATGAGTAAACAGTAAGCTAGAATGCAATGGTAGAACTCAGAATACCACATAGTAGGTATTTATGATCGTGATCGTGAATACGTTTTTATGTAGTACCCACCATGAATCAATCTTTAAAACATAAGAAGTAATGCACTGTAGCAGCTCTAACACGACCAAAAAAGGATCTGTAGGATACCCACTGAATATAATGCTTGCTTGTACTATATTCTAAGTGTGCATTTATTGAATGATCTAGCATTAGGAAAAGAGGACAAAAGAAACAACCAATAGTGCACATTCTTACTTACTATTACTATTAGACCATATCGAAAACAACACAAGCCAAGATCTTCTACAAGCACATATGTTTAAGCACCCTCATGACAGTACTGACAATCCAAACCTTCGGGGTCCATTAATGATTATTGGTCCCAACGAAAAATTGGCAGATATCCATCTAAATTGTTTTGAATAAAAACCTTTTCCTGAAGAACTTGTACTACACTGGGTGTATAAAGTGTAAAAAATAAGAATGGCGATTTTTGTACAGAATAATTTACAATGCTGAAAGGGAAAAGAGTTAGCTAAGGCATTCTACATTGATCCTTTAACTGTTCATTAGATATCCAAATGTAACAACTGCGTAAAACTTCTCCATGAGAATCAGAAACCATCTTTTAAAAAGGAAAAAAAAAATCAGAACCGAATCCTCGAGCAGTTACTCCATGCCTACTGAAAGATAAAATTACAGATTGAAATGCAAATTAAACTCATGTATAAAATCTCTGTCGTCTATATCATATTCTTTAAGCTTAAAATTGTTCAGTTATATCTCATTCTGTAGCTGAATTATATGAAACCAAGAGAGTATCGCAATGCATCCGAGAATAGAAGCAATTCTTCGATCCAGTGGAAGAGGTGAGTTTTGCTGATACTTCACCTAAGCGACAATAGGATCAAAAGCAATCTAGCAAACGCAACAGAAAAAGCTTAGGCGTCATTTGGTACTCCTATCATTTTTTGTTTTTAAACTCGAATTCCATGTGATTACATGGGCTAGTGGATGGCAGATTGTTCGCCATCGAAACTTTAAAAATAAAATTTTCAATGAAGAGATTATTTTTTTTTCCCTGAAATTGACAGGAATGAGGACCGACGAAAAATCTGTCGGCATCAATTGCATTAATCAATAATCAATGACCAAGTATTCATTTAGTATGCTTCCAAGACATATCTACAAAATTTAACAGCCTAATTAATAGATAGTATTCGTACACTTAAAAGACCAAATAAATTCAAAATTCCAATTTTCTGGTATAAAACGATCAGGAATATGTAATTAGAAAGAGAGAGGTACCTGACTCGGGATTTGCCGCTGGTAGAACACCGAGTTGGGCGGAAAATCGGGATGGTACTCCGGCAACGAATGAATATAAATCGAGTACCGGCCCTTGTGGCCTTGGAAGAACTTCTCCCACAATGGATAGAGGGGCAAAGGGCCCCTTGTTAGGAACATAAACGCAACCTTTGGAGCCCTCTTGTACGGGCACTGCTTAACATCTGGAACAAAGGAAGCACGCCAAAATAGCTTCTCATCGCTCATATTATGCATCAAAGTAGAAGATGGCCTAATCCAACTGCTGAGATCGCTCTGTTCTCCGAAGCAGGGATTGAAACTGGAGCTACTGCGCAACACCGTGAGAGGTTGGAGGTAGAAGTAGGGCGTCGTGTAGAAGCTAAGGATTAGCAAACCAACGCCCAAAACAACGAAGAACACAAGAACTTTTAGGGTTTTGAGAGGAAAAGCCCGAGATTGAGCCCTTTGGGACGGTTCCGTTCCATTCTCCATGGGCAAAACCCTACCTTCCATCTTAAATTCTCAAAACTAGCCAAAAAAAAAAAAAAAAAATCCAAATTTGCGGAATCCAACTACAGGGTTTTTCGATTCTCCGTGTTCTGATCAATAAAAGAAAACCAATTTTGGATAGTAAAATCGAAGGACTATGCTAAAATCGAAGATAACAACTTTGTTTCCTCATAAGATTTCAGACCAAAACACTCCTTCGAATTAAAATCGGCGACGTGGTTCGATTTATCACCACTTCGGCGTTCAAAAGTCGGCGTCTTTTTGTCACTTCCCGCGTCCTCAGTTGGCGACCTCCTCGAGAGAACAAAAATCCGCAGAGTAATTCGCCATAACAATTACTATTATATATATATATATACTATACTACTACTACTAACAACAACAACAATAATAATAATAATAATAATAATAATATATGAAAAAATTGTGTTGGTTTCTGGGCTCTTTAAAACTGGTCATCTATTTATATTTTTGTTCAGGATCATAAGAAGTTATGTAGGAGTTCGCATAGCTTTGAGAGAGGATTCGTGGGTCCTTGGAATAGCAGGTAAGTAAGGGAAAGAACTAAACGACAAGTATAGAACTCTCACGAAGTTGTGAGGGTATATACCACGGTTCCGATCAAGTGCAGTTTTTGTAAAAATTAAAATTTAATATTGAAATTACAAAACACGGTGGAAATAGTAAAGTTGGAGAAATTCACTGCTGAAACAGAATCTCTTAGAAAATCAAAACAGTTATCAGTGGTAAAATCTCCATAATTAAATATATATTTCTATTTATTTAGTTTTACATTAAAAGATCCCGTGCAGTGAAAAAGATAAGAGCAATAAAAAAAATCTTTGAGAGGATCACGCTGTGGTAGAGTCAACGGTTAATCGTGTGATGCGCTGTTTCGTTACGATACGCCTGGAAGAATTAAAGAGGTGTTTGTTGAATTATCTTATCTCCGTTGAATCTAATTTACGTCTCTATCTATTTAAACTAAATTTAGTTTAAATTTGATAGGGATTGCAATTTATTTTATCTTTATGACGAAATTTAATTATTGCCCGGTCCCAGTCCACATGCCACTAACTTATCAATCAGAATTTTTGAAGGATTCCTTATTTTTAAAATTTTCACTTTCTGGTACTGTAAAATGATGATAATGATTTTAAGGTTAATTACATACGGCTTCCTGTAAACATATCGAATAGCAGATATATTCCTACAAAGTTTAATTTTTCATATTTATTCCTTCAAAAGTTCAAAGTTATTCATATATATCCTTTCGGTTTATTATCGTTAGTTTATGATTTATTTTTTAATAGATTATATCTGAAATGACAGTTTTGCCTTCTAAAAATATTTTTTCAAAAAATAATATAAAAATATCTGAAAGCATAAAAAAATAAATTTATTTTACTAACTAATCAAGATTAAGTATTGAACCTATGGTTAATTAAATTTTTCTAACAAAATAGACGATAGAGATATATATGAATAACGTTGAATTTTTGAAAGAATAAATATGAAAAATTAAACTTTATAAAAATATATTCGCTATTCGATATATTTACACGAAATCGTATGCAATTAATCCAAAATTTTACTACTATCTAGCAATTGGTGTATTTGAAAGAAAGAATATCCCCGTCTTTCTTATAAATAGTTATATTTTTGCTCTTAAATATATATCAATAAAGTTCTTATTTTATCCATATAATTTGAATTTTATACAAATATATGCCAACCAACTAATCGTTCGATTAATTAGCAGGCTCACCTATAGACGGTTATCGAATTCAAGTCATGCTTTGAATATGAATGAATCGACGTGTGGAATTCTATATATAGACTTGTGAGTTTATTAAACCTTTTTATTTGTTTTTTTTTTAATAATAATTATGTTTGGATAATTAGATTGCAATAATAAAAATAAGATTAATTATAATTATAAAAAATAATATTTTATCTAATTAATTAATTTAATTAGATTAATTAAATAATAATTTAACTTATTTAATTAACTATTGCTAGATAATCATAAATCTTAATTAATAAATTAATTAACAATTAGTATTATTAATTAATATTTTCAATTATCTATAAATAATTTAATAAATTAATTGGCTTATTATTTAATAGTTAGGTAATTAATTGATAAAAATAATTTGATTATTTAAAATATTTATTTTTATTTTAATTAAGCTTATTCTCAAGTAAGAACAAAATTATTTCAAAAAAAAAAATTATGAAAAAGTAATTCTAGACTTATACTGGTTAATTTCATAAAGACGACAAAACAAGTCGCATCAATATAAGATGTATGATTTATAGTTATTTTAGAATGTATAAATTGTTTTTTTTTATCTATTAAATAGGTTAAATAATACAAACTCATTATTAATTTTAAATATTTTAAATTATTAGAGAATGATATTTTTTATATTTATAGTCAACGAAATTCTGTCCAATTCTAGATTTTGACCTATGATTAAATTAGTCCACAAAAGAGCTGAAGAATCGAATTTTAACGATGGTTCCTTTCAGTTTGAACTTTGATGTGCCGTTTTCATGCGGTACTCCTACGCATGTACTTTTCAACTTGCCCATGGGCCACGGAATCCTACTAAAATTTGGAAAATATTTTTAATACATCCAAAAATAAACATATGATATATATTCTATATATTTTAAGATGAAGTTTTCATTGTAGAATTAGTGAGATGTATATCCAAAATTGAGTGTACACGAATAATATTATTCTTAAATTTTTCATATAAAATTAATGCTTTATATATTATAAAAATTTTAATATTTTATTTTTAGAATTGATCAAAATGGATTTGCTATGTCTGCCCTGGCCCTCCTAACCCGATAAATGTTTTTTGCGAGCCCGATGGGTCAGGCCAACTACAAAAATATTAATATTTAAAAATATTTTTTTTAATATTTAATGATGCTAAAAAAATATTTTAATATAATTTAGCGTTATATTTGAAAGCAACGTATGTATATATTAATGCTTATGTATGGTAAAATATATTTTAAATTCTTTTAAATCATGATGTTATAAAGTATTAAAAAATTAAAAATAATAGTAAAATTTATCAGTATTTATTATATTATAAAAATATTTATAAACACTTTTTTCGGAGCCTGTCTACAAAATATTTTTATATTATATATATATATATATATATATATATATATAATATATATATATATATATATATATATATATGGCATTAGAAGTCTCATTATTGGAGATCAGAGAAAATTAGAGCGCACTTATAACATGAAGTGATCTGTTTGATTGGTGTGACATATAAATTTTTAACAATCAAATTAATCATCTATATGGCATGACGAATTAAGTAAAATGTCAAGTTTAGCAAACTTGCAAGTTAAGTTAAGTAAGACGCAGTTCTATTAATCCAAACGGATCATTGGAATAGCGAGAGTTCATTAGGACAGCAAACGCATTCGGGGCTTATAGCTACTGATTTAAAGTTCTAAACCAAACCCAAACATTACACTTAGTCAGTTTATGAGTTCAGAAAGAAGTAAATTAAATTCTTAAAATTCAGCTATTAATAAAATAACTATTATTTGCAAATTTAAAAATAAATCATAGGTCGATCGTCTGTTTGCTTACTTCTAGCAAAATAAGATGAAAAGAAAATACAAAATCGATTTAAACAAAAATTATTGAATTTTCTCACCCTGCTTGATTGATAGACAAAAAAAAAAAAAAAAAAAAAAAAAAAAAAAAAAAAAAGAACCTTCTCACAGAATAGTACTACGCTTTGGCCTGGCTTCTGCAGCCCGCAGTGGTGCGACTTACCCTCGGCCGCAGCAGGTTGGAGCCCACCGGAAGTTCGTCCCCGAACTCGCATTCTACGTCCTCGTCGATCCTCCCTACGACTGCGGCGCCACGGCACGTCGAAGGAGCCAAGACCGGGGGCATCTGTGTCAGCAGCGACGACGACGACGACGACGCGCAGAGGACCTCCCTAACGCCGTTCTTGTACGTCCACGAGACCTTGTACGCCGCGGTGAAGTCGCACGTAACGTGGGCCAATGCGAAACCACCAGGGTACGCGCCGATCACGGCCCCGTGCGCGTCCACGAACCGGGCGCACCCCGCGGCTCCGCCCACGAAGAGGTCGAGCGCGCAGCGTACTGCGCGGCGCGTAGCGTTGAAGCAGCGGCATAGAGGGCTCAGTTTCTTCTTGCTCATGGTCGACATTGTGGAAGAGGAGAGATCGGGAGAGATGAAGAGAGAGAGGTTTCGGGGGAGTACGATGGGACCGTGGGAATAAAAAGCCGATGCATGTACGAGTCCTACTAGGATTCGGCTTGCATGATCGACACCCTCCGAATAGGATTTGGTCTTTTATTGAACGGTTGGGATGAGACGCTCTGTTGGAAGGCCGTTTTCGTTATCTTTAATAACTGTTTTCCTAATTTGACTTGGAACTTGACACGTACGTAGTTCCAGTATAAAAAAAAAAAGAGTACACAAAATTCAATATATTTATGTCAAAAATTCAGTAATTTTGAAATTTATTTGACGAAAATTCAAAATTCAAAATTTATAATGAACAAATTTAAGAGGATAAAATTCAGAGTACAAGCATGCTGCCTTATGAAAGAAATTTAGCTTATTATCTTCTAATTTGTTTCTCGATTTTATTTATGATGGTCCGCCAATCCATCTGCATATTTTTTTATTTGTTTTCAAGATTTGTCATCCCAAACCAATTAAACCCTAGCTTCCGATGGTCCGCCAATCCATCTGCATAATTTTTTTATTTGTTTTCAAGATTTGTCATAAGAAGTCCCAAACCAATTAAACCCCAACGTTGTTAATTACTTGATCAGTTTATTTCGAAAACAGTCATGAGGCAGAATTTTCATCTAAGATTTGATTTGAAAGAAATTTTGAGTTTAGTTGTTTAAATAATTTTAATGGATAGAAATAGTTATTTTGAAGAAAGTTTTTTTTTTGCAATTTGGGCCCTCATATTTATATTTTCAACATGCAGATTCATCCCCTTAATTAAATTACACTTGGGCTTAGGCCACCCATTAACGTATATGTCCGATTCAAACCGTATGAAAATGAACAAAATTTTAGGAAAGCAGTAAATTATAGATTTTTAAAATTCAGCTAAAAAAAAAAAAATTATTATTTATAAACTTAAAAATAAATCATATGCCGTTTGCTATCTTCTAGCAAAAAAAAAAAAAAAAAAAATCTTATGAAAGAAGACAAAATCGATTCAAACCAAAATTATTGATTTTTCTCACCCTGCAACTATAGAACAAACAATTAATATTAAAAAAAAAAAAAAAATCGCACAGAATAGTACTACTACTACATCATTAACCTAATATCCGCACTCTAATGATCTGTTTGGCTCGTCTGTGCTGTGGGATAGTACTACTACCACGATAGTATTGGCACCTACTTCCGCTTATGTAGGCCGGACAAGTTCCTGCTTTGGCCTGGCTTGTGCAGCCTGCAGTCTCGCGCCGCATACTCGGACTTACTCTCGGCAGCAGCAGGTTGGACCCCACCGGGAGTTCGTCCCCGAATTCGCATTCTACGTCCTCGTCGATCCTCCCTACGACTGCGGCGCCACGGCACGTCCAAGGAGCCAAGGCCGGGGGATTCTGTGTCAGCAGCGACGACGACGACGACGATGCACAGAGGAGCTCCCTAACGCCGTCCTCATGCGTCCACGAGGCCTTGTACGCGGCGGTGAAGTCGCACGTAACGGGGGCCAATGCGAAACCACCCGGGTACGCGCCTATCGCGTCCCCGTGCGCGTCCACGAACCGGGCGCACCCCACGGCACCGCGCACGAAGAGGTCGCGCGCGCGGCGTACTGCGCGGCACGTAGCGTGGAAGCAGCGGCGTAGAGGGCTCGGTTTCTTCTTGCTCATGGTCGACATTATGGAAGTGGAGAGATCAGGAGAGATGAAGAGAGAGAGGTTTTGGGGAAGAACGATGGGGACGTGGGAATAAAAAGCCGATGCATGTACGAGTCCTACTAGGAGTCGGCTTGCATGATCGACGCCCTTCGAATAGGATTTGATCTTTTATTGGACGGTTGGGATGAGACGCTCCGTTGATAGGCGGCTTTCGTTATCGTTAATAACTGTTTTCCTAATTTGACTTGGGACTTGACACATAGTCCCAGTATAAACAAAAAGGCCTCCTATGAGAAGTGGAACTAAAGGGAATAAGTACTTACCCCTCTTAGTTATACCAAACAAGAATGTAAGGAGCGGAAACTGTTTGTTCCCACCCCTAGCGGGCCATTCCCTTCCCTAACGGGCCAGGATAACCCGCTAGGGGTGGGAACAAGCAGTTCCCACCCCAGGTGGAATAACTTTACTAGTGGAGTTGTTCCACCTGTTTTTTTTTTTTTTTTTAAAAAAAAAAAAATTAAAATAATAAGATATTTAAATTTATAAAATTTAAAATTTATTTTTTTTTAATTTTATAAATTTTAAAAATTTTAACTTGTTTTTTAATAAATCTAAAAATATATTTTTTATTTTTTAAAAAAAAAATAATTAATTTTAAAATTTTTAAATTTATGCAAATTTTTTTATAATTTTTTTTTAAATTTATACTAATTTTAAAATTAAAATTTTTGCTTCTACTTTTGTAATTTTTTTAAATAATTAAAATTAAAATTTTTAATATTTATAATTTTTTAAAATTTAAATTTTATAGATTTTAAAATTTTTAACTTTAATTTTTAATAAATTTATCAATTTATAAAAATGTAAATTTTATTATTTTTACAATTTATACAAATTTTTAAATTTTTAATTTTAATTTTTAATAAATAATTCACCAAATTTTTAAAATTTTTAAATTTATAAATTTATACCTATTTTTATATACAAAATTTTGAATTTAAAAAAAATTATAAATTTTAAAAAACCAAAAATTTTTTAATAAATTTTTTTATATATAAGTAAAATATAAATTTTAATAAAATTTTTAATAAATATTTTAAATTAAATATTTAAAATTATATCAGTAAAATTTTTATTTTAAATTAAAATTTTAGTCCTCTCTATTCTTCTTATTCCTCTTTAACTTACCGAATACAATCTTTCTTATTCCTGGTACAATTCTTATATTCAACCAAACATAAAATTACTTTTATTCCTGCTTATACCCGAACTTATACCCACCCCAGGAATAACTAGTTTTCGCTTATACCCGAACCAAACACAGCCAAAGAGTACAAAAAATTCAATATATTTATTTCAAAATTTCAGTAAATTTGAAATTTATTTAATGATAATTAAAATTTTAAAATTAAATTTAATTAAAATTAATTGAAGTTTTTATATAGATATATACGATTGATACCCTTCGTGGCCCATATTAAACATTGATTTCTTTTTGTACCGGCCCGAGTTTTTGCCTTGGCCCACTAACTGTATTTTGCGGCCCATCTGATATTATGTTTTTTTTTTTTTTTGGACTATTCGAATAGTATCTACTATTCGATCCGGTGAATTAAAAAAAAAAAAAAAAAAAAAAAAAAAAAAAAAAAAAAAAAAAAACTCATTTGTCATCATCGATCCTTTTGCTTTAACATTTGAATTGGTGAACTTTTGACAAAAAAAATTAGTTTCTTATATAATTAACTTCAAATTTTCATGGTTAAGTCAATTGACAATTGGTCAAATCAATTCTTTGAATTTGCACACACACACACACACACACACACACACACACATATATATATATATATATATATATATATGAGCTAGGTAAGCTACACTACTCTTCTCAATTTCTTAGTTGAATTTCTGGATGGTTGAATTCTTAGTTGAATTTCTGGATGGTTGAATTGGATTGCTGTGACCGACCACAGAAAGTGTTTGTTCAACAATCCAGTTGTTGTATCCACGGAAGTTCTAACCATTTTGTGTATGGGCCCGTGTTTAATTTACAACTAATTTAATCGTGACTTCATCTTTTTTTTTGAGAAAATATTTAATTATCACAGTTAATAGAAATAATAATTTACAATTTTTAGTTATTATTCCGTATGGGACTAAGACAATTACAGTAAAAATTATCAATCATGAAATGCCCTTGTCAGTAATTAGTTAGCATCTAGTACGTATTACATTTGCCTTTTAATTAAATGCAGGTATTTTGCTCGAATTTTGGCATCACTACTATTTTATTTATTTGTTTAATATTTGATGTTGCCTCTCCCCTTGCACTAACACATGAAAATGTTAGAATTGAAGCTACTGTTTTCGCAACTGATAAAAATAATTTGTACTCTAATAATTAAATTTCCTAGTAATCTTAATTAAACGAAGAGTTCTCTTATTTAGTCAGAAAACATTCATTTATTTGCAAAGCGAAGGACAATAATAAGTTAATTACATAACACAGATAACTAACATCTTAATTATCTATCTCAAGATGTCTACTATTTTTCCATGTATACTTGTTCCCCCTCTCTCTCTATCAAAATCAGTAAACTAGTTTTGATAAAAAAAAGATGAAAAAACAATAGAAAAGGAAAAGGAATTATTTTATTGCATGAAAATGAACGAAACAGCGAGAGAATTGATAATGGAATGATTAGCAGAGTGCGGTCTTGCCAGGGTGATCGGCAGCCTTGAGAGTCTGATCAATCAATCGTCGCGCCTTCCTGCTGCGTATCTCGACTCTGACGCTCGCGCTCTTATCCATCTTCACGTACGCCTTGCTCTTCTTCTTCTTCTTCTTCGCCTTCTGCTGCAGCGATTTCACCGTCGACTTGATCGTCTCCACCAGGTTCTCCAGTTGCTCACTCCCAATCAAACCCATGTTGTAAATTCACCTCCCCTTCGTTTTTTCTCATCACTCTCCCCCTCTCTATATATCTATATAAATACACAAAGTTATTGATTACTTACTTAATTTGTTGCTTTGTTTCATTCTAAGTTAATTCGTTGCTGTACTGGGCCCTCATTCATTCTCTGCTGCTACTTGCCGTTTCTGTTCCAACGTTTATCCTGCGTCAGATACCACAATTTCTTCCTTGCTCACGGTCTACAGGTCATTCATAGGAGAAATTTGTCACCTGGACCTGGTCCACCACGTCAGCAGATCATTCCATAGGTCATTCCTTCACTGCTATTTTGGTCAAGTTATTATTTTATAAAAAAAAAACTTTTTAAATTTAATATCTTACGTGAAAAAGTTAAAATTAAAAATACTAAAATAAAAATTCTGTAAGCCACATAAATCATATAAGACGTATCTATACGAAAATATTAATAAAAAGAGAAAATTAAAACTGTAAAGTACTGAAATAATACACTTTAAACCACACACAGGAGGAATATTCGAAGTTTTTGATATTGTTTATCCACTGTTTAGGTAGTTTTCAAAAGAACCAAAATTACTCACCACATTATTTAGTAATTAAGGAGTGGGATCAAATATTGAAGAAGTTAATTAAAATGAGTTTATGGATTAGTTTACTTTTTTCTCTTTAGTTGAATCTCTCTCTCTCTTTCTCTCTTCCAGCAGATGAAACCTCCACTAGTTGTGGTGTGTAGTATTTTGTCAAAAGAATTAATGAAACAAGGGAGAAATGTTATTCTTAGAAGAAAAGTTTAGCTTTTCGATTCTCATATTCACAAAGTCAACGTACTTCTCTATCATGCTTCGCATGGTGAGCAAAGTGGTTGTGCGTTGTGATTTAATTTAAGACAATAAGTTAATATATATATATATATATTATGAATAATTAAAAGCCAAAATCAGTAGCAATCTAAGATCACAATGTTGTAATATGGGCCCTGAATTGTAATTGTTGTTTGAACGGTTATTTCTCTCCACTATTTAAATATTATTATTTGACAATTCAATCGAATTTAGTCTCATTTAATTTGAAATATTATTATGTGACAATTTAATTTTTGAGTCTAGCCATTAAGAAATCGTGAACTAAGGCTATTCTGTCACAACAGTACTGCAATTTGAACACGAGCGAGTTAGGACTGACTCGTGTTTGTTCATTTATTAAATGAGCTAAATTCGTGCTTGCTCGTTAAAATATCGAACTGAAAAATTCAAGTCAAGTTCGACTTGTTTATTGATGAGTTGAGCATGATATATTAGATTACCGGTCCTATTGCTTAATGAAAAGTTTTTTAAAAAATAGAAAACTAAAAAATCAATCTAATAATTTAAATTTATAAAATTCAGCTTATATTTTGCTCATTTATCAAAACAAGTAATCGATTTTGAACTTATTTTAAGCCGAACATGATTTGGCTTGCGACCAACCAGCTTGATTACCAAGTCCTATGCTACTAATTTTGGTGCCATATAATTATAAATTTCGTAAACTAAAATAATTACAAAACAAAACAAATTACGGTCTTGAATATGCCTGGTCAATTGGTTGAGAAATGCGACTTGTGCATAAAAAAATTTGTGCGCAAATCTTTCATCCAATTCATCAAATATTTTTGGCATCATGTTGAATTTTAGTATTAAAAAATTAGAGTATAATAAAAACAGTGTGAAAAAAATAAGTCTTTACATAAAAATAAAATAAGTTTTTTACCTATTTTTGAATGTATAAATAACACTGATCTTTTTATGTTAGGGATGAGTAAGAATTGAATATTTCAATCTGATATTTATTTTTCTCAAAAAAAGAAAAGAAAAAAAAAAAAGAGAAAACTGGCACAGAATTATACTTTACCAGCGAGAGCCGGACGAAACCCACAATCGGAACCAACCCATAACCAGAAAACCTCAGAGAGAGAGAGAGCCGGTCGAAACCCACAATCGCAGGACCTCAGAGAGAGAGAGAGAGCGCTTCGGCGCCAGGGTTAGCAAGAAAGAGAAAGAAGGGCCGCGCTACGGGATCCCGAACGCATGCGCCATCCGACGACCGGCGAAGAGTGGAGAAGAGACGTGCAACGGTAGCGTTAGAGAGAGAGAGAGAGCGCTTCGGCGGGACAGAGAAAGAGTGGAGAAGAGATGTGCGACGGTAGGGTTAGCAAGAGAGAAAGAGAGAGAGGTGCGACGGTAGGATTAGCAAGAGAGAGAAAGAGTGGAGAAGAGAGGTGCGGCGGTAGAGTTAGGAAGAGAGAGAGAAGGGAGGCGGTTCGGCGCTTGGAGAAAAGAGGTGCGGGGGTAGGATCGGGGAAGAGAGAGAGAGGGGAGCCGGTTCGACGCTTGGAGAAAAAAGGTGCCGGGGTAGGATTGGGAAGAGAGAGAAAGAGGGAGGCGGTTCGGTGCTAGCCTCGGAGCAAACAATGTGCGAGAGAATTTCACATTAGCGAAATGCATGAGAGAACACTACGACGGAGGAACGGTAAATAGAATTTGTATAGATGTTACTTAAATGTTGCTGGAGCAATAGAGTCCCTTAGTTTCATTCAATTCATGTTTTTTTTTTCTTCTCCTGTTTCATCAATAAATCAAACTAATTCATGGAATTGTTCGTTCCAATTCATGTTTTTTTTTTTTTTGTTGGGTTCTTCTGTTTCACTAACAAATCGAACTAATCCATGCACATTTCGATTACCACGGCCTTTTAAACTTTGGAACTGGGCCGTTGCCCATGAAAGCAAAACGGAGAACATGAAATAGGCCTTTTTGGCCCATGAAAGCGGATGATGAAAATGAAAGCAAAAGGAGAACATGAAATAGGCCTTTTTGGTCCATGAAAGCGGATGATGAAATTCTCAAAAAATGGAGATGCAGGGGATCGAACCCTGTACCTCTCGCATGCAAAGCGAGCGCTCTACCATTTGAGCTACATCCCCACTTGAAAATATTTATATTAAGTTGTAATTAATCGAATAAATTTTTGTATGAATCTAATAAATATAAAGATCTCTCTGTCACACCACACAATGACAAAGTTGGCCTCTTTATTCATCCGCATTCCACACGCGCGCACACATACATAATATTAATCATACACATAGGACGTAGCAAGCCCAAAGACTACAACAGCATCATCATATACGTATACCTACACCCAAAATACGTAGTATATAGTACTAGAGAGTACATAAAGGGCATATATATATATATATATATATATATATATATATATATATATAGGGTGGTCGAGGGAGGGCGCGGAGGAAAAGTGATCATCAGCAGTAGGCGACGCAGCGCTTCTTGCAGTCGACGGTGCAGCCGCCGCCGCCGCCGCCGGAGCCGGAGTTCTGGCCGGAGCGGCTGTAGGAGGAGAAGCACTTGGCTGGGCAAGTGAGGCGCTTCTTGTAGCAGGGCCCGCGCTCCGAGCACACCACCGAGGGCTTCACCACGCCGCCGCGCGCGTACCCTCCGCCGGGCCCGCCGTACCCCGCGCCCCACCCTCCGGCGAGGCCCGGCACGTTGAACCCGCCCAGCCCCGGGATGTTTAACCCGTCCAGCCCCGGGATCCCCCCCGCTCCGGCCCCGGCGCCGCCGTCCTTGGAGGACTTGACCTCGGCGTCGAAGCCTCGCGCCGCGGCTGCTGCGGCGGAGAGGAGGAGAGAGGCGACGAGGAGGAGGAGCATGGCGGTGGGGCTCTTCATGGTTAGTGTGGTGGAAACTGAAAAGGATAGTTCAAAGTGGGTTTGGACGAGGAGGAGGAGGAGAATGAGAGTGAGAGAGAGAGAGAGAGAGAGAAAGAGATGGTTTTAGTAAAGAAGGGGGTGGAAAGAGAGAGATTGAGAGGGAGAGAAAGGAAGGGGAAGCATTAAAGAGAGGACGGTTGGAGCGCTGCCAATTGGGCAGGTCGGCAGTAATTATGACGCGGTGCTTCTTCGCTCAGCGCGTTTGGGAATTGTGACTAGTAAAAAAATACAAAAAAATACAAATAAAAAATTAAAAAAAAAAATCAAGTGCTTCTGTTTTCTTTTCTTTTTTTTTTATTAATACTATTTTCAATAAAAAAATATATAATTAAAATTGCTTTTATTTCTCACTTTTGATATAGCAATTAAACAATAGAAAATTCTTCTATTTGTCATACATTATATATATACTGGATCAGAAATACAAGTAGTACTAATTGTGCTATAATATTTGCTAATTAATTTGGGACGTGGTTTAGGTGCTGAGCACAAGGTAATTATATATATAGGTATAATTACTCATTATATACATGCTAATTAAGCAAATATCTTCATTTTTAAAAAGCTAGCAAAAAAAAATAAACTACAAATTAACTGGTGTACATATATATGGTTCCATAGATTTCTTTTGAACGTGGAGCAAAAATCTGTGTGTTGTGGCCTTTTGACCTGCTTTACATCAATCTTCTAGATGTATACAACAATAATTTTCAACTATAAACAGGTGAGAATAAAGAATTAGTAAAATTAAATTAACAATTTTATTAGCGCATGACTATAATAAAATTAGATTATAGAAAAAAATATTTGTAACACTTTTTTACAAGTGTCTCATTTATAGTTCATCTATATTCAAAATTAAATTATAGGGACATATTTTTGGAACACATTATTGTAATGTATCGTTATATACCCTAGCGACGGCACATATAGCGATACTAATGACAAGTGCCGATATTTTTTTCAGCAGTATTTTTTTTTTTAACTTTTAGCAATATTTAAAAGTGTCGCTGTAGCATAATTTTGTTGTAGTATGCGCAAGATTTATTAATGCTAATTAAATAATTACCATGCATGAAAATATAAATTAAGCTACTAAACAACACAACAGAGGTTCAAATTTTATTTGCACCATATATAATAATGATCTCTTTGTTTCATTCGGTCGCCATTAAGCATAACAGTTCAAATTTTTTTTCCACCAAAAAAGAGTAAGCACTATTCAATTTTGAAAGCTCTCTATTATCATTTAATCTGCACCCTTAAATAGTGCACCACGTATATATAGTACAGTTGTTGTAACTATATATTATCTCTACAAGAAATTTAAAGGTGGACTCGTGGTCGCGCATGTAGATTAGTGATACGGTCGAAAGCGTAGATGAGATTAGAAAAGAAAACACGAGTAGATAGTTAGTGCTGTGGTGGTGCGTGGGCAGGTGGTTTTAGTTATCAAAAGCATATAATTTGCCATAGTTGAATGTGAATAAGTGCTACGAGGACACTTTAGAAAAGGATATTCGCATTAGTGCTCTTACTATATATATATATATATATATATATATATATATACTGTTAAGAGGTGGTTTCCCTCTATTTTTTTCTTTTTTTTTTTTCTTTGTTTTATATGGATATGATATACAGTGTTTGAACTAAAAGGAGCTAATAATTAAGATCTAACCATGCACATGATCAGCTATTACGTGCCCAGAATTAAGCGCATGCTTCCTAACTGCAGTGGAGTTTCTGTTTGATCCAACTGGAGTAGTACTATAGTCAAACTTTACTATGATGAAGGCATGTGTCCCTTCTTTTTTTTTTCTTTTTTTTTTGCGAATATAAAGTCAAGAGATTGTACTATATAATTTGAAAGGTTTCTTCTTGAATATATATTATATATCCTACAAGAGAGGGTGGGTAGCTAGATAATAAAGTATAAGAGTTAGTCCTCATAAATTTTCTGCAAATCCAGTATGTCGGAAATGTTGTACATTATTTAATATTGGGGCCATCCATTAAAAGGCAAATCCATTTTTTAGCAATAGACCCTCAAAATTTTGAGCATTAAAGAGCAATTAAAAGCTATTTAAAAAAAAGGTAATTAATTGTTTTTTGATATTCCTCTTAGATTTAGAAGGTGTTTGGTATATGTAAAACAGTATTTTTTTTTTATTTTTTTGTCGAAAAAATTTATAAAAATAAACATATAAAAAATATTTTTTCAAATCGAAAATAATTTTCGATCCATTAATTTTATGATCAGCCAAAGCACACACGTCTCTTTCGCCAAATGCGGTGGAGCATTTCATATTTAAAGTCAAAAGGAGCGGACACAATTACCATTCCCACTTTATTCTCTCCTTTGTATCTTACAAAGTGTTTATCCATTGACAACCAAGTCCTCAACCCATATCTATCACTCTATTCCGTTCCCATCTTAACTGGGACTTTTGTGAGAAGCAATGTTAACTGGGTTGATTGAAAAAACTGGCCATTGAAAAATAACATATGTTAAGATTTGATTAGATTTGTAATTGAATCCTAGTTGGATTAGGATTAATATTTAAATCTTAAAGAGATAAGTTTGTTAAGATTTAAATATTAATTAGAATAAAAATCTATTTAGACTAGGATTTGGATATTTTTTGATGTAAGCTATAAATATAGCATATATGCTATTATTTGAGGAACGATACAAAAAGAGAGAAAAGAGAGAAGTTTTCTAGGTTTTTAGAAGACGAGAGAAGGGTGAGAGAGATTCAGGAAGAGGGCTCGGGTTGAAGCTACTCTATTGCAGAAGAGAAGTCTGTGCAATCGGTGTAATTCTTCTCTTGGTTAATGAATCTTATTTTACCCGCATATTTTCTGTTTTGGTTTTCTTCTCTTTGTGGTTGTATTGGTTCCAGTTTTGTTGAGAGGTCGGATTGTTGGTAAAAATTCGATCTGACGTTTCCGCTGCGGAATCCCAACTCTAGGCGGTACCGGTGTGGATTGCGGTACCGGAGCGGGTTGCGGATTCAGAGAATCTGATACCGAGGCGAGTACCGGATTTTTTCCAACAACATATATGTGAGTAACATTTCTCCTTGATTAATGGTTCGACCCCAGTTAATTGAACCATTAACATCAGTGATCGAGAAGCTGATAGAAAATATTACTTACATCTAAGGTATTCATATATTTGCTTGAAAAAATTTGATGAATTAATTCTTATTTCTGGGTGAAACCATGCTCATTTGATGTAGGTAATAATTTCTCCTGAAGAGGGGTAGCTAAAGTTGCAGTCAACAACAGGACACAGAATTAAAGAAGGGGAAGGTAAGTTCATGGTCTACACCTGTGATTTAATAAGTCCCACATTTATTGCCCCCTCCTCATTCCTATTGAGATGATGGTTGTGACTGTTTTTTTTTTTTTTTTTTTTTTTTTTTTTTTTTTTTTTGAAAGAGAGGAAGATAATATACTACCATTCGTGATGAATAAGAGGTTGTGATTGTTGGTTTAAAAATATTAACATTTCGTTATAGAGCAGCAAGTCAGACTAGACCGAACTATATTCAAAATAACGAAAGATCGGATCTAATGGAGTCATGTTTGAAATAACGTGAGGTTGATTGAACTCAGTCATAATTGAAATTCGTAAATACTGTAATCGTATGTTTTAAATGAATTCATTATATAGTTCTATTATTTCTAAAATTTAAAATTAATAACTAGCGATAATGATCCAATAGTAATTTAGTTCATGTTAGTTGATCTGCGATCTTCATGCTGGCAACATTTATTATTGAGTTACATTTTCTACAAGTACACAAAATTTATTTACACACAATGAGTTTCTGATGTTTGTTGAAATGACCATATATATATATATATATATATATATATATATATATATATATATATATATATATATATATATACACACGATTATTATATTATTAATAGTATTAAATTATTAGTGTTATTATATTTTCTATCTTTATATTAATTATTTTTATTTGTTAGATTTTATTATTTTTTCAATCACCTATTAAATTCAATGGTCCACTATCATCTCAATCACACATCTTTTAGTTCAAGAGTTAAAAATTTAATAACACTAATAACTTGATACTATTAATAATATTTCAACCTATATATATATATATATATATATATATATATATATATATATATATATATATATATATATATGGGATAATTGCCTGTGTACCCCTGAAATATGAAGAAATATCTGATTTACCCCTCTTATTTTTTTCTTTCCAATATACCCTTCATACGTTCCACCGTTATTAAAAATATCCTACCGTTTCCTTTTGTTAAGTTAACTAGGGTTAAACTAGAGTTAAATAATAATCGGAGTTGAAAACTATCAGATATACCTATTTTGCCCCGGTTTAGGGTTTAGGGTTTAGGGTTTAGAATTTTTTAGGGTTTTAGGGTTTAGGGTTTAGGGTTTTAGGGTTTAGGGTTTAGGATTTTTTAGGGTTTTAGGGTTTTAGGGTTTAGGGTTTAGGATTTTTTAGGGTTTTAGGGTTTAGGGTTTAGGGTTTAGGGTTTTAGGGTTTAGGTTTTAGGGTTTTAGGGTTTAGGGATTTAGGGTTTTAAGGTTTAGGATTTAGAGTATATTTGAAAGGACAAAATAGTAATTACACACAGATAACGGCAGTTTCAAACGGTACACTAACAGAGTTTAACTTCAGGGGTATTTTGGAAAGAAGTTGGAACGTAAGAAGGGTAGTTTTAATATTAGCCTTCTAAGAGGGGTAAATCTAAAAACAGGAAAATTTTTAGGGGTACGTAAAAATTGCCCCTATATATATATATATTCGGCATGTTAAATCAAAGGAAGGCGAGATACCACAAGTTACAAAATATCAGAAAATATACTTATTAGGGCTTCCTGCTCTAGGTCTAGGAATTAAAATGTATCTAGGTTTCAAATGGCAACGTGACACTGATGATTATTTAGTGAGGTTTTTTTTGCTCTTTATAGTGTAGACTCGAAGGGTTAGAACCAGATATTCATTTCATATTTTAGGCTTAATTAGCAACATAAGGTCTTCATCAATTTATCAAAGAACTTTTATTATAGGCAAAACTCCTTTCAACAATAATTGCAGTAATCAGGATCGATCTAGAAAAATAGTATTCTAAAAAACTTTTTATACATCACCATTTGGAGTCCTTTATCTAAAACTCTGTATTCAACACTCAGAATTTTTTTGAAATTCACTAGTGTTATTTATCACTTACTATTCTCTCCTCTTCCTTTTGGCAAGAAGCTAAATACAAAAATTGGTTTTATAAATCTACTATATGATTCAGCACAATATTTTTCGTCTCCTTGTAGATTCTATTATTTGCAATCATACCGAATAACTATACTACTGTTCACGGTCTAGATGCCTAAAATCTTATAAGATTCCAGCTCGGTTTGGTTCGGCTCGATCAAATTTTTAATCCGGATCAGGTCAGACTGAGCTTAGACAAAGAGAAAATAATTTTGAAGGATAAATGTCAAAGTATCCTGGGCCAGCCCGGTAAGACCCATTTTATTTATACTGAATATCCATCTTGAATTTACTGGGCTGTCAGTTAACCACCATATCCATCTTGGATTATTGTAAAATAATTTTTATTTTGTATATCATATTTAAATTAATAATAATTAAAAATAATAATTAAATTGGGTGAAAATTAGATTTTAGTTTTAAAATTAAATAAGAATTAAAATTTTGATACATTTATTTTAAAATATATACCTATATTTTGTTTTTTTCTCAATTCAAAAAATATATCAAAATATTCAATATATATCAACAATAATTTAAATTTAAATTAAGATATGATTTATACTTTTTTTTTAATAAAATATAGTGGATGAAATTTTTTTTTATTCAACTTTATGAATTTAAATTTATTAAAAAGTATGAATTTAATCTTATATAATTTAAATACAAATGATTAAATTGAATATTTTTAAAAAGTAAAAATTTTAAAATTAAGATAGGTAAAAATATACGTACCTACTGAAGCTATACATTATTTTAAATCAACTATCAAATTTTTAAAATTTTGATTTAACTACCAAATTTTTTGCTTTGATTTAGTTAAATGTATAGTTAAGTGTATAAAGAGTCCATCTCTATTTCTCAATCCTCGAGCATATCCTCTCTGACACACTCCTCTCCTCCCCTCATTCTTTTCCGATGTTGCCACGTGGTGTTTTCATATTTGCCGATTCTATTTTAACTCAAGATGTGAATTAGTATTTATCTTTTTTCGTTAAGAATAAGATCGAGTTTTATCTTTATATTTTAAAATATGAATAGAATTTATCCTTATAGGTTAAAGATAAGAATATATTGTTTATTGGTTAAGAAATATATCTTAATTCTAATAATTTATAAATAGAATTTTTTTTTTTTATAAGTTGAATTATAACATACGATACAAGAAGAAATAAATATTCTTCTTTTTCATTCTCTTTCTACGTTATTTCTGAGTTTCCACATTCGTTCTCGGGTTTTGAAAAATCAAGAATTATCGACGATCCAAGAAGACTAGTAAAACAAGTCATTCAATCGGTTTTTAATTTCCGAATACTTTGATCAACACCCGACATGCGTCTTTCTCATCTCCCTTCGTAGCTATCATTTCTGTTCATCTCGCTCTCTTTCGTCGCCCCTCTTATTTAAAAATTTTAAAAATTTATAATTAATCAAATAACTTTATAAAAAAAATTATTTAGATCCAATTTATTTAAAAACGACAATTATTTATCCTTACCGTTTATAATAAAATTAAAAAAAAAATAAATAATTTATTATTTCTTTTAAAAAAATAAATAAAAAAAAAGATGATTTGTTGTTTATTTTTATTTTTTATATATAATTTTAAAAAATATATAAAAATTTTAGAGGCGAATGGCTCACCGCAATAAAATTTTAAAATAATTATTTAGTAAATTATTAATTTTTATAGAGCCATCGAAACCACCCCCGCCCCCCCCCTCCGGTGAGCGTACTTATCACCAAACCTTCCAAATACCGAAAATACCCCTACCCCTGTCGTCTTCGCGGGAACTGGTCTCGGCCCCTTCGGCCCCTCCACCCCATCCACCACTTCGTCCCCTCGGGGCCCACCTCCCCGTAATTTTCCTGGCCCTTTTTTTTAAAAAAAATAAAATAAATTCAAACCATGTAATCTCCATCTGACGGTTCGGAGTCTCTTCCCCTTTTGCGTGTTCCCCATTCCTCCTTCGTCTTCCTCGAGAAACCCTAGCGCCTCCTCCAATGGACCGCTTCGTCGCCCTCTCCCGTCGACATAGGCGGTGGGTCGTCCTCCTCGCTGCCGCCTCCGCCGCCGGGTACGGCGCCTACAGGATCTACCACCACCCCTCCGTCGCCCGCAACCGCCGGAGAATCGCCAGGCTCGCCGGAACCCTAGCCGCCGTCCTTGACGCCGCCGCGTACTCCGCCGACTCCGTGGCCCTCGCCTCCGCCGACCTCAACTCCTTCCTCCGCTCCGATGCCGACGAGGTCCCCGCCAGCCTGAGGCAGATCGCCAAGCTCGCGAGGTCCGAGGAGTTCGTCGGGTCGCTCTCTAGGGTTTCCGAAGCCCTAACTGTTGGGATCGTCCGTGGGTATGGCTCCAGCTATGGCTCCGGGGGAGAAATCGAAGAACTCGGCGGCTCAGAATCGGCGTCTAGCTCTAGCTTCTCCGATAATCTTCTCGATAAGCTCTTCTCCGCCGCTGGATCGGGCTTCGCCTCCGTAGTCGCCGGAAGCTTCGCGAAGAACCTGGTCATCGGCTTCTACGCGAATGGATCCAATAGTGGGGGCGGCAGCTCGTCTTCGTATTCTCCGGATGTTTCTAGGTGGATTGAGGTGATCTGCGGCAGTAAGTGCAAGGAGATGATCGGCAATTGCATCCAGATATTCGTGAGCACCGCCGTGGCGGTCTACCTCGACAAGACCATGGACATCAACACCTATGAAGAGTTATTCGCCGGCCTCACAAACCCTAAGCACGAGTCGAAGATGAAGGACATGTTGGTTACCGTGTGCAATGGCGCCGTAGAAACCCTAGTCAAGACGTCCCACCGTGTGGTCACCGCATCGAACTCTACTTCCGAAGTAAGAGCTGAAACAAATGATAGAGAAGAGGAATTGAAGGGCCCACATGATAGAATTTCGTCTGATCAGAGCAGTAAGAACGGTGGTGGGTGGATAGGTACTGTTTCATCCACATTGGCTGTGCCAAGCAACCGGAAGTTTGTTCTTGATGTCACGGGGAGGATCACTTTCGAGACAGTCAGGTCTTTTCTAGAATTCATGTTGTGGAAGATTTTAGATGGCGCAAGGAGGGGCGTAAATGCTGTTCATGAGGAGGTGATTGGGAGGATTTTGGAGGTGGTGAGGTACATTAGTGCCAAATCTATGTTTGTTGCTACGATATGCATTACGTTGTGCATGCGAGTATTCACTGGGACGAAGGTTTTGACACCCGCTTAAGTTGTTGGTGGAAATTGAAGCCACCGGCTTGAAATCAAGTCCTCAAATGGAACCCTCTAATCAGGTGATAATTCCTACTTATAATGCATTTGATTTCTCTAAATTTTCAAAGTCTAAAGAATATCGAAAACCTATAGTCACTGAACAAGATGCTGTAAACGAAAAAGGAATGATAAAAGCAGAGTAGGGGTGGAGATATTGTTTATACTTGTATATGAGGAGCAATCTCAACCATTTAATTAACTTTGTTATGTCTTAAAGCAAGCACTTCGGTTGTAGGGAGAGTGGTGATTTCATTTTGCACCAAGGACTAATGGTGAAATATGATGTGTAAATAATATACTTTGAGAAGTGTTAGTAAACTTCATTGTGCTGTATATTTTCATATTAATTTTGCTAATTATTACTCTTTGCCTTATATTCTTTTGTTAGTTCTCTGTGTTACGTATGTTAGTTGCTACATTCATGTGGCTTCCTTTGTTACCATGGTTATTGACAGTAAAAGTTGGCCACTATGATCCATTGAGGGATATGACCTACCTCATATTTGATTATAAAGCAATGATTAGCAGCTTGTTATTTGGAGGGACGCTAGTCCAAACCATGTCAAGAAATCTGATAACAGAGTGATAAGGTTACCCACATTATGTTGCGAAGAACCTTAACTTTTCTTCCGTGATTTTTCTAGAACTGTGGTCATATTCTATATAAAAACTCTGCAGCCCCCTGGGCTGTAATGCAGCACTGATCATTTTAGTGTAGTTTAGTGCTTCCATATTAACTCATAACAAGGCTTGGAGTTACTTATAATTGCTATACTTATTAAATCAAGTTTAGATATTATGCTTCTGTAACTCTTCATTTTTGTTCTCCTTAATCTACCGGAGCTTGATTCTGGAAATGTTTACTGTGATGATTGTCTTGTTTTTTTGAATGTGAGTAAACAACAGCACATGTTGTTTGAGGCAAGATTTCTTACTGCCATAAAGATATGGGGAGATAAAATAGTAATTAGTTTGCTGTGCATATGTATTCTAGTATGTATAACAGAAATAGATATACCTCTTTCCATGACCTTTTTAGGAACATTTTTGTGCCATGCATCTGTGGACAAATGATACTATTAAGTTGTATACATGTTACTTATAGTTGAAGCTCCCAAATGACTGTTTAAAATAGTTGTTTCATTTCTTGCGCAATTGCTAGTTGCATGAGAAATACTAATGGCAGTAATATCTCCACAATGTTAACAGACACAACTGTCTTCAGGTAAAAGACTTTCATCAGCTAGCCTTAGAAGAAAAGGACCAGTCTTGATGATGTAACATTTCGAGTCTTAAGAAAAAGAGTAATCTTGACCATGCAATTTTATTTTCACCCGAAGTGGTTTCTAGATGATGAGTTTGTCTATTTTGTATCAGATACAGTTAGTTGCTGATAATAAACCAGCAATGTGATATAATCCAGATGTTAAAATGTTTGCATGCTTCTGATTCTTCTATTCTTGCTGGACCCAAAGACTAACATATTTGATGCATTTTTTCAGTGAGGAAATGCTTTATAATACCACAGAAACTTGCTGGTCTCTATAAGTGATTTAGTTAGAAAGAAGTGGATGGAGATTTGTTAGAGATGCCCATGATCACCATTATATAATCTATTATACTTCTTTGCGGTAGTTTTGGCTACAATATTCTAAAAAAAAATTAATAAATTTCTGCTACAGTATTCCAATCCTGGTGATTGATGGTTATAACTTGAAATTGATGATTTCCAAGCATATTAATATGCTGCTATAAAGGTGTAGTTAGGCACTCAGTGAAACCCGTTTCATGTAGATTTAACTTACTGGTTTCATGTAGATTTAACTTACTGGAAACAAAGAATTCCTCTGTTTTGGATTTTAGGATTTTACAATTTGATGGTTGATATCTTTCTCTTTTCCTGATGGATGGAGAAATGCTTCTAGTGCTATCATTGTCTATGATCTGTATTTTTTTTTTTCTGTTTTTTCTTTTCTTTTCAAAAGCTGTTTGTGTTCCGTTGCTTCCATGAATATCTAACATTAGATCAACTTGTCCAAAATCTGTTTTGTATGCATGACTGCTGCTCGCACGTAACAGCTGCCATGCTGCTTTTGACGAATCATTAATTATAAACTTCGTTATTGTTGATTTCTTGTGTTGGACTTGGAATACAAACAAAGAGGAAACAAGAAAAGCTCAACGAGTTCTCCAATTTTCGTTCCATTTCATGCTGCAAAACAAAAAACTGCTGGACGGTCCACATAAATATTTACACAGCACTATCCAAGTTGAACTAGCATCTAGATAAAAGTTACAAAGAACGCAAAACATTGTCATCCATCTTCCCACAAAACAGATTCCCCAAAATTCATGCTAGTTCTGGTATACTCCCAGCATCCAAAATCTGCAACAATTTACAACCTATTTAGATTTTAGAGGATATGCATCAAAACTGAGAAGAAAAAAAAAAAAAAAAATCTGAAAAATCAACAGACCATAAGGAACTTTAGCAATAACAAAATCTATTTGTGCCAAAAAAAAAAAAGAAAAAAAAAAGAAAAAAAAAAGAGAGAGAAAAAAAGGAACTAAGCAAAAAGGGGGCGTAACCTTTTCACTCCCCTTCCTTCCCTGAGGCTGCTTCATCCTCCTCATTTTCCTCATCGTCCGGTTCCTCCGTCGCCGGTTCCTCTTCTTCGAATCCGCCGCCCATCTCGCACAGCACCTCCCATACGTCGTCCGGAACGGGCACCACCGAAAGCCGCGGCTGCCGCAGCAGCGCGAACCTCTTCATGATCTCCTTCGCCTCCTCCTCCGCCGCCTTCTTCCGTATGTCCTTGAGCTCCACGGGGCGCCGCATCTCCCCCACCGCGCGCACGTCCACCGCACCCTCATCCGCCCCGACTGCGTACCACGGCAAGGCAACCTCGACGACGCCGACGATGCGGCGGTCGGAGGGGCGGCGGCCGGAGTGGTAGAAGAAGCAGCGGTCGCCGGCGCGCATCGACTTCATGTGCTTGACGGCCTGGCGGTTGCGCACGGCGTCCCACGGCGCGACGCCGCCGCTCGACGACACCTGGTCCTTCCACGACCACTCTGATGGCTCCGTCTTCAGCAACCAGTACCTCCGACGCCGCTTCCCCATCTCCCTTTCCCTTTCTCAGACCCACCCCCTTCCAGCACCTTCTAGAGATTTGGAGAGGAGAGGAGAGACAGAGTGTCGGGCACTGACGTAACAGCAAATGTTCGAACCGAACCGAACTAAACCAAGAACCCGACCCGACGCTGTAAGCGTTCAGTCCTATCTCTCACTCAGGAAATATATATTTATAGAGAGAGAGATTATATACTCTCCGGCTGCGTTTGGTTCGGGAATAAAAAAAATTTAGTTATATCGGTGATAGGTATAAGTTATGATTTTAGCAGGAACTAGTGTAAATTTGCGTTTCGGTTTAAGAGTTATACCGGATTTAAAAAAAATTTTGTTTGGTAAATTATATAGAAATAAGAAGAATAATACGAATAAGAGAAAATTATATTTGGTTGGGAATACAGGAATAAGAAGAATTAAGGGGTTAAATATTTTTATTTACTAATTTGCTTTTAATGATATAATTTAAAATTAAATAAATTTATGGTATTATTCAACCTTATATTTAATTTAGATAAATATTAAAAAATTCAAATAATATTTACAATTAAATATTAAATTGTAATATTAATATTAATATTTAATATTAAATATTAAATATTAATATTTAAAATTAATAATTTTTTTTTACAAAACTGAAATAAAATAAAATTTTTAGATTTATTAAAAAATAAGTTAAAAAAATAATATTTATTAAATAAAAAAATTTAAATTTTAAAATTTATAAATTTAAATATTTTTAAAAATTTAAAAATTCTAATTTAAAAAAATAAAAAAAACTAATTTTTATTAGTGTATGGAAAAGAAAGAAAAAAAAAGAAAAAAAAAATAAAAAGGTGCCGTGGAGAGAGAGAGAGAGAGAGAGAGAGAGGAGGTGCAGAGAGAGAATGGTTGTTGAGGCCCACGTGATGCTACCCCTTGCCTCGGTCACCGCGCCGCTCCGTCTTTAATTCGGCTATTCCGTAGTGGGGAGGGGATTGCTAAACTCCCTTAGCGGGTTATCCCAGGATAACCCGCTAAGGGGGGGTTTAGCAATTTCCCCTCCCCCAATTAGCGTTTGGGCACGCCATCAATGCGTAGCAACACATAATTAAGTTGCAGGAAGTATGCAGATATGTAAATGGGTGCAATTATAGTAATGAACTCTCAAACCGCGAACTTTGACTCTGCACACAGTACGGCGACAGTAGGTCGTGGAAGGGTGGCTGAAGTCACGAGTTCGTCTAATGTCCCAATTTGATAGAGCTCTACAAACGGGCAGTTCATTGGACTAGCTGAGTTTCTACTCCGGCATAACAGATACGCCCTTATAGATGATACCAGAACAAAAGAGAAAAGAATCAGG
>CM054932.1:28420579-28493079 GCA_029168755.2 Tillandsia fasciculata | reverse complement strand
ATATATATTAAATATATTTTATTCAAAAATTGGTTCCGACAGTTTATTTTGAAAAAAGAAAGAAAAATTAGCATGTCATCTTGTTTAGTTAATCTTTTTTAAAATTAAATTTAGTTGAAAATTATAAAGTAAATTTTAATATTCTAAATATCAACTATTAATTTTTTATTTTTTTTTTATCTCCGGCATTAAAAAAAAAAAAAAAAGAAAAAAAAAAAAAGAGGTAAGTTTTATATGGTGATGTTAAAAAAGCAAAGTTGTGTATTATTACCCTTCTCTTTCCCATATATGATATAACACCTCGATCACCTCCTTCCACTCTAGCTTTAGCGCTCGCGTATACGCGCTCATCAAATCAAATCATCATGCCTACAACCACCACCCCCTCATCCCCACGCTGCGTCGCCTTCTTCGCCAACCTCCGCTGCTACGGCGCCGGCAGAGCCGAGCCGCGGACGAGGCGATCTCCGTGCGGCCTTGGCCCGGCGCCGCCGGCTGGCGGGGGGTGCGCGCGGCTCGACAGGGTGGCGGCCTGGGTCGGGGGCGGCGTGGCGGCGGCATTCTTCGCCTCCCTCGACCGCTGCTCCTGCGTCCGCGTCCCCACCGACGACGACCGCGACGACCCCCGGGACGCCGCCGCCGCTCCCCTCATCTCCGACGACGGAAATGCCCTCGCCGCCTCCCACCCCCACCTGAGGAGGACGAGGAGAGCCCAGGAGTAATAATAATTAATTACGATAAGAGTACTATCGAGGATCGAGCAGCAGTCGACAACGTACGGAGGAGGGTATTTTGAAGGGTTTTTCTTGTTTTTAATCCTCTGTTCTATCCGAGTACTTTACTCTTCCATGCATGTTGTTATTGCGGGTACGTAGTAGTACTTCATGAAGCAACGTACAATTCATTTTGCTGAGTTCTACTCTTTCTTTCTTTTTTTTTTCTTTTTTTTTTTATATTAAAATGGTTAAACATATATAGCATAACAGGTCACAAAAAAAAAAAAAAGGTTTTGTAATATATAATGCAGGTAATCCCAACTTACAGGTGATGATATAAACACTTGCTGCGTGTAGAAAATTAATTTAGCAAAAACTTACAGAAGATAATTTATGGCAATTAAGTTCTATTTAGATGATAAGTTTGCAATCGAACTTGATGGAAAGTGCTTTTCAATGAACACTGTTTTTGAGGATATGCGACTCTATGTAGATGCTATATTCTTTGAACGCATTATGAAGCTCGTGATAAAAAGTGTTTCCTAGAATTAGATGCATATCTTCGGTGCCAAGCACAAAAAATCATTGAAATGCTTTGGCATTATATTTTTATCAGTTGGTACTCTACGTACTTTATCCGGCACGGTCCAAAAAATTTCAATCAATTTGGGCCTGTGCTTGCATAGATTTATGATGATTTTATAATGCCAAGGCCCAGTCCAAATTGCCAAATATATAATTGTCCAAAGGTAAAAAGAAATACTTGGGGTTCGCCCTTTTAATTTTACTATATGTTATTTTCATTTGTTTTATTTGATACTTTAACTTTGAATATATCGTTTATTTTTACAAATTTTATTAATATACTTTACATAATTCTTATCATTATAAAATAATTAAAGTAAATAATTAATAAGCCTAAATTTTTAAGATCAAGGTATCGTTCACGGGATTGACATAGTTATCATGTACCGCTTTCGTGCCACAATTCCTCAACATTGTAATGATAAAAGGAGTTTCTACGAACAGATCCAGTAAAAAAATGTTTTCAATCAAAAGAAGAACAGTGAAAAGTCTTTTTAAATTATCCTTTTGTTTAACTTTAATTTGTAAGTGACAGACGCATCAACTAAAAGAGGTTGGTGCGATCTACTATTTACATGCATTGAAAATATGGGCCATTGAACGGATGCATGAATCTAAGCAGGCTTCAGAAAGAAAAGGAACTTTAGTTTTGTCAGAAAAAGAAAAAATAAAATAAAATAATACAAGAGGTTCTGCTGGAACAATCAAATGATAGGACTGCTGATATGACCTTTTTTATCCCAAGGTCTAATTAATATATAAGATTCTTTGCAAATTTCATAGCCTTTGGATCAAAATTTCATTTTAACTCCTAAGTCCAACCCTAAACTTTTCCCTGATTCTGATTTACTGGTTTTCTGGCATTGCAGTAAAAGTTACTGCTACCATCTTCAAGATCTATGTCCTTCGTGCTCTTTATAAGTCAGCTTAATTATGTGCCAAACTCAATTTTTACACAGCTCCTCACATGTGAATGCCTAAAGAAAATACAAATGTTTTCTTTCAGTTTCTGGTTTATTGGGTCCAGTGAAATACATAGCATTTAGCTGTAACCAATTCATGTAGATCAATGTGTTCATCTGACCTACTCCCAGGCCACAATTTGGCCAACTTGGAATGCCCACTGCTTTTGCTCTACAAGCTACCTCCTACCAGTCTCCTCCCCACTACGTGATCTTCATGTCTAGCTTATAAAAATGCTACAAAACAAACTAAATCATTAGCTTTGTATTTATCCGCATCTTCGATATATTCGCAGAATATTTTCCATCTCTAAGCATGCACGCACTCAGATATTATCGTGCGTGTCCATTCAGAATTGAACTCAGATCTAGTGCTCCATACTCGTACTTTTAATTTTCTTCTGCACTAAGATATTGGCCATATGAAAGTTTCAAGTTGGAAGTTTTACTAAATTTAAATAATTAGACTTTTTAATCAGAAACTAGCTAGGTTCAATCTTTTTATTACTTATTTTTACAACCCTCACAACTATGACCTTTAATTGTTGGCGGCCCAGTACTGCTCTTTGTCCAAGCACTACTGGTACAACTTAATTTTCTTTGTGCATTCGCTTCTTTCCTAAGTCAAAAGGAAATAACTTTTTTTGCTTTGTTTGGAAGGATCGATTCTGAATTCAATATATGTGTTAGATGTGACTCAAAATTAGAATCGTTTCGATATGATGATTCAGGTTCGCCGATGGCTTCGCGGTGCGACTTCGAAATTTTGTGGATGTCTGTGGTAGAAGCGAAGAGCTCGGGCCTAGCCCGAAGCCCTAATTTTTTCCTTTTGTTTGCCCTAGAGAGATCGAGCGATTGTACAAAAAAAAAAAAAAAAATGAACTCTTGTATTCCCTCTTTTCTACATAGTGAAACCTCTCCTCTTTCGCCCGTAATTTTTTCCCTGCAAAGAATTTTCCACGTAAATCTGTGTGTTAATTATCTGTCGTGCAATTTTGGTTTTACTTCTCTGTCGAGATCGCCAATTGATTTTTGTTTAGTTTGTGCGCTCGTTGCTAACAATATGTCCGTTTGTGCGTGTTATATTTTGTCGTCACTTTAATTATATCTCTGATCATATGTGATTTCTTTTATACATATGAATGAGGTTTTTGAAGATTAATTATGTGTTGCTTAATTTTCCTATGACTCATCTTTTGGAAGTTTCTAGTGTAAACAATAAGATTGTTTGGTACAATGAAAATGATCTTTGTACTATTTACAATCACTAAACCTTTGTTGGCGGCCCACTGTGCTCTTCGTCTAAGCACTAGTACAATTTTTCTTGATGCTCACTTTTTTCCTAAGTCAAAAAGAAATAACTTTATCTGCTTCTTTTCAAAGCGATCTTAATTCAATATATGCATGCATTCGTGCCTATTATAATTTGGCATTACTTTAGTTATATTTTTTATCATATCTAATCTCTACTGTACACGTAAATAAAAATTTTTAAGATTAAATTTAAGTTGTATAATTTTCATATGACATGTCTTTTGAGAATTTTTAGTGTAAACAACAATAAGATTGTTGCCATATATTTTATTTAAAATCACTAAAAATAACTTTAGTTTTACTTAATCGATTGGATACAATGTCACGCAATTGTTTGTACTTTGTTGTTCTTAACCCGAGTGATTGATTCCAATTTCATCCCTTAATTTCATTCTCATCTATGTTCCTTCGAGATTAAGTTAAGACCCCCCAAAAAAAAACGTGGATCCCTCCCACAATTTTGTATGTTTCTTTTTCAATACACTTTTTTTTTTTTTTTTTCTCCAAACAAAGTGATATTCCTTTCATATTTATCCTTAATAATTAGGTCCCTAATTTTTATATAGGTCCTTTTTTTCCATTTCTAAAGATAATTAGATATTACAGCACCTTTTGAACTTAAAATAACTTTGATTAATTAAATTTAATCAACATTTCAATTTGGATCCAATATATGTGGTATTAGTGGTGGTAAATATCACTTCACTATTTACCGAACTTTAGTACGTAACGGCACTCTCGCCGCAGACAAAACCATCCACCAATGGCCACGCGCCACGTCAGATTTTCACTTCGAGGCGGGACCCACTCGCATCTCCCTTCGCGCGCTATAAATACCCTTCCCCCTCCACGCCTTCCTTCCCTTTTCCCCTTCTTCCCTCTCTACCCCCTCTCCGGCGCTCGTATTTACGGCCATGCCATTCTCCTTCGACGAAGCGGACACGCTCCTCTCCCTCCCTTTCTCCCTTCTCGAACCCGACTTCGACTTCGGGTTCGGGTTCACCCCGTGGCCGGACCCGACCCCTCCTCCATCCGACCAAACCGGCGCTCAAACCGAACCGGACCGGTCCCTCTCCCCGCCCGAGCCGGACCGTGCGCCGTCCCCGGCCGAGGAGCGCCGGCTCCGGCGCATGATCTCGAACCGCGAGTCGGCGCGCCGCTCCCGCATGCGGAAGAAGCGCCACCTCGAGGAGCTCCGGAGCCGCATCGCGCGCCTCCGCGCCGAGAACCGCGAGCTCGCCGCGCGGCTCGGCGGCGCCGCCCACCTCTCCGCTCTCCTCCGTCGCGACTCCGACCGGCTCCGGGCAGAGTCCGCGTACCTCCGCTCCCGTCTCGCTCTGGCGCACCGCGTCCTCCTCTTCCGCCGCCTCCACCCCCTCGCCTCCTCGCCCAAGGCCTCCCCCTTATGTTGGGAGCAAACCCTAGCGTCCCCAATCACCTAGAACGAAATACATGAGGCCAAAATTTTGGATTACACCAACTCTCTCTCTCTCTCTCTCTCTCTCACTCATGTAAATTTTAAACAACGATGGAACGAAATTGGAATTGTTCCCGGTCTCTTTTGAAAAAATAAAAAAAAAAACCGGCATTTTTTTTTTTGGATAATGATTTGGGACGGACCGGAACAAACCCGGTTCCACAACAACGCGTCGCCCCCGATGACTCTCTTCGTATTTAACGTCGCCTCGCCGCTATCTTTGCACGACGAGACGAAAAACAAACCGGCGCGACGGTCTTAAGCTGAGACTACGAAATACATTTATATATCCGCCCACGAACAACTCGTTGCAGTACTCACTGACCCTGTTGTTAGATAAATTTGTGTGCCTAATGCCTATAAATTTATATAATATATATAGAAAATGCCGTATAAATTTACTAACTAATACACCACCAAATTTTGTAAAAAACCACAAGTATTTCTTTTTTTTTTTCAACTTTACTCACAAAATATTTTTAATTGCCATTGTGGAAGTGTTCATGAATCTATTTATATTATTATATCACTAGAATGCTTAATGAATCAATAAAACACTCTACTATAATATACGTGCCGACATATTAAGAGAGATATATATATATATAACTGTTCTAATTAAAAAAAAGAAGTTGCGGAAATATGTGCATTTCTCACTCTAATTGTGAATCAAGTGGTTGTCCCTTGTGTGTGATTAATGACCCTTTTTGGGTGCTTGAAATTATGGGCTCTTCGAAAAAGCATTGGGCGTAATTAAGATGTACCATTTGTATTTTTATATCCATTACGTTTCAATCATCAATCTAAAATTAAGTTTGGTGCCCATCACGATCGCCACGTCTAAAGCAAAAGGCCATCCCTTTCCCAAGGCAAATTTAGACTCGGATGCTTTTGTTTTAAGTGGGTGCATTTGGTTTTGGTGCACCTTTTATTGTACCTCTCAGTGAAAGGATTAATCAGGGTGCAACCTCACACTTTGGTCACTAAGAATAGGACATTTATGTTTTCATTTTTCTCTTTGTTGATAGCGAAAGAGAGGAAAAAGTCTCTATCTATCTATCGCAAAAGTCTAATTAATCAGAAGGAAAATACTTGTTTTGTTATAAAATAATATTTTAAAAAATTATTCCCATTGAGTCTCCTCTTGGGCTGAGAAGTCCAATTGATAACGAAGCCCAGTAAAACAAATTGGTCCTGAATTAGAATGTTGGGCCTGTTTGATTTTACTTGTCGAAAATGCTACTGTTTGATTTTACTGGGCTTTTGCTTTTCATATTCATTTCTAGAGCGAAACCAAATAAAATTTAAAATTTTGTAGAGTTCCTAGAAATGAAGTTGGTTTCTGTCTATTTTCGAGAAAAAGTAAAAAATTTGAACTCCGGATTCCCAAAGTACAACTCCATGCCGGGCTCCATGGCTATTTGAATCATCACATCAAGCTGGACCGTTGAATGTGCCATTGTTCCATCCACCTCTCTCACGCAATGCATCGACTAATCTCAAAAAAGTTAGTATAGGTTGATACATTTTCGACTCGATCATTAAAAAAAAAAAAAAAAAAAAAGAGGTCTAAAACTTGTTAACTTTTTTAATACAAGTCTTTTGATTATCAAAGCATTCTACGATAAAAATTTATAGGTGCAGTATTTTTAACGCTTAGCTTGTGCAATAATTTCTCTCTCTCTCTCTCTCTCTCTCTCTCTCTCTCTCTCTCTCTCTCTCTCTCTCTCTCTCTCTTATTTATTTTTTAATCTCTTGATCGCCTCCTTTTTAGCTGTACTTTAACACTCTTCTCTTGCGACCGTAGCCTTAGAGGAGGTGCGTGTGAGCGTGCGAGGGCGTGTATGCGAGTGTGGGACCACTCTTGTGAGCACATTCACAAGCATCTTGACGCAAATAAAGTATGCAAGCTAATAGAGTAACCATGTTGCTCATGTCTCCTAGCCTTTTCTCGGGTGGAGTAGCAAAGTAAATAAATATAATCAAAAAAAATAAATAAATAAAGAGGGGGGTTGGAATTGTCCTGCAGGGGGTTGGAATTGTCCTGCAAATGTGTAGCACAGAAGAGAGATTTGAGGGTTCAACACATGGCCACTGCTCAGAGAGATTAATTAGGATAGTCAGATTTTATTTATTTTTTTTTTTTTTTACATTTTTTTTTTAGAGTAAGATTTTTTTTTTTTTTTTTTTTTTTGCATCCTTCCAAATTATAATATAGTTTCACGTACATCATCGTAATATTCACAATTAACCACACATATATACTCTTTTTACCTTTTTGTCCTATAATGCTAATTCAAAAACCAGTTGTACATGCATCCTAGGGATTGGATTTACGAAAAAGAATCTTTGCAATGTTCAAAATTATATATATATATATATATATATATGAATCCGATTAGAATACTATCGATAGCACCAAATAATTAATAGTATTAAGTTTTCAATCATTGGATGAAAAAATATACGGTTGGAATTATAATGATTACCTAAAATTTTTACTATTCAACTAACCACTTAGTAAACTCTAGAGGACCATTATGATCTTAACCACACATTGTTTAATCCAATGGCTAAAAACTCAATAGCACCAATGATTTGATACTATCGACAGTATTCCAGCCTAATTCTCTCTCTCTCTCTCTTTATATATATATATATATATATATATATATATATATATATATATATTTCAAATTTTAAATTAATTTCACCATTCTTTTCGTCCAAGTATAAAATGTCAAAAGATGCATATCTAATATGAAGCATTACAATATTATATAGGCAGTGTCTTGCTTTACAACTAAAATTTTATGAGATTTGTGTTTTAACACGCCACTATTTAATTGCATGGAAAAATAAATAAATAATAATAAAAAAAACAAAACTCTGAATTAAACTGTTCTAAATGTTTGCTCTAAAGTATCAAACTAGATTTTTTTTTGGGGGGGGGGGGGGGAGTGGTGTTGGGGGGAATTTGAACTCAAAATCTGATATTTGATATTATGTGAACTTTTTCTAGTGCAGCAAGAAATAAACATGGCCATTCATTTTTTTTTTTTTTTTTGGAGAAAGTGATAGTTTTGAAATGTTTGAAGCAGTCTCCATGGTACATTTGGAGAGCAGCAGACAAAACTACCCCCCCCCCCTCTCTCTCTCTCTCACTCTCTCTCTCTCTCTCTCTCTCTCTCTCTCTCTCACCCAAATCCCAACAAGAAATCAGTTCAATCTTTTCCCCTCTCTCTCTCTCTCTCTCTCTCTCTCTCTCTCTCTCTCGGCATGAACACATGTCTCTCACTACTGCCCACCAAACCAAAGTAGGGACCATAAGATACTACTCTTCAAACCCCCCGCCCCCCCTTCTCTCTTTTTTGGCCACTCTTTGGTGATCACATGATGCTATCCCAACCGTCCATCCATCCATCTATTCATCCATCCATCCCCATCAAAAAATCCACATCCCAATCCCCATCAACTAAAGCTGTTTTAAAGGGAATGATTTCCTTATAATGAGTTTGCTTTGCTCTGCGAAAGAGAGAGAGAGAGAGAGAGAGAGAGAGAGAGAGAGAGAGAAAAGGGGAGTATATATTTTCTGGGTTTTAAAGTGTCTGTCCCACTCCCACCCCTCTCACCAAATGGCTCAAAAGGGCCTCAAAACAACCCCCAGATCCTTTCCAGCTTTGGCTTGCCTCAAGGGTAGCTTTTGTGTGTGAGGATATATATATACATAGAGAGAGAGAGAGAGAGAGAGAGAGAGAGAGAGAGAAATGGATATTGCTATTTTCACTTTAAGCCTATTTTTTCGCTTTTTAAGCAATTCTTCTCATCTATTTGCTTAGTTTCCTAGCAAGGGGAGCGAAATGGCTTCTCTATCTAAAGGCCCCAAGGCAATGCAGTATGGGAGGAGGCTGTTTGAGCTACTGGAGGAGCAGCAGGAGCCCTTCCTTCTTGATGTGTACCTCTCAGAGAATGGCTTCTCGACTGGAGCTTTAAAAGCTGAGGGAAAGGCCAATTGCTACCCTGTGAATCTCTGCAGAAGGATACTCAAACTCTGCAGCCATGGGTGGTTGAAGAGGAGGTGCAGCAGCAGAGGTGGCAGTAATTTGAGGCATGTGTTGGGTAAGCTTTTGCATCAGAAGGCGGTGAAGAAGGCGTTCAATTGGAATGGCACAGCTAATGCTGGGAAGGGGAGGATGGGTGCGTGTGGGTGCTTCCCTGAGCTGGGTGGCAGCAGCAAAAACAGTTTGGTGGAGTTTCAGAGGCTTTCTAAATTAGGAAAAATTCATGATGGGAAATCAGATGGGGAGGTTTCATGGAGAGCAATGGAGGTGGAGGAATCAAAGCAGCTTAGTCCAGTGTCTGTTCTTGAGCTGCACTCTGATGAAGGCTCCCCCATTCATAGCCATTGTAAGTTACATGTTCTTTATTTTTACCTTGTCCTTTTCTTTTTAAGTTAAATTGTTTGCTAGAATGGTCTTCTTTCTTAGGTTTTTTTTTTTTTTTTTTTTTTTTTTTTCTTTTTTTTAAGGTGGTTAGAATAATAATTTTGAGAGTCAGAAAACAAAGTTTTAATTTGGAGATTCCACTTTCCCTGCTCTGAAAAACTGTTCCAAAAATTTAGCATACATAATTTCATTTTTTAGATAATATTTTTATGAGATAACACAACACCCTACGATTTCTGCAGATGAGGATGAGGATGAGGATGATAAGCCCTCAACTTCAGGCAGTTCACCAAAGAAAGCTTTTGATGCTTCTTGGCAAGGTTTTGAGAGGCTTCTTGGGTCTACTTCCCCCACTATTAGTCATCAAAATGCAAAGGAAAATAAGGAGTTGGATCAACCAGACCAGGTCATGACATTGCTGGAATGTCCAATGGAAGTGGAGTGTTTGAGCCCACAATTTGCTGAGAAGCTCATTGAGGACCAGCTCTTCTCCTGGGAGAAAATGAGGGTAGATTTTGTGAAGATACCCACTTTGATAGACTCAGATATCTCAAAATCCACCAAAGAGTGGAGCCAATTCCACCCAGAGATGACAAAGATAGGAAAAGAGATAGAGAATCTCATCTTTGAAGAGATCAGGAGAGAGAGTGTGCTAGACCTGCTAGGCTCTCATTGTACATTGGAAACATGTTAGATTAATTCTACTAACTACTATATATTAAGCATTATTATTATATTTATTAAAGTTATTAGTGGGTTTCTTTATAATTACTCTAATAAGTCTTTGTCTTTTTTGTATCTTGGGTTCCATGCAGGATGTAGCTTCTCTGATACAATTTTTGCCAGAGGAAAGAAAAGACAAAGCACACACCTTCCTCTAGCTGTTTTATTGGTTGGGTTTAATTAATGCTAAAAGAGTCAAAGGTGTATTACATTGAACTTAATAATTAATAGCACCACCTAGCACTTTTACAGCATGCCAAAAAATAAAAGGAAACTAATTTAGTAATTAATGGTGATCAATTAATTATGAAAACATTGAAGGACACTTGGCAGGGTCTCTGGACTCATCTGTTAGAGTAGGAATAAACAATTTGGTGGTTGCAAAATAGAACTCATCATCTCCCCATTTGTCTAGGTTTAATTACCAAGGAGATTGGAGTTATCTGGTTAGTGTTCTTCCAACTTCCTCTTGGACAGCTAGAAAGTGGGGGAATCATGGGAGCAAAGTGGGTGGTGACCAACTTTTTCTTCTTTTTTTTTTCCCCTTTTTTTTTTTTTTTACTTATCCCATAGTGCATCATCACCTTTGGCAAAGTGCCAAATGTAAAGATAAATTTTACTCCTTTAATTATAGTTGGATTTAGCCTTTTTTTTTATTTTAAAAAATAATAAACGTGCACCTTAATTAATTTTGTTACAAAATTCCAAAACTGGACAATTAATGAGAGACTAAAATTAAGCAATATTTGCTTAAGATACATGTTTTATACATGAGAGTGTTCTCAGTTTTCACACGTGTGTTTGGCGCGTAGGGGTGCATGGTAGTAAACGAGCAGTAATAATAGGGGCCTGTCACGGTCCACCGTTCTACCAAGCCATGTGCATATTAATTGTGTACGATCCGTGAGGGATGCACCTTTGACGTTGATGCCCCAACTACAAATTATTTCCTAAACTTGGTTCGCCAAATCACCGATACGCTATTATCGTTAATACAAAAAAAAAAAAAAAAAAAAAAAATACTGTACCAAGCATTGATGGAATGAGAGGCGCGGAGATCCGATGAGTGATTTGCAGTTGACGTACGTGGTGAACGAAGTGTAGGCAATATGTTCGATGCCCCGAACTCCCCAACTCATACTCGATCCCCGTTTGTGAAGGGACCATTGATTGAGGTTGTGTTGCTTCTGATATGCCGCGCGTAACCCTTGTCTCTCACCACCTGCATTTACTGTTCCATCCTTACAATCCATCTAGTCCAACATAAAACAATTTCATTGTGATTCTTGTATTAGTGATATATATATATATATATATATATATATATATATATATATATATATATATATATATATATATATATTGCTAAAATCTCTTTAATAGTTTTGTCCATGAAGATATGAGACAGAAGTTTAGATCAAACTTTAATTACATTGTGTCAATATATTTATTCGAGGACCACCGAGAGGAATAATGTTTAATTTTGTTAGATGTGACTTCGAAATTAAAAATTATTTCGATTTTATATTTTCAGTTCACCGTCAGCTTAACGGTGTGACGATAAAATTTGATAAATTTTAGAAAAAAAAATTTGAATGTCTACGGTGGAAGCGAATGGCTCGGACCGTCCGAGCCCGAAGCCCATCACTGACATCGGATCCAATAAGTAAAATTTGTTAAAAAAAATTTTATTCTCTTTTTTTTTTTTCTAGAGAAATCGAGTGATTGAATCATTAAAAATATTTTGTATTTTTTTTTTTATATATATAGTGAAACCTTCTTCGTCCGTCATTTTTTTTCTGAAAATTTTTTTCATGTAAATTTGTGTGTTTATTTTAATTTTTAGCGTGTATTTGAAATTTATTTTTGTGTGATAATCGCGCTTGATTTTGTTAAATTTGTGTGCTTATTGCTAACAAATTTTATTGCTGTAGTATGAATCGACCGATTGTAGGTCCTAATGGGCATTTGAGGGATTTTGAGATTGTTAAAACTTCGCTTCTGTGATTCGTCCCTAATCTTCTGCACTTCACTCTTCTCTCTATTTTTATCTCCTCTCTTCCAATGTCTGGTATTTTTTCTTTTCTTAATAATTTCTTATCTTCTTTCTAACTTGTTCTTTTCGTTTTTCTTTTAGAGGTTTTAGCGATTTTCTTCGTGCAACTAAATTTAGTTCTCTTAATGAACGAAGAGAATAGCGCGCTCTCTTGCTCTTATGAAGAAAAATTATAAATATTAATTTCAGCCAAATTAAATATGCAGTTTTATTTTATGGTTTTATAATATACTTGACTCTACCACTGAAGGAGAGTAGCCACATTTGATAAAATTAAATGACAACCGCTTTTGTTGTTTGGAGAGCCCTCCACTTTTCTTTTTTCTTTTTCTTTTTCTTTTTCTTTTTTTTTTTAAAAATTTTTATATAGCGAAGAGTCAGCTTCGTTTTAACCAAAAAATACAAGGTTTTAGAACACACATAATTGTATTATGAATCTTCGTTTCGACTAACCAAAACAGTACATAAATACAAGGTTTTATGTACCAAAAACATACATAAATTTTTTTCTGCACTCCTCCATAGTACAAGTTTTTTCTATTTGTACCAAGGCATCACTTCCAGAAAATTAAGTCATATTAATGATGCACCATTATAAAAGCTATACTAATATTTAATCACCTATATTAATTAATGAGATCTTAATTTCCTTAACTTACATTTCCAATAATGGATGTAAAGAAATTAAGTGCATGATATCTATTTGATACTTAACACACTATGTCAAAGTATTAGTTAGGCTCTTATTTCTTTCAACACAAAAGAAAAAAAAAAAAAAAAAAAAAAAAAAAAAGGGAAATTAAAAAAACAGTAGAATCTAATTAAGTGTCACAAGCTATTTACGGAGATATATTTATATGCCAACAAAGGAGCAGCAACACTCGTCCTAGAACACAACTAGGACGATCGAGTTGCAGCGATTATGAATTGGAGCAGCAACACTCGTACGTCCTAGAACACAACTAATGCATGTGCTCTCACAGTAATTAATAAAAGGCATCAGTGTATTTGGTTTGGCCAAACAAAGAGAGGCCTATGTCCTAATTGTCTCTTTGCTATGATTCGTGGATGGATGTGGACACTGTTTGTGAGCCCTTCTTATGCAATACCTAAATCTTATGGCTTAGTTCATTTTCGTAATAAATGCTTCTTAAAAACAAAAAAAAAAAAAAAAGGAGTTGAACCCTTTATATATTTTGTTCAGTTTTATATATTGTAAAAATAAGGGGCACAAATTTTTCAACGAAGAAAATATGTGTATATGATCAAGGGTAAATTGTTGCCTAATTTTAATTACCATTTTGTTTATTGGCCTAATTAAGAATATTTTAGTTGCAAATTAAATCTCTTATATTGTTTGTTAAGACATAGATCTAGTAGCTAAAGATTTTGGGTGAGAAAATAATAACTCTTGGATGATCTATATATCACCAGATTAGAAACCTAATTAAGTTTCTTCGAGAAAAAAAAATATAATAATTAGAGATTTAATTGTAATTGAATTTTAAGAAAATATATATAAGACTTTTCTGTGAAAGTGAGGCCAAATGATAATATTTCAATAAATGTTGATCGAATATAAAAATATTTAAACATCATGCCCTCTAATTAATAGCTTGAGTTAAAAAGAAAAAGAAAAAAACAAATTAAATAAAATTGTTGTTTCCCATGTCTAAAAGCAAAAGGTTTTGAGTACATTTATTAAATCCAACCCATGCAAGTTCCTAATTTCTTATCTAGGCCATTTGATTCAAACCCAAAACAATACAAAGTGTTTTTTTCCCTTTTTTTTTTCTTTTAATTTTTTTTTTTAAGGAACTAGCAATATATAAAGAACTGTTGCTCCTTTAGACATAATTAAAATGAGGAGAATGAATATTATTATATTATCTAACTTTGGATGCCTCTTCCTTCTCTGTCCTCTCTTGTCCCTCGCACGTGCGTTGTGGGAGACCAATGGTCCAGGTTTTAACTAAATGAACCTGGATTTTCATTTCAATAATAGATCATAACCAAGTTATATATGTATATAATATGTATCCACATGGAGTGATTAATTCCATGAGAAGAGAGAACCAAATCTAAACCACATGTGGAATGTGCATTTGCTTATTTGTAATTGAGAAAACACCAGTAATAATTAGTAGTTTACCATTCTCACAAGCTTAAAAAAAAAAAAAAAAAAAAATAAACTATATATATATATCCTAACATGGAGGTCAGGTTTTTAGAGAACTAATTAAGAACAAAAAGGGTTCTGGACAGAGTAAGAAATGATAAATCCATTAGGTTCTGGACAGACAGATGGTGCGGTGAGAGGACCCTTCAATTCTGCTTTCCAGAGGTCTATACCGCTGTGACGAAAAAATCAGTTTTTGTGGGTGATTGCTTCGGGAGTAGCGGTTGGAGATGGCGAAAAATTTTAAAGAGGTCCTCAGCGGGGGGTGTGAGGGGGATCAGAGGCGTGCGACAACTAAAGGAGCTCCTAGCGGATGTCACACCACGAATAGGGAACGATGGGGTGTTTTGGCGTTGGCATGACAAGGGACTCTTTACTGTGAAGTCTACCTATTCGACCATCAGTGATGGGGGTATTAGAGATGCATACGCACGATCTCTTTGGAGCTTACGGATGCCGTTACGTGTGCAGATTCTGATTTGGTTGATACTCAAACGGCGCCTGCTAACGACAGATATTCTGATGTCGAGAGGGTGGGTGGGGAACACGTTGTGTGTGCTTTGTGGTTGTGCCGATTAGACGATTGATCACCTCTTTGTGAGATGTGTTTTTTCGCAATTCGTGTTGGGGATGTGTAATGGGGCTATCTGGCCTCAGAAAGTCGGGGATGATGTTAGGAGTGTCTGGGAGAGGCTGATGACTACAGATAGATTTTCGTTTCATGTTAAGCAGTTATCCTTTTGTCGGCAGCCTGGTCAGTGATTTGGGCGATTAGGAATAAAGCAATCTTCGATCATGTAACCACCGACCCACTTTGTGCGGTAAGGTGGGTCAATAGAGAGGTCCATATGTAGAAAGAGTTGTTGATGGGAGGTTAGGGCTGCAATGCTTTGCTGTATCTAATTTAATTTTATTTTATTTTATTTTTTCGGAGACTCCGTTGTCTCATTCTTGTTGCCCAATTCATTTCGCATTGAATGAAGCTAGTAGCGTGCTACCTTTCTCTCAAAAAAATTAAAAACAAAAAAGTAATCCAACTAAAATCCTTTAAATCAGCATATTAGTACGAAAAATATTATAAAATATATAAAATAGTGTGACATTACTTATAATAAAGTGATTAACCTCATGATATTGTCTTAATTAAATTTATTATGTGTGCAATTGTAAGTCCACGCTCTGAGTCTGATTCTGATCATGCCCATTAAGTGGCATCATTTGGAATTACAACTTTGCCCTTTCATAAGTCAACTTATTCTTTGAATTTTAAATGTGGTGATTGATTAAATCACTGATGCAATATTAATGTTAAACATTTTACCTTTTGCTTCAAGCAACTCTTTATATAACTATTATATTGGGCCTGCAGAGTAATACCTATCTTGGACTGGGCTGGGCCTAAATTAGATTCATAAATTGAAACTTTAGAAGGGTATGTTTGCAAAAATCCCAGCAAAAAAAAAAGAAAAAAAAGGAAATTACGGAAAGACCCTTTTACTCGCATGATTAATTGATGAGAGTCCACCCGCACCGCACCGCTCGAGCATACCAAACTCGTCCGCTCGTTGACTAGGGTTTTTCGAAACCCTAAAATTCCCTCCCTAGCGCTCGCTCTGTCGCTCTCACTCTAGGGTTTCTGGTAACTACTCTCGCTCGAAGGGGGGGAGGAAATGGAGCCCTCCTCGTCTTCGTCTTCTTCTTCTTCGCCCGCTCCCTCCTCCTCCTCCTCCTCCTCCGCCCGCTCCCCGTGCTCGGAGCAGGGGAAGCTCTTCGTCGGTGGGATCCCGTCGGCAACGACGGAGGAGAAGCTCAAGGAGCACTTCGTGAAGTACGGGGAGGTGAGGGAGGTGGTGGTGATGCGGGATCGGATCACGAAGAGGGGTAGAGGGTTCGGATTCGTCCAGTTCGCCGATCCTGGGGCGGCGGAGAGGGTTTTGGACGAGAAGGAGAAGGGAAACCATGTGATTTGTGGAATAACGGTATGTGCTATTCTATCCGCCTTTTACTCTTCTTCTTCTCCTCTTTGAATATGTAAAGAGGGGGTAAAAGATCTTCTTTACCCCGTAAAAGTTTGTTTTTTTTTTGGACTTTTTTGGTACTTTTTGTTCAGTGTGAATCTATTGCCCGGAGATTGTGAACGATCTCTCGTGAGAACTGTAATGCTGCTTGCTCCAACTCCTTCGATCCTAGTGTGATTAGTGCATTCCTTTTGTTATTAACAGTTCAAACATGTGTCATGGGTGTGTTTGAATCAGGAAAAGGCATTATTTAGTGAGGTTGTGTTTTGTAAAAGACACAGTTTTGAACTTTAGATGAATTTTCAATGCCTAGTAGGTAATGTAAGGACGTTTGCGAATAATTCGCCGAATTATTAATGCACACACTTATAAATGAATAGTTCTTACCGGTTACGTATATTTCTGAAAGGCTCGGAAAGGTCACTTTTGATTTTTGGTCAAATAGAATGTGTAGTAGAGAAAAAATGCTTGGAAAGGTCACTTATAATACACTTTATAAGTCCAATCATATTGTTCGTCCATATGAAGCACACTTTTGCTCTAATGTTTGTACTTGTAATATGTGTAGTAGAGAAAAAATGCTATCACGATGCAGAAAGGAAGGTGATTGTTTAAAGTGTAGATTTATTTAGATAGTAATCATACTGTTATTTATCCCATATATTTTATTATTCATTCAGAATATAGTGCACTATAAATATTAAACAAATATGGCCCGATTTAAGATAGTGCATCTGTGCTTATTTGGGGCCTGCTTGGCCGTGCGCTGTGACCCACTCGCAGAGCTTTCTCAAAAGGGGTTTTTTTTTTGCGGTTGCATCGCGCGAACGCAGGCGCGACCATGCGGTCAAACACCCACTTGGTTCCAAATTAAATAATTTGACTTTATGCCATAATTATTATTTCAGTGAAAGATTGATTAGAAACTGAGTCATCAAATATTCCTTTTCCGGGTTTTTCTTTTTGAAAATTCATGCTGACCAGTATATTCTTTCTATTTTTATTCTTATTCTTTTAGGTAGAAGTGAAACAAGCAGAGCCAAGAAGTCAACAGAATCAGACTCACCGTTACTCCCAACACCAACATCCAAATCAGGGCCAGCATCAAAACCGGGGGACAAATAGGTTTAATACTAACAATAACAGTAATGGTGGTATTCATTCAAAGTCAAATAAGATTTTTGTAGGTGGTTTACCTGAAAGTATAGAAGAAAATGAATTCAGAAGATATTTCGAGAAATTTGGTGTGATAACCGATGTGGTTGTGATGTACGACAATGATAAACGTGCAAGAGGATTTGGTTTCATTACTTTTGATTCAGAGGAATCTGTTGATGAGGTGATGCAGAATAATTTCCATGAGTTGAATGGTAAATTGGTGGAGGTCAAGATAGCTGTTCCCAAGAATGGAAATAACCATAGCAGTAGCAGTAATCAGAATTATGGTAATTACAATTCCAGAAATTTCCGGGAGAGAGGGCATGCACATCCTAACTTTTCTGGTGGTATGTACCCATCTTACAATTTGAGCTATGGTCCATATCATGGTTACTTACCGCCACCACCTATACCTATGTATTATCACGGAAGCTATGGTGGGATGGACTATGTTGGCCCATATCCTTGCCCAAGAAGCCTTTGGGGCGATCCGGGAATGATGCAAAGATTGAGTTTTATTCCATATGGGAGTGTTTCTATGTACCATAGCAACGCTAATGTAGCCTTTTCTGGTCATAAGGGAAATGTTGGTGGTGCTTATAATGGGTTTGCAGGATTTGGCAACTACATGAGTGATCAAACTCGCCCAGTTATGCAGTTGGATGCGGTCAGTAAGGTAGCTGTACAGATGGAAAGTGTGAAATTGGATGATCACTGACCTTTTAATCGGTTAGTATGTTGCCAGAAAATCTAGTTTTCTGTATGATCAGATTTCTTCCTACCCTTTTCTAGTCCTTCTATGGCTATATCTTTGATCTGGTTACGTATTTGATATGATTTCATGTTCTATGTGGTAATTCAAGTTCTATTTCTACGTAACGAAGTTTATTATTGTGAAAATACTTTACAGAATCTTTCTATATTTCTGAATCCATGTGACAAAGGAATTGTTCACTTGCGGCCAATACTGGATATTTTGAGTCTATCAGTCTAAGGAGGCATGCTGAAATCATCTTTTAATTAATACAATGAGGTTGCTGTATTTTAATTTTATGTTTCTAGAAGGATAATTTCCCTCTTTAGTGATGTTTTATCCATGTTTAAATTGAGAAATTAAGAGGAGTCCCTTTCTGTTTATGTGAGTTGCAACTTGCAAATTAGTTTTTCCCCTGTGATTTAGGCTGTGATCTGTTAGGCTACCTATTAAAATACCTGTCTTTCTGTTTTGTCCTTTTTCCCCAATGAAACTAATTTGCTTATGTAACTATATTCAGAATTTTTAATCAGATACGACAATGTTAATGAATAACCTTTCAGTATATACATAATATTAGCTGAATACACTTTAAATTGTTTCAGTTGTGTTGCTTACTATACGAGCCCAAATACATGTTCTGTGTTTATGCCTCGTAAATAAAGGTAGGTTTTAAACATGCTTGTTGTATTTTTCATTGTATTGTTGATTTTCAATGGCTTTTTAATTAAACCTTTTTTTTTTGTCTGGCCTATCATCTTTCTTTCGAATAGTATATTTACTATGTATTTTCTTTTGTCCATGCGAAAAACCTCTGTTTTTCATGCTTAGCAATCTCTTGTTTAAGGCCTTTTTATGAGCTTCTAGATCTCTTGAATGTTTGCCCATTTCATGTGTACTTCGTTTCCAGGTTTAACCTTTTACTAGCATTTCATTAATTGCTTGGACTTGCGTTTGATTGAAACACTACATTATGCATTGGTTTATTATGTTAGTGCATCCACAATTTTTTTTCTTCGTCTTTTCCTTACTTTTCTTCTGTTCTTCTAGTTAGATGCAGTAGGGCTCATATTTTTCACTTAACTATCTGTTTAATTGTCGTTTCATTTGTTGGTTTCATCCACATAGCCTCAGACGGCATTAGAATATACAAGCAGTGTTTTTTTTGACTGAAGTGTTTTGTTGCTATGCTTCTGTGTTATTGCAAGGAAGAGTGACTTAAACATCAATTCGTTTACCCAACATTTGCTCATCACTTACAGGTAACATTGGTATGCTTTGGCTACTTAAAGAGTTCTCTTTCACGTGGCATCTACATCTAACCAAGATTTGCATTTCTTAACAGGAGACCACGTTTACATCGCACTGTGGGTTCACACTTTGGCGTAGCTGATAAGTCTTGGTGACCATGACCATGTAAACATTGGAATAATTCAATTTTATTACAAGTTTGTCGTTAACTTACTGAAGATTTACCTAATGGCTTTTACTGCGACTTGGTTTGGACCAATGTAATTTTTATTTTATTCAGTATTATTATACTGACTAAGCATTACAATTGCATGTGTGGTTATGGTTGCTGGGAGGTTTGTTGTTGCTGTTGCTTGCTGTGATCATAAGTTTTTTTTTTTTTTTTTTTTTTTTAACAAAAAATGTTGATGTTTAGAGGATGTGTAGAGCTGCGGTTAAGCTGTGCTTGGTTTTGTATGTCAATGTTTGTGATTTGGTTGGCAATAATTGGAATTTGTTGGGTACAGGAGCTTTTTCCCATTGGGAATATACAATTTCGCTATTCTTGTGGAATTAGGTATAATAGCTTCTCTCCAGAAAAACTAGCGCGGGGTAATGTGTGAGTATTTCTTTTTTTCTTTTTTTTTTAATGATTGTAATTTAGAATTCTGCTTTTAGTCCATTGTAAGGCACCACCAGTACTTATCATTTGGTATAATAACTGTAGGAAACTTGATTTTGTATTATTTGGAGAAAGTAGTTTTGAGGGTGAGTGTAATACTCGAATTGTAGATATATGTAAGGCCTACAAAGAAAATGGAGAAGAAGAAGAATCAGAACATAGATGTGAGTGGGTAGGAAGTAGTGAATAGAAGAAAAGTCAGCAGTACTTAGCTTATGAGTTGAGTAAGAAATCTGCGGACTCGACCTTCTTCACGGATCTGCGGCTGTGAGGCATCTCTGGTGTAGCGTAGATGGTACTGGAGGCTCGGCTAGAGTGATGTCGTAAGGGAAGCCGGAGAACCTTCACGAGAGGTGGTGGTAGATGGTAACCCAAGTGGGTAACCAGGGTGAATGTGAGCAGGTGAGGACGGAGCCAGCTGGAAGGAGATACTCTGGAAGCTTGTGGAAGCCGCGCCACGGAGCGGATCTTCAGAGGAGACCCGAACCACTACGCTCAATCGAGGTCGGCCCAGGCCCAGGCGGTGAAGGCCCATTCCATGGGTTATGGAAACAGTAACTCCACCAACAAGTAGTTATACATAATTACATTCCAGTCCCAGTTATACAAGTAATAGCATATTAGCCCAAAGCGTAGACTATAAATAGTTAGTTACAACAGAACTATGACAGTTAATGAATCAGTTGCATCATCTTCTCCAAACTCTCTCTTCTCTTGCTTCTCCTTCTCCTGCTCTTTCTCTCTCTACAATCATCTTCTTCTCCTCCCTCTTCTTCTTCCTCAAATCCCCACCTTACCCGGATCATCATCACTGAGACCCCTCAGAGGAATTTCATCATCGGGGTGTCAGCTCCGATCCAGATACGAGCTACTGATCTTCATCGTCGCCGTCCTAGCTCCAGCTCCCCAAATCTGGGCGGTTGCGACTCGGATCAAGCTCTCCAACTGTTGCAAATCGACGTCGTCGCCTTCCAGGCTAAAGATCGATAGATCCAAGCGGTTGCGACGCGGATCTGCCTTACAATTGGTATCAGAGCAGTTCCATCCCAGGGACTGTGGAGTGGAGAGATCCAGTAAGGTACTCTTCTCCATTACTCTTTAGGTAATCGGGAGTTTTTTTTTCTCTGCCTAGATCTGCATGTAGTAAAAGGAAATTGTGAGATCTAGCATAAAATTGTTGCATAATACACAAGATTGGGAAGAAGCATCACAATCGATTTAGGTTTATAACTGAACCTGTCCCAATGGCTGAGGGTACTCGACTCAAGGATCTTAATGAACACATGTTAACTCTCGAATCTCGAATGCATAAACTCACCACGGATTATCAGGAAAAAATAGTAGAATTATCTGCACAGATCAAGGATGTAAGCGACATTGGGCAGAGACACTATGAGTCAATGCAGGCTGAGGCCTTGCGTAGGCATGATGAACTGCTAAAACTGCTAGCGGTACACAAACCGCAAGGAATCCCTGTGGAAAAGGGTTACGCAGCTCAGAGTTCTAAACAAGATCAGCAGGTTCTGAATGGAAATACATGTGTTAAAACAGAATTTAGAGAAAGTAAAGGAAAGGGGTTATTACCAAGCCCGGGAAGAGGTTTTGATGCCAGAGAGGAAGATTATGGTGGCACAGCAACAGGCAAAGGCTATCACTCTCAACATATTCCACACCCTCGCTTGGAATTTCCCACATTTAATGGTGATGAACCCAGGAATTGGGTGGAGAATTGCGAGCAGTACTTCGAGGTATATCAGATCCCTCAACAACAATGGCTGAATATTGCAACTATGCACATGTGTGGTCGAGCTAGAACATGGAAGCAAAGCTATTTGGTCCATAGACAGTTAGTCAGTTGGGAGGAGTTTGTGGAGTCCCTTTTTCGCAGATTCGCACAAACGGGAGAAAGATACTTAATCAGGGAGTTTAATAACCTCAAGCAGTTAACAACAGTGGAGAGGTACCAAGAAAAGTTTGAAGAGCTCAAAACCCAATTACTATACTACAATCCCCAATTGACCGAGGAACACTTCATTTCTTGTTACATAAATGGGTTGCGAGAAGATTTAGTGCCATTTTTGGATATTGCGCATCCTAGCACCTTGGAGGAGGCATATGAGCAAGCAAAATTGCATGAGAGAGCTCTGGCAGTGATCAGCAGGAAGTACAAGACTGCACCTAGGACTTCTATTGGGGGGTATCAATCCAGTACTTCTTTTAAGCCTCAAGCACCAACAGTTCATAACTCCAGTTCCATGAATTCTCAGAGAGGAGGAGGAGGTAGCCAAATACCTTATAATAAGTCACTACTGGAACAGAGAAAGGCAGCTGGGCAATGTTTTAAGTGTGGTGAGAGGTATCATCCTGGACATGTCTGTAATAGCAAGGCCCTCAACTATATGCAATGTCAGGATAATATTCTGGAAATTTATGATGAGGATAGTATTCTGGAGGAAGCATTGGAGGTAGAAGGTGAGATTGGCAGTCAGGAGGAGGAATCATACCCCAGCCATGAAGAAGGCATCTCAGTATATGCCTTAAGTGGAGTTAAGCCTCAAGATACTATCAAGTTGCAGGGGGAAGTAAAAGGGTACTCCTTAACAATATTAATTGATACAGGAAGCACACACAGCTTTATGGATTTACAAGTGGCCAAGGATATCAAGGCTCAGATAACAGCTGCAAGCCCTTTAGTTGTCACAGTGGCTAATGGCCAAAAGGTTCTCAGTAAACTACAGTGTTTGGGTTTCAATTGGACTATGCAGGGGCAAACATTCCAAGCTGATCTTAGGATCATTAGGCTGGAAGGATCAGGAATAATATTGGGAATCGATTGGTTGAGGTCATATGGACAGGTCACATTCGATTTTCATCAGAATGCTATAACAATAACTAAGGAGGGTCACCCAATAATTCTGAAAGGCATGGGAGAAAAAGCTAAGCTGAGGGTAATTACAGCCAACCAATTATATCAAGAACTGCCTTATGGGAAGTGTTGTGTCATTCAGCATTGTACCCCAGTTAACAGTGAGGAAGAAGACATGATCAGTCCAGAACTAAGTAAGGTATTAGATCAATACCAAGATGTCTTTGCAGAACCAAAAGGGTTACCACCACAAAGAAAGGAAGATCACAGGATACCCCTTCAGCCAGGGACCACTCCTGTTAATCTCAGACCATATAGGCATTCATATGATCAAAAAGGAGAAGTGGAGAGACAAGTAACAGAGATGTTGGAAGCATCCATAATACAAGAAAGTAATAGTCCATTTGCAGCACCAGTATTATTGGTAAAGAAAAAAGATGGAAGTTGGAGGATGTGTGTGGACTATAGGCAGCTAAACAGGGCCACTGTCAAGGATAAATTTCCAATTCCTGTTATCGATGATCTACTTGATGAACTGGAGGGTTCCAAATTATTTTCTAAGTTAGACTTGAGATCAGGTTATCACCAGATCAGGGTCTACACCGAGGATATACCCAAAACCGCATTCCGCACGCATCAAGGCCATTATGAATTTAAGGTTATGCCCTTCGGGCTAACCAATGCTCCAGCAACCTTTCAATCTTTAATGAACACAGTTTTTAAAGCCCACTTGAGGAAATTTGTGTTAGTGTTTTTCGATGATATCCTAGTTTACAGCAAGTCTCTAGAGGAGCATGTGAGACACTTAACAGCAGTCCTGGAACTTATGAGAAATAATCAGCTGTTTGCAAAGAGGAGCAAGTGTGCATTTGGAAAGAAACAAATTGAGTATTTGGGACACCTCATATCAGCTAAAGGTGTAGCTACAGATCCGACTAAAATTGAAGCCATGGTGCACTGGCCTGTGCCTAAAACCATAAAAGAATTGCGGGGGTTCTTGGGACTGACGGGGTACTACAGGAAATTTGTTAAACATTATGGAGCTATTAGTAGGCCACTTACTGAACTCTTAAAAAAGGATCAGTTCCATTGGTCTTCTGAAGCTCAACAGGCATTCGAGGCACTTAAGGTGGCTATGACTACAGCTCCAGTTCTAAGGCTACCCGACTTTGAAAAACCTTTTGTTTTAGAGGTGGATGCTAGTGGAGGGGGCATTGGGGCTGTGTTGTCTCAAGAAGGGAGACCCATAGCTTTCCTCAGCAAGGCTATACAGGGCAGGAATCTGAGTCTCTCTACTTATGAAAAAGAATTTTTAGCCATTTTGATGGCTACTCAGAAATGGAAACATTATTTGATGAATGGTTGTTTTGTTATAAAAACAGATCATGAAAGCTTAAAGTACTTATTGGAGCAGAAAATTGTAACCCAAATGCAACAGAAGGGTATGATGAAGCTCATGGGGTTCAATTACACTATTGTCTATAGGAAGGGAAGGGAGAATAAGGCTGCAGATGCACTGTCAAGGCTCAATTGTGATACAGCTCAAACTATGGCCATCACTTCCATAGCCCCAGGATGGACTTATGAATTGGAGGATAGTTATCAAGGTGATCTTTATACCCAATCAATCATTGAAAAGGTTAAAGTGCAACCTGAGGGTTGTCCACTCTATACCTACAACCAAGGAATCCTCAGATATAAGGGCAAGGTATATGTTGGCAGTGCAGGTGATCTAAGGAATAAACTAATTAGACACTTCCACCATTCAGTGTCAGGGGGTCATTCAGGATTGTTACATACTTATCAGAGGGCTAAGGGCCATTTCTACTGGAAGGGTATGAAGAAACAAATTGAGGAGCAGTTACAAAACTGTGAGATATGTGCACAAAACAAAATAGTCACTCAATCCACTCCGGGATTACTACAACCTCTACCTATACCTACCCAAATCTGGGTGGACATCAGTATGGACTTTATAGAATCTCTACCAAGATCTGAAGGGAAAGACACAATTTTGGTTGTGGTAGACAGGTTGACTAAGTATTCTCATTTCATACCATTAAAGCATCCCTTCACAGCTCAAGAGATAGCTAAAATTTTTCTGGATTCAATATATAAGCTACATGGATGTCCTAGAAGCATAGTCACTGACAGGGACAAGGTGTTCACAAGTTCATTTTGGAGAGAGTTATTCCACTTACTGGGGACACAACTAAAAATGAGTACATCTTATCATCCAGAGACGGATGGGCAGACTGAGAGAGTAAATCAATGTCTAGAGACCTATCTAAGATGTATGTGTTCACAGCACCCACAGAAATGGAGTAGATATCTGTCCTTGGCAGAATGGTGGTACAACACCAAATTCCATTCATCTATAGGCACTACCCCTTACAAAGCTTTGTATGGGGTGGACCCCCCGTCTACCTTGGCAGCCGCTGTGGACACAGCTACTCACCCAGAGGTAAAAGAGTGGGCCCTGGAGAGGGAGAAGCTTACCAGTGAACTAAGAGACCGTCTACAAATTGCCCAGAACCGCATGAAGCAACAGACGGATAAGCATAGAAGGGAGAAGGTATATACAGTGGGAAGTTGGGTATACCTGAAGCTTCAGCCATATCGACAAATCTCTGTAGCCGCGAGGAGGAGTCCAAAGCTCGCAGCCCGTTATTACGGACCCTTCGAGGTATTGGCTCGAGTAGGGGAGGTGGCGTACCGATTAAACTTACCTTCCGATTCGCAGATCCATCCAGTATTTCATGTATCCCAGCTTAAGCCGGGGTTTCCGCCAAGTGAACCAGCAGTTCCCACAGCACCTTCCACTGGTAATGATGGTGAACCCCTGGTTGGGCCCGAGAAGGTGTTGGACCGACGTGTAAGCCAACGTAGAAGGAGGACAGGGGAAGAGGTGTTAGTGAAATGGTTCAATCTCCCTGATGAAGCTGCGACATGGGAAGACGTACGCGTCCTGCGGATCAAGTATCCAGATTTCCTTCCCTGAGGACAGGTAATAACTCAAGAGGGAGGGATTGTAAGGCCTACAAAGAAAATGGAGAAGAAGAAGAATCAGAACATAGATGTGAGTGGGTAGGAAGTAGTGAATAGAAGAAAAGTCAGCAGTACTTAGCTTATGAGTTGAGTAAGAAATCTGCGGACTCGACCTTCTTCACGGATCTGCGGCTGTGAGGCATCTCTGGTGTAGCGTAGATGGTACTGGAGGCTCGGCTAGAGTGATGTCGTAAGGGAAGCCGGAGAACCTTCACGAGAGGTGGTGGTAGATGGTAACCCAAGTGGGTAACCAGGGTGAATGTGAGCAGGTGAGGACGGAGCCAGCTGGAAGGAGATACTCTGGAAGCTTGTGGAAGCCGCGCCACGGAGCGGATCTTCAGAGGAGACCCGAACCACTACGCTCAATCGAGGTCGGCCAGGCCCAGGCGGTGAAGGCCCATTCCATGGGTTATGGAAACAGTAACTCCACCAACAAGTAGTTATACATAATTACATTCCAGTCCCAGTTATACAAGTAATAGCATATTAGCCCAAAGCGTAGACTATAAATAGTTAGTTACAACAGAACTATGACAGTTAATGAATCAGTTGCATCATCTTCTCCAAACTCTCTCTTCTCTTGCTTCTCCTTCTCCTGCTCTTTCTCTCTCTACAATCATCTTCTTCTCCTCCCTCTTCTTCTTTCCTCAAATCCCCACCTTACCCGGATCATCATCACTGAGACCCCTCAGAGGAATTTCATCATCGGGGTGTCAGCTCCGATCCAGATACGAGCTACTGATCTTCATCGTCGCCGTCCTAGCTCCAGCTCCCCAAATCTGGGCGGTTGCGACTCGGATCAAGCTCTCCAACTGTTGCAAATCGACGTCGTCGCCTTCCAGGCTAAAGATCGATAGATCCAAGCGGTTGCGACGCGGATCTGCCTTACAATATATCTACTTCATATCTGTCGAATTTATTTGTTTTTGTGTGTGTCTCTGTAAGCGTTATTGGAAGCTTCACAATCTTACACAATAGACCAACAAGCAAGGCTCAAAAACTAGCAACAAAAGTATCCAACTTAATGGAAAAGGGTAGGTGTACACCCCAATAAACATGGCGCACAACAAACCCAAAGCTCAACAACATTCCCTTACTGCTGCGCTAGGCTAGTAAGCAGATGGAGGAAAAGGTGGTAAACAATGATGACAAAAACAACAGCAGCAGCGACAGTAAGAATAAGAAAGTAGTGCTTATCACCGGTTGCGCGAAAGGCGGGATCGGGTACGAGTACTGCAGGGCATTCGCGGAGCTGGGATGCCAAGTCGTCGCCACCGATCTCCCCGAGCGACTCCCAGGCCTGTCCGACCTGCCCGGGGAGGCGCTGCCCCTCGACGTTACCAGCGACGAGAGCGTCGCCGCCGCCACGCGCCGCGTGCTCGCCGCGCACGGGCGCGTCGACGTGGTGGTCAACAACGCCGGGGTGGGGTGCACGGGCCCGCTGGCCGAGCTGAGCCTCGCCGCGGTGAGCCGCGCGTGGCAGGTGAACGCGCTGCGCCAGCTGCGGCTCGTGCGCGCCCCGCACATGGCGGCTCGCCGGAGCGGGCGCGTCGTCAACGTTGGCCGGCGCGTACTCCGCCTCCAAGGCCGCGGCCCACGCCGCCACCGACGCGCTGCGCCTCCAGCTCCGGCCCTTCGGAGTACACGTCATCAAGGTGGTGCCCGGGGCCGTGCGATCCAATCTGGGCCACGCCCACACGGCCAATCTCAAAAGGGCCGAGAGGGATCTCTACAGAGGCTTCGAGGACGCCATCGAGGACCGGGCCCACGCATCCCAGGTAGGCCGGGCCACGGACGCACGAAACTTCGCGCGGCACGTGGCCTGCCTGGTGATGCGGGCCAGGCGCCCCAGGGACATGACGGGCCAGTTCGCGGCCCTGGCTTGGTCGCCAGTTTGGGTCCGAGGCCTGTTCTTCGCCAAGTGGTTCGGGTTGGACGGGACCGCGTGATTCTTGCGGTCACAATTATTTCATGAGCTATGCTACGTATACACCCCAAATGAGGCTGTATATCATATATTCCATTCCATTCAAGGGTTGAGACTTATCCACCGGTCATTTCGAAGTGACCGGTAAAATTCATCCCATTCTTAGATGGATGGGAGATGAGATGTACACTCCATTTAGGGTGTACACTTAGCATTAACCTTATTTCATTTCATACTGCAATTTATTCCAAATCAATCATATTTCGGCAAGTACAATAAAAATTAGTTTAACTAAGAATTATACAATAATTTATTATTATTATTATTATTATTTGTACTTTTAATCATACAATATGAAGATATTTGGAATAAATGGATGTCTTATGCCAAGTAATTTTGTGATAGAGATGTCTCTCCTGAGTCAAGGGTGGTAGGTATCAAAGGATATTTAATTTTTTGCTTGGACTTAATGTTACATAAATGTAAGTAAAAAAAAATAAAAAAAAATTATTTAGTTTATTTATTTTTGGTTTGACATTCTTTTAATTTTCAATTATTTGATATCAAGTTGCCTCGGCATTTGAATTTGAGACTTCACATTAGGTTTAGAATTTGGAACCTCAAATATTAATTATCCATCAAATTTATAACCAATCGTGCTAGATATACTCGATCAGAATAAACTATTTTAAATAGGGTTGTCAAATATTTTTGGTGAAATTATTTTTCAGACCTAATTAATTAAGCATAAGGTTACTTTGAATGAGAGGTTTTTTCCTTTAGTTTTTAATAACAGCATTTGACACTCACCAAACACCTTTAAAAAAAAAAAAAAAAAAAAAAACTATCAAATTTGAAATTAATTTGTCCACCTAAAATCTTTATCGCTCAGGAAATGTGGCAGTTTTTTAGGACAAGCTTTTATGGAGAAAAATGATGACAAAGCCCGTGCAAGTTCCCTTTTTTTTAATCTACAATTAAGATTGTACGTAAAAGGCAAATCAAGTTGTGAATCATCATTTATCTCTCTGAGGCTTCGTTGGGATGCGACGTGGACGGAATTTTGCATGCAGAATGGTATATATTCTCAGTAAAGTTAACAAATTAATCTACTAAATTTGATGATTACTATTCGATCATATTCAATAAATATCATATCATATATGAAGGCATGCACATAATTTACGGCGTCTATTAATTGCATTGGCGTCTCACGTGAACGAGAGATGTTATTATACTTTTGAAAGAGCACCAGAAAACGCTGTTGCAAACAATGACGAGGAGGTGGTTTGAGGACAATTCTTGCTCACCAATCGGAAGGTGAGGTATCTTAATCAACCTGCATGAAAAAGACTAGTGATATCTACATCTTTGTCTCTATATAAAATTATACTACAAGGAGCAAATCAAACGTAGAGCAGCATATTTGATCAGCAATATTTGTATCTTAGTACAATACAGTTTGAAAAATTAAAATTTTAAACTTTAAATTTAGTTATTTTATATTTCAGATAGTCTAAAAAAATTATCCAACTAAATAATATTTATGTGTTATTTAAAAAATATATATACATATATTATTTTGTAAGTAAAATATTTGATTCTAGAAGAATATGAAACAGCAACAAACTCAAATAGGACAAATCTTACTTATGATGGTGACGTAAAAGGTAACACAAATTAATTGCACATAATGCTGCGTTTTTAATGCTGCAACAATTAATATAAAGCAGAAAACCTAATTTGAGACACATCTTCTCGCAGTAATAAAAGCAAGGACGAGCATGATCAATTTCTGAAAACACCACAGGAGAGTATGCTCCATTTGGTCCATGAAATCCTTGGATTTTTGCTAATTCACAGTACAATTACATCAACTTTTTTTCTCTTCTTTTTTTTTTTTTTTTGGGACCAAGGTAATTTCAAGACGCAAAGAGGAGTGGTCCCTAAACAGAAAAAAGAGTAATGTGATTTGTGTTGAACTGTAATAATAAAAATTCCAACTGAAAACATCAAAATTTTCTTACAAAAGAATCAGATGCCTGAAAGAATAAAAGGCATTCTACAGTAGAGAGCAAAGCTATCTACACCTCCACAATTAGTGGTGGGATTTTTCTGTGCTTTCCTTACTACATAGATCTTTCCATATAAATTGCGCAGCGCCTTTCACCGATCGATCGGGTCTCGGTATGTATACATATGTGCCATGAAAACCAGTTCACTGAACCTGCTCGCCGATTAAGTCGAGGCCAACCAACAAGAATGAGATCCCTTGAAACAGAAGGAAGTAGAAATGGATACCCTGGGCTGAAAGCAAGCTTCTCGCAGCGGCGGTTAACAGCAGGAAAGCGAGTGTGAGCTCCTTCCTGTACATCCTGTTATGTTTCTTTTTGCCGTCCTTTTCTTTCTTCTTGGCCTGCTCTTTCTCCTTCGTCAAAGCATCGAGGTTGGGGGCGGACCCCGATCTCTGATGTTGCTTGTTGGGCTGGTCTTTCTCGATTAAGGAGAAGAGGTCGCCCTCGGATGAGCGGCCGGACTTCTTCGTGACGACCCACTCGTAGGCGCTGCCGAGCTGGAATAGGCCGGAGACCATGGCGTTGAACTTGGTGACCGACATGGTGTTCTCGAAGAGGAGGTAGGGTACTATGAAAGGGAAGGAGCGAGGGGCGGGGAGGATGTTGAGTAAGGACATGGTGGCGGGAATGTAGCACACGACCCACGCGGGGAGTTCGGCTTCGGGCACGAACATGGTCATGGGGAGAATGATGCAGAAGAGGGTGAAGGAGTAGAAGGGAAGGATGAGCTTGCGGAGCAGGAAGAAAAGGAAGATCAAATTGGCCTTTTTCCAGAACCCAATCTGCAAACAACACGTAATGTACCGTTTTACAATAAGAGAATAAGAAAAGATTGAAATTGTCCGAGAATTAAAAGGTAAATTTTCAAATTTTTGGCAAAGTTGCCGAAAGTTATACAGCGCATTTCAAAAGCACCAGCATTTGAGAATGAATAGTGCTATAGGTTTTACTTAGTGTGGGCAGTAGAGGCATTTCAACATAAGTTGACGAACCATAACTCTAAAAGCAAAAAGATGCTAGGAGATGGAACCCATAAATGCGAGAAATGAAACAATACCAAGCAAGTTTCATTTCAATTCCTAAAGATATAGCTTTTGAAATTTTCGCGCTTAACCGCAATAACATAGTATGCGACAATTTGCATCGCGTTTTCACTAGCAAGCGATATCTGAAGAATAGCTCGTTATACCTAACTATCCTAAGTTAACTCCTTTTTATGTCGTTATCTGTAATAGGACATTGATGCCCATTATTAGATCGGCCTTGTAAAGATTCAAAAATTAAATGGATCGAAACATGCTACATTGTCAGAATAGGCATGTGTTTGTGATTATAATGCCTCAAAAACATATCAAAATTAGTATATTTTATGAAGATAGGAAGGGATCAATAAGATAGTTAAAAAGAAGCTAGAGTTTATACCTTTGATCTTATAATATCCGGCAAGCAGAGCCTAAACAACTGCATCGGACCCGAATGCCACCGATGCTGCTGCTTCCTATACGCCTCATACGACTCCGGTAGTTCACATTGACACTGCCAACATTAACAGCAAACTCTTAGATCTTAATCGAACAAAATTACGGCGAAAGAAGTTAGTTAGATTTTGCCACTTGCAGTACCTCCACATCATTGAGGAAGATGAACTTCCACCCTTTGAGATGCGCGCGGACCGCAATGTCCATGTCCTCCACCGTCGTCCGCTCCAACCACCCGCCGGAATCCTCCAGCGCCTTAATCCTCCACACGCCCGCCGTCCCATTAAATCCGAAAAAGTTTATGAACACCCCATTTACTTGCTGCTCCACCTCAAAGTGGAAGCACAAGTTAATGTTCTGCAGCCGGGTCAGCAAATTCTCATCTTTGTTCACAAAGGACCATCTGGCCTGCACTAGCCCCAGCTCCTCGTTGTCCTGCAGATCAATCGATCACAGATTAGAATTCGAAATTAGGGCCTAAAAAAACTTTGATAAGGCGGAAAATTCGAGTATGGTTTTGCAAACGAACCTTGAAATGGGGGATGGTGCGCTTAAGGAAGTCGGCGGCGGGTTGGAAGTCGGCGTCGAAGATGGCGACGAACTCGTAGTCCTTGACGTAGCTGCAGTTCATGGCGGATTTGAGGTTACCGGCCTTGTAGCCCTCCCGGATCACGCGGTGGCGGTAGACGATCCGGGCGCCGGTCTGCGCCCACTTCTCCACTTCCTCCCTGATCAGCGTCTGCGTCGTCGGGTCGTCGGAGTCGTCCAAAACCTGCACCAGGAAGCTCGACCTCGGCCAGTCCAAATTGCACACCGCCGCGATCGATTGCTGGTACACCTGAGAGAGAAAGAGAGAGAGAGAGAGCAGAATAAATAATCTACATCAAAATTTGAACTTTTGGATGAAATTGATGAGATCTCTGAAAACCAAAGTCGCAAAAAAAAAGGCGATGTTTTTGAGTTAAAATGAGCTCTGTTTTCTCTTCTCTTTTTTTTTTTTCTTTTTTTTTTTTTACCTCTCTCTCATTGCACATGGGGATTTGGACGAGGACCATGGGGAAGTGGTCGGAGCCGAGTTCGGGGTCGTCGTGGGAGGGTGGGGATTTGGGCTCGGGCTTGATCCGCTTGAACCGGATCCAGAAGCAACCGAGGCAGAGGATGAGGCGATCCGCGCTCTGCACAAGGAAGAGGACGACGCACGCGTCGGCGAGGAACTGGAGCAGGGGCGCGATGTACTCGGCGCGGAGCCAGACCCACCCGGAGTATGCCGAGTCGAAGAGCCCCCGCACCCCGAAGCTCGGGAGCGCCAAATGGTGGAGATCGGGGGCGCCCAGGTGCCACCCTTTGAAGTATGCCGCGACCTCGAACCCAAGGAGGACGACGGAGACGACGAGGAACGCCTTGATGAAGGCGTAGAACCGGGCGCGCACCGCGGGGCTCTCCTCGGGGGACGACGCGCCGGCCTCGGAGTCCGTGCGCCCCGCCGCTACTCGGCGCCGCACCGCCGCCGCTAGGCCGAGCGCGGCGGACGCGAGGCTCGTGAGGCACCCCGCCGCGCGGTGCGCCTTCAGGAGCAGCACCCACGTGATCTGCCTCGCGTTCTTCCCGCGCCCGCCCTTGCGCGGCCGCGTCCCCGGCCCCGCCCCCGCCCCCTCGGCGAAGTCGGCGCCGGCCCCGTGCTCGGCGCCGACTACGGCGTATTCGTCGTCGTCGTCGTAGGAGATCTCGGAGATGGACCAGTTGGGGTTCTCCATCTTCACGATCACCGGGGTGCCGCGGTGGGCCTCCCTCCCCCCCCACCAATCGAAGAAGGGCGACATTAAAGATCCCACCTTTACACTACAACCCACCAACAAATCAGGCAATGGCCTAGTGGGGGATTTACCGATTCGTCTCCGATTTCCTAAGCGCAATGCGTGTTCTCCCAAGGGGACATTCGAGTGTGGTGAACGTGTTACAGAGAAACAGAGAGAGCACAAATGGTGGGGCAGATGAAGAGGGAGAAGAGTCCAGATCCAGCACACATATTATAGTGTCCTATCGTCGTCTCATCCCCCCCATAAATTACAGCTTAAGATCTCTCTCTCTCTCTCTCTCTCTCTCTCTCCGTGTTCTCTTCTCTCTCTCTCTCTCTCTCTCTCTCTCTCTCTCTCTTTGTAATAAGGGGGCCGCACGACAAAGAACAGAGCCCACAGCGAGGAAAAGGACAGCTCAACACGTCTTGCGATCTACCAAAGAAGCAATTTTTTAAATCCAAAATTTTAAAAAGCTCCCATTTTTAACGATTACATATTAAGCAGAGTACACTCAGAACTGGATCTCCTGATGATGAGAACAAAAAAAAAAAAATTGATTGGGGAAGGTGAATTTTACAGCTGGAAATGAGAATGAGGGGATGGATTTGGAAAGGAAATATACAGAGAGAGAGAGAGAGAGAGAGAGAGAGAGAGAGACGGGAGGATGCTTCCCCGTGAGTTGTTTTCAAAGGTGTGATTTTTTATTATTATTACAAATCATTAATTCCCTATCATTGATCCTGCACATTTACGCGGTGTTGTTGTTGGTATTAGAAACGAAAGGAAATCGAAGCGGTGTAGGAGAAGATTCGGTGGGGGAGATTAATTGGATAAGGATTTTGTTTCTTACTTTGATAAATTCTCAAATGTATTTAAAATACCATGCATGTATCTCTAATTTAATCATTTAAGACCATTATTCATCAGTAAAAGTGGAATAGTTTGCTGAATTTCTTTTCATAAAACAATCAAATCTTGCAATTATTTGAGACTAGATTTGGTGACAATTTATTGGACACTCTTGTACAATCACTGCAACTGTGCAACATATCCTATTCCAGTAAAATAATAATAATAATCAATTGGTAACCTTACATATATTCTCATTAACCTTTGTTAAAAAGTGTAAATTGGGGAAACATTTGATTCCTTTGTCCTAATGAAATAAATGTCCCTAGGAGGTCTTAGTTTCACTTGATCAAACCTTTTCCCAGAAAAAATAATAATAATAATAATTAATTAAACTGCACTATTGTTTCAATAAAGTTTTTTATTCTGAACAGTTGGTAATCAAAAAATAATTAGGTACTTTTTAAAAAAAACTCTTTTGTGCATATAAAATTGTTTTTTTTAAATAATAAAAAATAAATGATAATGATCTCATTTAATTTTGACCAATTACTTAAAAAAATAATGAGAATTAAATAAGTGTGTGGACCACCATAGCATCAGGGTAGTTGGTCCCAACCAAGTTTGTTCGCAAGTGAAATTTACAGCACTAGGACCAATTTTACGCGGAAGGGTAGAACAGTAATTTAAATCAAAATTTGAACTTACTCTCTTAACATTGACATTACAAAAGGAATTTAAAAATTTATTACCAACTTAATAAATACTATTATTATTACATACCAACCAATTTAAACATTTTCAGTTAAGTTAGTTAATAAAAGGCAGGAACAAATTAGACGAATAATATATTATTTAAAAAAAAATATTATTATTTTTGGGGACTATAATTCAGTAATAATACGAAAACTTCTGTTTTTAATATTGTTGATGAACTTACAAATACAGCTCACATTTTTAGGCCTTGTTTGGAAACTCCCAAATTTATTCCAAATATTTTTGTTCTCGTTGATTTTAGAGTTTTATTTTACTATTATTCTTAAATTGTCTGGTATTTACAAACTGGACCTTGAGATTAAGAAATTAGAATTTTAAATTTATTATTTAAACAACTGTTCTTTTTTTCTCACGGCTCTTTGTCCAAAAAAAAACATTGTAAGTTAAATTAAAATATTATATTAGTTAATATCTTCTAAATCTATCTTCTACAAATTTACAACTTACTCCATAATCCTTTAATCTGATTTGTTTAACATTGATAAGTATTAAAAACATTAGAAAGAGTCAAAAGATGATTATTTTGTGAAGCATATATGTATTTAATATTCTTTTGCTATAGGTAGTTGAAAATAAATAAATACTCATAAATGAGGTGCAGTATACACATACGTATGAGTGACAAGATTTTTTTTTAAAATATATTATAATTATATTTGAGAAAATTTAAAAGTAAAAAAAAAAAAAAAAAAAAAAAAAAAGAACGTGAATACGACTCTTAGCTGTCACCTACGACGGGCCAGGAGGCGACCCAGGTTGTCTCCGCGGCGATCACCGGAGATGCCGCCACGTGGGGCGCAGAGGGCCGCTGATCTCGCCACGGTGGTCGGCCGCGGTTGCGGGGCCCACATCGTGCTACGGAGTAATCGCGTAATTCTCGGAGCGCCACGTCATTTTTTGAAATTTACATTTTACCCTTCACTGCACTTTTTTTTAGTTCCTTATAGGGGGTCACGGAATTTTATATGAGGATTTTGGTTTGAAAATTTTCTCCCGCGCTTGGGATAAATATGCAAAAAGCTGTGCCTTACTGGGATCCTCTACTAGGTAGCTTGTAGGATGTTAATACAACCTATCGATGCATGCATGTAGAAGTAAAGAGAAAATACTATTTGTATATACGAAATCGGATATATATATATATTATATTTTATTTAAAAAATAATCATCTCAGAATAGTTGAAATATATATATGGTACAATCAAAATAATCAGAAAATTTTATTTAATTTTAAAATAAATAAAATAAAAAATATATATATTTTTATATAAATATATATATATATATTTTTTATAGAAATGTACGTATTTTTCTTCTTAAAATTTTTTGTTGAGGGATTTTGCACCGATCGAGGTTTGTGGAGAAACTGTCACACCAAAAGGTTGGTGGGTTAGCTGTTGTGCTTTATGGAGTCACGCATTAGCCGTGGCTTTAGTGATGTCGGTGTCCGTTTTCAACTTTTGCCGTACTCCATATCGGTTTTAAACCCTACAGCTCACAAATTTTGACTACCCTCTCGTAATGTAATCCAGCACGCTATTTACAATCATAAGCTGTGTCAGTGATCAATTTACTCGTACTAAACTCCATATAATTCATATATATATATATATATATATATATATATATATATATATATATATTTTATGAAATAGTATAAATTTTAAGAAATTATTATAATTTTAACCTTGTATTTCTAATGATAAAAAATTTATGAACAAAAAAAAAAATATTTATAAAAAAATAATAATCGAACTCTTTTCTCTCTCTCTATATATATATAGGCTAGAATACTATCGATAGCACCAAGTCATTGGTGCTATCAAGTTTTTAGCCGTTAGATAAAAAAATATCCGGTTGAGATTATAGTGGTCCCCTAGGGTTTACTAGGTGGTTGGTTGAATAGTAAAAATCTTAGGGGATCACTATAATCCCAACCGCATATATTTTCATCCAACGCCTGAAAACTTGATAGTACTAATTGTTTGGTGCTATCGATAGTATTCTATCCGTACTCTCTCTCTCTCTATATATAGAGAGAGAGATCAAGTACTATATTTTTATAAATAAAATTTTTTCGTATTTATAAATTTTTGACCATTGGATAAATAAATGTGCTGTCAAGATTATAATGCTCCATAGGATTTATACTATTTCACCAACAACCACTAAATTCTAGGGGGACTATTATTATCTTAACCGCACATACCTTCATCCAAGAGGGAAAAGTTATGAGTTCAAAGAGAATTATACTCATAAGAATATAGTAACCCTATGCTATATATATATATATATTGAGAGAGAGAGTATGACTTATATACTTTTAAAAGTACAAATTCAAATATTTTTATGAAGTTGTTACCATAAGTTTTTTTTTTTTTAGAGAGAAAAATAGTATGCTACCCACTTCGTTTATTTTTGAAATAAACTTAGCTCGAAATGTAAAGCAATTTGGCTTCGAATTCAGAACAATTGGATTTGTATTGAGATTTGCGCTATTTACTTTTTCTTTCTCTCTCTTTAGTTGACTTTACAATGGCACAAATCTTATTGCAAATCCAATGGTAAAAAATTCACAAGTATAGTTAGACTTATACTTTTAAACGTATATAAGCTCTACTATATATATATATATATATATATATATATATATATATATATATATATATATATATATATATATATATATATAGCAACTCCTATACTTTCGAAAGTACGGAGGCCTTCGTGCTTATAAGTTATTTTCGATAATGGGACATATGATTCGACGATCGACTCCGTTAGATATGATCTAAAATATTGGAATTATCTAGAAATTATAATTTATTTGCGTAGTGAACGAGTAGTCTTAAAATTAATAGCTTAAAATAAAAATCTCATAATAAATAGTGATCAAAGAATCAAATTTAAATCGAAAGTATTGATTTTACTCTTGATGTTAAATATAATTAATTGGTCCCTCCAGGGTAAAGTTTTGGAATGGTGGGGTTTTTGTGAAGAATGGCGTGGGTGGATACGACAGTATGTCGAAAACGCTAAGGTGACGGTATTAGTGAATGGCGTGGCGACCAATTGGATTAAAAGTAAGAGAGGAGAGAGGCAGGAGGACCCGCTATGCCCTTACTTGTTTTTGTTGGTGGCAGAATGTTTAGCACGGATGACGGAAGAAGCCATCAAAAATAACTTAATTAGGGGAGTAGGGCCAGCAGATGATTGTCAGATTTCGCTAATTCAATATACGAACGATAAGCTTTTCTTTTGCGAAGCTAAGAAGAAATATATGCGGAACCTTAAATTCATTTGGTGCATCTTCGAGTAGGCCTCTGGTCTTAAAGTTAACAAAAATAAATCGGAACTATTTTACACAAGTAAGCATGCGCACAGGGCGGTTAGATTGGCGAATATTCTGGATTGTCGAGTTGGAGCCGTGCCATTGAATTATCTGGGGATGCCACTATCCAATAGGAAGATTAGAAAGGTGGATTGGAGCGGTATCGTCAACAAAATAGGCAGAAGAATCGACGGGTAGCAGGCTAAACTCCTTTCCAGAGAAGGAAGACTTACGCTGGTTAATGCAGTCCTAACCAATGTGTCGATTTACCTATTTTCTGTGTTCAAAGCTCCAACCTGTGGAGGCTTATAGCGTGGAAGAGCGCCTGTAGGAGTAGGACGGATGGCGGTATGGGTGTTTTAGATCTTAGACTGATTATTGACGCTCTTCTGATCAAATAGTGGTAGAGGTTTTTTAGGGCACCTAAACTACAGTGGAATAAACTTATTGAGGCGATTTACTACTCAAAGAGAAAACTTTCGGTGGAGGGAAAAGCATTCAGGCCGGTCTCGCAATGGTGGAGGGACGTAGTCAAGCTCAAAGAGCTCTTCAGGGGGGGGCGGGGGCGGGCTTCTTACCTTTTAGGAAATGGTAAAACCATTAGATTCTGGACAGATAGATGGTGTGGTGAGTTGACTCTGCAATTCTGCTTTCCTGAGATATATACCGCAGTGGCGAGGAAAGCAATATTAGTTGGCAATTGCTTCAGGAGCGGCGGTTGGAGATGGCGAAAATTTTTGAAGAGGTCCTCAACGAGGTGTTTGAGGGGTATTAGAGGCATGCGACAATTAAAGGAGCTCTTAGCGGGTGTCACTCCGAGGGCAGGGAAAGACGAGGTGTTTTGGCGATGGCATGACAAGGGACTTTTTACAGTGAAGTCTACCTACTCGACCATTAGCGACGGGGGTATTAGAGACGTGTATGCTTGGACTCTTTGGAGCCTCCGGATGCCGCTCCGAGTGCAGATTCTGATTTGGTTGATACTCAAACGGCGTATGTTAACGACAGATATTCTGAGGTTGAGAGGTTAATTGGGCGGGGAACACGCTGTGTGTGCTATGCGGATGTGTTGATGAGACGATAGATCATCTCTTTGTGAGGTGTGTTTTTTCGCAATTCGTGTTGGTGTTGTGCAATTGGGCCATCTGGCATCAGGAGGTTGGGGAAGATGTAAAGAGTGTTTAGAAGTGACTGATGGCTACGGATAGGGCTAAGCAGTTATCATTTTTGTCGGCATCCTAGTCAGTGATTTGGGCGATTAGAAATAAAGCTATCTTCGACCATGTCACCACCGACCCACTTTGTGCTATAAGGTGGGTTAATAGAGAGGTTCAGATGTGGGAAGAGTTGTTGAAGGGTTAATAAAGGGCCTCGGTACGAGCTAAGCAATTTTCACTTTTAGAGACCACGAAGTCTCACCCTTGTTACTCAATTCACTTTCGTGTTGAATGAAACAGGTAGTGTGCTACATTTCTCTAAAAAAAAGAAAGAATTTTCTATTGAAGTTTCACTCAATTTAGATTGTTCTACACCGTTGAACTTACAAACGTGGCACTGTGACGCCCCACTTCCCAGGGGGTCACCCATCCTAGAACTACTCTAGCTCTAGCACGCTTAACTCTCATGTTCCTCTTGGATCTTGCCACCATCCAAAATGCTATAGCCGGGTTAGAGATTTAGTCCTATTATATCATTTATATAGAGGACTAATCCAAATTCCGGGGGTGTCACATTCTTCCCCCCTTTAAGCCCTGACGTCCACGTCAGGCTCAGGCTCAAGCACACTCACAAGCACCAGGCGATGTGAGACTCGTCTCGCTAGCCTTAGCCGACCTTGTGAGGAGCTGCACTCCACTCACAACGGTTATTAGCCGGGGAGCCTTGCTCTACCAGCTATATAGCCCTGGCTCAGCCGAGACTCATCTCACATTTCCGGCTGGTGAATTGCTCTGATACCAACTGTGACGCCCCACTTCCCAGGGGGTCACCCATCCTAGAACTACTCTAGCTCTAGCACGCTTAACTCTCATGTTCCTCTTGGATCTTGCCACCATCCAAAATGCTATAGCCGGGTTAGAGATTTAGTCCTATTATATCATTTATATAGAGGACTAATCCAAATTCCGGGGGTGTCACACATTGGCCGTTAAAATAATTATTTTTGAGACTCTTTAATCGCTTGGTAAATGGTGTCAAAAAAATTATAAAAATTTCTAAATAGTTTTAATAGCTAGATCATGTTCAACAGAATCAATCGTCGAATCGAATGTCCCATCATTAAAAATAATTTATAAACATGGAGGCTCCTGAACTTTTGAAAGCACATGAGGCTTTCTCTCTCTCTTTCTCTCTCTCTCTCTCTCTCTCTATATATATATAATTAATTTTTTATATTTTTAAAAGTATCAAATTTTTTGTGTTTGCAAGTTTTAGCCATTGGACGAAAGGATGTGTGGTTAGGATAATAGTGATCCACTTGATTTTAGTGGGCGGTTGCTGTAATAGCATGATCTAAGAGATGAAATTAGTCAAAGAGATAGATCTAACGGTAGAAAACTTACAAGTATCAATTGTTTGGTACTTTTACAAGTATAGTAACCACACTATATATATATATATATATATATATATATATATATATATATATATATATATATATATATATATAATTGAGTTTTTATATTTTTAAAATTATTAAGTTATTGATACTTGTAGATTTTAATTCTTGAATGAGAAAATGTGTGGTTAGAATGATAGTGAATCTCTCGAGTTTAATGGGTGGTTGGTGAAATAGTACGATTTAAAAGTTGAAATTAGTCAACAGAATAGAACTAACGGTAGAAAACTTACAAGTACTAATTGGTTTGAACTTTTACAAATATAGTAGCCGGACACACACACACACACACTCTCTCTCTCTCTATATAGTAGAATTTATATATTTTCAAAAGTATATATATTCATTTATATTTGTAAAGTTTTTATCATAGTATTTATGTTGCCTTATGTGTAGTTGTACTTTCTTCCTCTGTAATTATCTTTATATTAGTATGGATCCCCAAACAAATTATATGATAAAATATTCAATGGGCTTGTAATTTGTAACTAGTATATAAGCTCTATTCATAAATATATATATATATATATATATATATATATATATATATATATATATATATATATATATATATATATATATATATATATATATAGATTGAATTTTAATTATTACATAAGATTTTAATTTTTATTTTTTTTAAAAAAAATTCTTAATAATAAAAATAGCAATCAAACTAGTTATTTTCAAACCAACTCTTAGGATCGGTAATAAACAAATCGCGCACAAGTTAAACTTTTCAATTTAATATTTAACGAGTCGACTTATATTAAACATTTTTAGTAAACGAATAAAAGCGAGCTAACTCTAACTCAATAGCTCATGCACGGCTACTCCCATGATGTTGCCTCAATTTACCATTTTTTTCCCAAGCAAAATTAACTAATAAAATTAATTATAAATTTAAATATTTTATCTTTTTGGGTTAGTAATTAACATACCATATTATTGTTTTTTTTAAAAAAAAAGTGAGAAGAAGATTAATATTCATTTTGAGTCCAGTTTCATGATTAGTTAGTTTGATACATAAACTACAAACTATTTAGGATATATTTAGCACAGATTAGGTAGGAGAAGAGAAAAAAAACTCTACGACATCTCACTAAACACGCTATGATTATAAACGCTTAATTATAGTTCTCTAAACCTGTTTCTATTTCATTTTAATTAGAACATTAATTAATTCTAAATTAAATTTATTTAATATGCTCTCATGCTTTTTTCTTTTTTTTTTTTTAAAAAAAAAAAAAAGTGCATGACAGCTTACTTTGATTACCAACATGGCTGTGAGCAGTCAACATCGTTTTATCTTAATCCACTGTACAGCGAAGCACTACTGCACATGAAAAGCACTTCTCGGAAGCTTCTGCTTCAAGCCATTAAATTTGACCAACATGACAAAATCATCATTAAAGAGAAAAAGAAATAAAGTAAGGAAATAGCTTTTTATGGCTTTGTTGACAATTTTTACATAAATATGTCTCCAATATTACAGTATGTTTAATTAGCTTTATAAATGTAATATATTTTTATTTTATTATAATTGTTGGTGTAAATTAAAAAGTGTGAACCACACGTGGGGTGTGGGCTTGGGCCGAGTCGCGTTGGTGTGGGCCCGTCACCGACACCGGGCCGGTCCGAGCCGAATCTCTACTACGTGATCGAACCCACATTAGACCACGTGACTTTGTGCCCTCGTCGCTTCCTACGATGCTCCGTGATGCTTCCACGTGGCCTTTGTAACTCGTGCCGCCCGCGTGTGAACATGGTGCTAAGAGGTTGACACGTGTCGTTGTTTCTCTGAGGGATTTTTTCATAAAGTAAATTATACAATATATATATATATATATATATATATATATTGATAGTCGTAAAAATATCATAAAACATACATGGTATTTATCCAATAATTTTTTGCAAAAAATATAAATATTTGATTGGATTATTTTAGTAATTTTTCCGTCCGAAATCTATCATGAGAGGAGATGATAAATTTGAGCTGTAATTAATTACTTCCCAATATTCTACGAATAAAGCAGAAGAATTAGCCATGGACTCTTCTTCTTCTTCTTTTTTTTTCTTCTCTTTTTTTTTTTCTCATTAAGTTCATTTTGAAAGTTAAAATGTGTGAGTAATGATTCTAAAATTTATTCCACAAACACATAATTTACCATGTCCGATAAAATATGCTGTAGTCATCAGCCTATTTCATGTTGTGCCGAAATAATCATCAAAATAATCATCAAAATGTATAGAGAGACCCTTCAAAAGACTCTGACATTTAAGGATGTATATTGTGACTCAACTTTATATTGTAACATTGTTAAATGTTAAGTTCGCTTCCAATGTTATCTTATTAGGCCGATATTTTCAGTAACAAACGACTCAGATAAAGTATAATTTCAAATAAATGAGATTTGTTAGCTGGTTCCTATCTAACATTTAATATACTATATATATATATATATATATATATATATATATATATATATATATATACATATTATACTCAAAATATGATGGCGTATAGGTATTGATCTTGAATGGTAGTTGAGAAGATCTGAAAGAGAAAGCACTGAAACTTCCAATCATTGTAGACAAGTTACGTGCCAAGCCATCTCATTTGCACATGCATTGCTTTGACATTACTATTTTATTTTATTATTATTATTATTTTTTTTTTTAGAAAAAGTTGGACATTACTATTATTTATACACATGTCGCAATTGAACAACCTTCCAGTAATAACTTATAAAAACAAACAAGTCTTAACTTATCAATCAATTACGTATGTTGTTTAATTTTATATCTATTCAGAACTAACTACGGGTGATTCATTTTTTATTACTAAACAAATCATATCTAATGTGCAACCACGTGATGCCAATTGGAGTGCAAATAGATGGAGATTCTATTTGGGGATAACCATGTAGGCGTGGTAATTCAGCTCACAAAGTCAATTCGTATTCGACTCAAAATAAGCTCAAAATTGATCGGTTAGTTTAAATATATAAATGAATCGAATATAAAATAAATTTTTTAGTTTGAAATTTTAACGAGCCGAACACGAGCTGAGATCTTCTCAGCTCGTGTTCAGCTCGAATATATATATATATATATATATATATATATATATATATATATAGAGAGAGAGAGAGAGAGAGAGAGAGAGAGAGAGAGAGAGAGAGAGAGAGAGAGAGAGAGAGAGAGTAGAGCTTATATACTTTTAAAAGTATAAGACTAATTATGTTTGTAAATTTTTTACTATTGAATTTGTATTAAAATTTGTATTATTATAAAGTCAATTAAAGAAAGAGAAAGAAAAAATACAATAGCACAAATCTCAATATAAATATAATAATAAAAAATTTACAAGTATAATTAGGCTTGTGCTTTTAAAAGTATATAAGCTCTACTATATATATATATATATATATATATATATATATATATATATATATATATATATATATATATATATATATATATAGATATAGATAGAGAGAGAGAGAGAGAGAGAGAGAGAGAGAGAGAGAGTACTATAGTATTAATAGCATCAAATCATTACTATTATTAATTAAATTTTTAACCTTTGGATTAAGAGATGTGCGGTTAGGATGAAAATGTTGATATATACTATTCATATATTATCAATCTTACTAGTTAAAGACCCGCGCTTCGCGGCGGTCGATTAAATATATATTAAATTAATAATAATAATTAATAATTAATAAGTAATAAATAATAAAATATTTATAAAGATTAAAATATGTTATATATTATAAGGTTTTCAACATTATAAATTAAAAGCAGCACAAAAGTACAAATACTACAAATATTTGGTTTGTAAGTTTGTCCTTAATTTCAAGTTGAAGTCAGGAAATGAAATTGTTAGCTGCATTAGTTCTTCACGAATTAAGTTTTTTTCCTAATATATTGAAGTTAATGTATTAGCCGAAAAATGCACCAAACTGTTGTTACTCGAGTTACCCTGTATAAAGAAACAATTAGAAACAAACCAAGTAACTTAAAAATCCACACTTAGCTTCTTATTGATATCAGAGAATGTCTAGAAAAAAGCCTTGAAGTGTTTGTAAGCTGTATCCACATCTTGTTCTGCACATATCTCGCGAACACTGCATTTGTTGTATGCATAAAAAAGGAGTTAAAGACTGCAGGCGCAAAAACTTGAATTCTCTATTCAGATAGGAGTTGTAATATCAATAAGCCATACCCGGTTTTAAAATAATTTGCCACAAGTTGTCCCAGTTTGATGCAGTAGACAGTAATTATGCTCAAAGTAATTCGCTAACCAGCATCACAAATAAGCAATCTAGGACAAAAAGCTTCATAATCAATCTATAAGTTGTCCTGTTTGAGCCTGTACATATGAGGGGTATCCAGCAAATAAGCAATCTATCAACCAAAAGGTGTATAATTAACTATAGTTGTTTAAGAAGATCATTGATAGAAAATTTAGTGAGAAAGAGCACCATGGCCCTACTCGAAGAAACATGATCAGTTTAGATTGCAACTTAAGAAACCAAGAGCTTCAAAATCACAAAACAATATTAAAAGATGGAAAGTTCTGTCAATATATAATAAATCAGAGAACATGCATAACAAAGCTTGATCCTTAACCCTTTAGGTCCTACAGAAGTGCAAGCTAGCAACAAAGTACACATGTTCAGATATTAAAATTGGCAAAAGAAAAAAGAGCAGCTTAAGAATAAAAAAACAGAAGTGGCTAAAGAATTAGAACTATGGAAAGCGGACTATGTGAGGCGAAGTCAGTAAATGAAATTGTTAGCTGCATTAGTTCTTCACGAATTAAGTTTTTTCCTAATATATTGAAGTTAATGTATTAGCCGAAAAATGCACCAAACTGTTGTTACTCGAGTTACACTTTATAAAGAAACAATTAGAAACAAACCAAGTAACTTAAAAATCCACACTTAGCTTCTTATCGATGTCAGAGAATGTCTGGAAAAAAGCCTTGAAGTGTTTGTAACCTGTATCCACATCTTGTTTTGCACATATCTCGCGAACACTGCATTTGTTGTACGCATAAAAAAGGAGTTAAAGATTGCAGATGCAAAAAACTTGAATTCTCTATTTAGATAGGAGTTGTAATACCAATAAGCCATACCTGGTTTTAAAATAATTTGGCATAAGTTGTCCTAGTTTGATGCAGTAGACAGTAACTATGCTCAAAGTAATTCGGCAACCAGCATCACATATAAGCAATCTAGGACAAAAAGCTTCATAATCAATCTATAAGTTGTCCTGTTTGAACTTGTACATATGAGGGGTATCCAGCAAATAAGCAATCTATCAACCAAAAGGTATATAATTAACTATAGTTGTTTAAGAAGATCATTGATAGAAAATTTAGTGAGAAAGAGCACTGTGGTCCTACTCGAAGAAACATGATCAGTTTAGATTGCAACTTAAGAAACCAAGAGCTTCATAATCACAAAACAATTTTAAAAGATGGAAAGTTCTGTCAATATATAATAAATCAGAGAACATGCATAACAAACCTTGATCCTTAACCCTTTAGGTCCTACTGAAGTGCAAGCTAGCAACAAAGTACACATGTTCAGATATTAAAATTGGCAAAAGAAAAAAGGGCAGCTTAAAAATAAAAAACAGAAGTGGGTAAAGAATTAGAACTATGGAAAACGGACTATGTGAGGCAAAATTAGCATAACTAACTTGTAATGTTTGCCAAACACATGGACCTTTTCTGAAATTTACCATACATATAATAAAGCAAATCAGGATATTTTAGAAGAATCTGAAAGTAAATTTTGAATAACATTCTAAATTAAGAGTTACCTATACTTAAAAGCACACAGGGAACATGCCACCTTAAAAATTATGTCCATAGAATGCACTCCGCAATTTTGCTTGAGTACCCCTCTCAAAAAGAAAATGCTGACCTTAAATAACAGGGCACGATGGTGATCCAAACCAATCGTTAAACGGCCAATAGGTAAGGCCAACCATGTTTTCAGAATCATGAACTTTTCCACTCATGTAGTTAGCTACCAGATTAGCCAGTCTCTGCACCAAAGCACCCTCAGCGAAATCTGAAGAATGTGAGCCTGCTTTATGGGTAAGAATTTGGTTTGTATTTGAGTTTTGAACCAAGTATATATCAAAAAATGCAACTGTGACACAATCCAAACCTGCTAAGTTGGATCAAAACCCATTGCAAAACAATCCTGTCAGAAAATCTTTTCAGAAATTCAGAATAACACCCTCAAGTGCACTAAAGTGATACAAACAAACCACAACACAACAATGCAAAAAATGCACTATACACATGATCCTTTTTTGAAATTGACCATACATATAATAAAGCAAATTAGGATATCTTAGAAGAATCTGAAAGTAAAGCACCAATATCATTAGTCAAAGAAAGGTAACCATTGTGCCATTTTAATTGATTTGGGAACTTGACAAAATGCTCAATTGTGCTGGCAACATAGCAAATAATCAGACCATTAACTAATATATTGAATCCCCGGCTAATTTTGACCAGAAGTGTTCCTGGTGCTCGAGAGGCAGGGTGATTTAGAAATCGCTCGAGTTGAATGCAACCCAGAAAAATCGCCTCTCCGCGGCGCAGTAGGTGAGACGGATCGGAGTCGCCATGCCGCGGCGGCAACTCCGCCAGACACCAACTCCGGTACAGAGCAGGACGGGGCTCCGCGGCGGAGTTGGTGAGAAGGAATGGAGTCGCCATGCCGCGGCGGCAACTCCGCCGCCTGCAACAGCAACTCAGCAACAGGACAGACCCTCGCGGCGGAGTCGGTAGGAGGTAGGTCAAAGAGAGAGAGAGAGAGAGAAATCGCGGTAGCACGACAGGACCATGCCGCGGCGGCAACTCCGCTTCAGGAGGTAGGTGCGGCAGAGTCGGTAGGAGGTAGGTGCGGCGGCAACTCCGCTATAGGACCAGGACAGAGCTCCTTGAAGGGAGGTAGGCGAGAGAGAGAGGGAGAGAACCGTGTGAGAGCAGAGAGAGAGAGGTACTCCATGAGAGGACCAGTCAAGGGAAATCGTGGAGAGAGGGAGAGGAAATGTACGGGGAACAGTAGAAAGTGCTCCTTGAAAAGACTGCTCAGAGTTGGTGAGGAGAGGCCATGCCGCGGCGGAGTTATCGAGCCCATGCCGCGGCGGGAACTCCGAAACGGACCGCGGTGGAGTTAGCGAGCCCATGCCGCGGCGGGAACTCCGAAACGGAGCCGGTGAGAGTTGGTGAAAGAGTTAGGACCGCCCATGCTGCGGCGGAGTTAGCGAGCCCATGCCGCGGCGGGAACTCCGAAACGGAGCCGGTGAGAGTTGGTGTAAAGCTTCGCCGCGGAGTTGGTAAGGAGAGGGCTTCGCGAAAAGAGAAATCAGAGGGAGAGAGAGAGTTAGGACCGCCCATGCTGCGGCGGAGTTAGCGAGCCCATGCCGCGGCGGGAACTCCGAAACGGAGCCGGTGAGAGTTGGTGTAAAGCTTCGCCGCGGCATGGAGAGGGCTTCGCGAAAAGAGAAATCAGAGGGGGAGAGAGAGAGTAAGCTTCGCCACGGAGTTGGTAAGGAGAGGGCTTCGCGAAAAGAGAAATCAGAGGGAGAGAGAGAGAGCCATCTGTTTTCACATGTACGGCGAAGACCCCGTGAGAGAACGGTTCAGCGTGAATCGCGGAGAGCCCTTCTAAGCTTCGCCCCATAGTGTATAGAAATAGATACCAGCTCAACTCATTTTAATGTTTTTTTTTTTTTTTTTTTTTTTTTTGAGAGAGAGAAAGGTAGTATGCTATCCGCTTCGTTTATTTTGAAATAAACTTAGCTAGAAATGTGGCTTCGAACTCGGGATCTCGAATATCAACTATCAAATCCTAATATTGTTTTAACTTTTCATCCTGTAGTAAAGTAGAATCTAACTATTTTTCAACTCGATATTTTAACAAGTGTTTGGCAGGTTGACACCCTACATTCATGCATGGTAATTAGAATTATGTTATGTACTAATTAACCTATTGTTCTATATGCAGAACAGATTCGGTAAATAATCATACAGATTGTACTCAACTGTTCTAAATGCCAGGACACGGCAGATCCAAGGATGAAGGAGCCTTTTTCGTTTCCTCTCACATGTGTTACTATATATACTTCGTTTATAATCTCGTTTACTTTTAGAAGTTTATGTAGCTGGTTTTTTGCTTTTTCCGCGCGCACATTAATTGGATTTACCTTCGCATGTACGTAGCAAGTTTCAGATCCAACGCGCTCAAAAATCACGACTCTTCTGATGCTGCCGTGAAGCATTTCTATATAAATTAAGGAACTCCACCTATTATTATTATTCTATGAGTTTAGTGAAAACCAAAGCATCTTATGATCTTTAAACGATGTCACTGTTTTTCAGTATATATAGTAATGTTGAAGGATCTTATATATATATATATATATATATATATATATATATATATATATATATATATATATATATATATATATATATGATAGTGTTGTTTATGCTCATTTTACCTAGCTCGGACCTAACGTGATGCGCATATACTTTAACGTACGTGGTTGCATCGCGAATTCGCGATTGATTTTTAAATGTTTTATGTGATCAACTACGATAGAAGCCGCACAATTTTTCAAACATGCATCCAATTATTTCGAGTCTCAAAAGTCATTAAAATGTGTTAATATATATATATATACATGATCAAAGTTGACCTCAACAAATTAAAGATCAGCCACATTAATCAAAATATATAAATTTATATTTATTTATATAATATGGTACATAGATGATCGTAGAGAATGGTAGCGGGTGACTTGAAATGCTTTACCTCATAAATGAATGTTAAAAAAAAAGAAAAAAAAAAAAAAAAAAAAAAAAAAAAAAAAAAAAAAAAAAGGAGTTGTCTCGGGAAGCATTATTATTAATTAAGAAATTAATCTCAAACAAAAGAATTAAACATGGTAATGTATAACTGCAAACAAAGGAACGTACGTACGTAGTTAACAATTTTTGGTTTATCTACTACATTATATTTTCCTAGCTTGTTGTTAACGTTTCAGTTTCTTTTACGTAATGTTAAAAGATTTTACTTCCAAAAAATACGGAATATGCTCAATTAGTTTTGTGATTTGCTATATCGTGTTGTAAACTCTTGAAATAATACACAATGAAATTCATTATGAAACAGCTGATGATATTCTTAATGCGACTACAAATCTTCAACTGTATTTATTATGAGTTATTGCAGTTTCTCTTTAAACTTTTTTGGATGCATTAGGACAATAATGTTGTTAGCAACCCAGGTACTTACAGTGTAAGCTTTCCATTAAAAGCGAGATATGAAGAGAATATAACAAACAAGGACGCAGATGGGTCGGCCCAATCCAAACAAACACAATCCTATCATTTTGGACCGGACCCGACCGAGCCTATGAAACTTAGACCAGAGACCAAATCGTGACACTTCCGATTGAGCCTGTGAAACTTAGACCAAAGCCCAAATCGTCACACTTCGGAATCATCTCTCTGATGCCCAAACTTTCTAGGAGACCATCCATCATAAAATTATTCTAATTCCAGCATGCTTAACTCTCTTAATTTATTGACTCTAACCATCATTTAAAATACTATAACCAGATTAATTAAGAGAGTTAGCCTTATTATGTTTTATATATAGAACTAATCCAAATTACATCTTATATATAGGACTAATCCTAATACTCGTGTTACATTCCTCTTCGTCAGCCTCAGGCTTTATCGATTTTGTAGGGACACACGCTCCACCTACAACGATCATTAGTCGGGAAGCCGCCCTCGCCCACTATATAATTCCTGCCTAGCCGAGACTCATATTACATTTTCAACAACTTCCGAGAAATCACCCATCGTAGAATTACTCTAGTGCGCTTAACATTTTCAACATCTTTGCTTAGCCCCTATAATCCCTTTCGAGACTCATTTCACATTTTTGGTTGATAAATAACTATGATACCATTTGTCCCGCTCCAACTTTTTAGAAGAGTACTCATCCTAAAACTATTTAGCTCTAACATGCTTAACCCTTTTAACCTCTTAGGTCTAATCACTGTCGAAATTTCTATAGCTGAATTAAAAAATTTAACCCTATTATATCTTATATATAGGATTAATTCAAATCCTAAGGGTGTTACAATCTTCTCATGCAAAACATGTATTTGATAAGATAAATCTGATTCACTAATCCAACAGTTTCACATACAACCTTCAACATATTAGTTACTAATGTTGTGACAAACTTAGAGAGGATTTGTCAAACCAGCGCAGGTGCAGTCATCATTTCACATTTTTGGTTGATAAATAACTATGATACCATTTGTCCCGCTCCAACTTTTTAGAAGAGTACTCATCCTAAAACTATTTAGCTCTAACATGCTTAACCCTTTTAACCTCTTAGGTCTAATCACTGTCGAAATTTCTATAGCTGAATTAAAAAATTTAACCCTATTATATGTTATATATAGGATTAATTCAAATCCTAAGGGTGTTACAATCTTCTCATGCAAAACATGTATTTGATAAGATAAATCTGATTCACTAATCCAACAGTTTCACATACAACCTTCAACATATTAGTTACTAATGTTGTGACAAACTTAGAGAGGATTTGTCAAACCAGCGCAGGTGCAGTCATGATTTTGACACAATAATACAATGCTAAAATACAGCATATATTCTCGCAGATGAGATCAACCTGAATATTTACTCATTTCCACTCATTTTCTAAGATAGCCTAGAGGTAATACAGTCTACTAGCACATTATACACTATATTTTCAAAACTATCAAGAAATCTGGGAACTCCTCTATGGAAACTTGTCCGCAAAACAAGCATCAAACTTGATACTATTGATCTTCGTGGATATCGGTCTCATCAAAGATCTCCTCCTGCATAACCAAGAAAAAGAAAACATATTGGATGAGCATATGAGACCAGTAATAATGGATGTAAAAAAGTAACATCATTTCGGTAAAAAATAACAAAATAAAATAAACACAGGCAGTTTCTGAGAGATTCATTAATGCATCATAAGCTAGTCCATTAGGCTTTTGTGTCCCAGAGATCTTGCATCTAAATCCACCAAACTCCCGTTAGTTCAAATACAAACCACAGGTCTTCAAATCAGATGCTGAGCCGACTCTAATAAGTCGACCTCTCGACTGAAGTTAGTGGATAATTTGTAATTATAAGTTGACCACACCTCGAACTACTGGACCATCTCCAAAGACGTCAATCTCTTCAGCTAATAAAAATTATATAGTTCATCTGTTTTACCTGCAGTAGCTCTTCAATGACATCCTCCATTGTTATTATCCCAATTGCCTCTTCGTCTTCATTCAATGTGGGCAGTGGTGTGTCATGTACTTGGAGAACATCACCCTCGTCTCTCGCCCATTTTCTAGTTCTATTCCCTCTGTCGGAATTCTGGAAGTTTGGATAGCTTTTCCACCTCCTCATCGGCTTTGTGGATTTTGCAACTTTATCATTAGACTTCTCCCCATCGATATCTATCCTCAAATCCTCTTTCACTCCAATAATAAAATCCAACACAAAAAATTAGAAAAATATTAGGGTGGTCATAATGTCATTTAAAGATTGCTTAAATGTATATAATTTGATACATCACAATTTGCACCTTACATCCTCTTTAATCAACATCTATGGATAGCTTGTACACTAACAAGCTAGAAAACCCGATGCTTTACGCTCCAAACAGAAAGGGGTGGACTCCTAACACTTTATTTATATAGGAGGTTATCGATAGGTTTTGATTATCGAGAGGGCTAAAGCGCAAATGTTATCTGCAATTTAGTCTTAAAAAATAATTTTTTTTGCAAGCATGCAATTGTGTGGAAGTTTAACATAGAATAACAGGCTATCAGGTTTCTGTTTTGGAGCTTACCGCCATCTTCGCCGTTGCTTGGCTGCTGAATAGGGTTGCTTTGCTTTACAACAACTGCCATGTGGCTGTGACCCTTCTGAAACTCATTAAGGATGTCATACAGAGGCATATGTTCCGGAACCCTAGCATTCAATGTATCTGTTCAGTTAGCTAAAATCTCCGCTTATGAATCAGGAATTAGATAGAAGAACTCTCCAGTTATAGTAAAAAGAAGAATTAGCTTTTGTACCCTTTTCACCACAAAAATCCTGCTTACAAATGCATTCACATAAACTAGTTAATTTAATTTTGGACAAATATATCTAATAACCAAGTACAGAGGAGAAAGTGAAAGGCATATAGCTAGAGCATTGCAATGTTAATTACTGATTTAAGCTTTGTACTATACCGTGGAATTTTTCGAATTGTCACGTTCTTAACAGGAACCTCATCATCAGGATGTATAGTCAACAAGTTCTTTACCTACAATTCCATAATATACAACCAATCTTATATCAGCATACTGAGAATTAAAATATTCCAAGAGTTGACCCTTTGGCACAATTATTTGGACTGAGGATATATATAGTAATAGTAGTATCAGGCAGCACGCACAAGTTCCTCCGGAGTAAGTAGTCAAAATCCAGCAATCAACGCGACATGAATAAATAAATACCGGAAAAAAGAGCATAAGATTATAAACTAAAGGTAACAGAAGAGAATACCAGGATAAGTCCGATAATATTTGTTGGTTTCTCATAGTAAACCGGCACTCTGCTATGCCCCTTATCCAAAACCTCCTGCATGAGCTCCCTAGATGAAAAGAATACGAGTGTCAGTCTATGACGACAGGTGACGTAGCAGAAGCAACAGTGTGATTAGAATCTATATTTGTGACGGAGGTGACATTTACTTAGAGAGTTTTGCATTGATATCAATTGCAAAGGTTTGGTTCAGAGGAGTCATGGCATCTTTAGCTGTTTTATTAGTTAGTTCCAGTGCTCCGGCAATTATGGTCGTCTCGTCATGAGTTAACTCTCCCCCTTTACCGGCCTCATTACCATGCAACGTAACAAGTGTTTTCAGCTCAGATCTTCGAAAGAGAGCGACATGGTCTTTCCCCAGCAAGAAGTCCAACAACTGAAAGAATAAAGCATCTTGGTTCGGCAACAATGTAGGGGTAATAAATATATAGAGGGACATACAGATTGGTTTCCTTTTTTTGTTTTTTTAGTTGTTTAAGCCTAAGGCGCACTTTTTCAAACAGTGTTAAATGCGACGTTCATTCTTCTCAAATGCATGCTAAAATGGAAAGGAAAACAACCTTGCTGATTGGATATGCGACAGGAGAGCATATCCAAACTAGCACAAGAACTGCTGGAGCAACGGCAGCGCCGACTGCCAAACCATAACGAGAGCAGACGGCCTGAGGAATAATCTGCTTGTACAGGGCAAAAAAAAAATTTTAAAAAAAAGAGAGTCAGAGTTCGTTCATCAAGTAAAAATGATTCATAATATGCATTTTAAGATAGCCCAGCATACATTCTGCGAAATGAGAGGCTCACCTCGCCAAACAGAAGTATCAATGTCACAGAGAGCAATATTGCGCCCCATGCAGTGACCAAACTGTCAAGAAAAATAGGTAAAGCCTGAAGCAGGAAAAATAAAGCAATCAACCGATACTTGTTATCGAAAAAAGAGGTTTAAATGAAGATTCGACAGCGAGTACAGCTAATCCTACGAATTTTTACCTCCATTGCAACGGCATTGCAGATGAGAAGAGTGCAGAGCAGAAGATGCTGTCTCTTGACCACAGGTAATATTTTGGCTGCCACAGATAATCCAATCATCGAACGAATTAAAGCAGCATTTCATTCCCGAGTAAAACGCAAAACTAATAACCAACTCCTAAGCGACAAACTTAAATCCACGGGCGATCGCGCTTGGGGGATTTGTTAGTGCATGCATGTTATGGGGGTTTAATAATTAACATCGAAATAGCGCGATTAGGGGACCTTAAGTTTTCCTGCGACACATGAATCACAGCAGATCCGTCAGCGGGTCTGTGTCTCGGGGTGAGCTGAACTCGCGACCACTCGAAGGAATTTTAGCTCGCTCTGATATCATGTTAGAGAGTGACAGGGGATTGCGATTACCGGCGTGCTTGCGGTCCCGAGGGGTCCCGGACTTGATGAGGACTTCGAGGTCGACGAGGCTGAGCGACATGAGGCCGAGGGTGAGCCCCGACATCAGCCCCGCAAACAACACCAGCACCACTATCACTGCCACGTGTGCGAAGAACCTCGGCTCGCAACAATGGTACTCCACCGCCATACACACACTACCCCAACACCCCAACAACGAAGAAGAAGAAGAAGAAGAAGAAGAAGATGATGAAGAAGATGAAGCACAAATTGAGTTGTACTTATTACGAATCTAATTAGCGGTGGAGTGGAGGAGAAGGAAGAGGTGGGAGTGCCCTTTCCCCCCCCTTTTTTATTGTTGTTTTTTTGTTCTTGTTTTTGTTTTCTAGGGACGAGGGTAACGCCACCGCCTCGGGAACCGGGAACCGGGATTGGCAATGGGCCACGTGTGGCGGTTCGGGTTCGAGAGGGAGGCCGAGACGAGAAAATTAATTATTTATTTTTTTTAAAAAAAAGAGCCCGATCTTCGTGGCGTTACAGAGACCGTTGGATTTTGATCGGGCTTTTAAAGGAATCCGCCGTCCAATTGTTGCAACAGGTCGATCGTTACCGTCCGTTGTGACGAGATATGGATTCCGCGCGCTTTCGTGTCCGTGTCCGGATAATACTTATCAGGTCGTCCGGAATCGTTTTGGTGAACCCTGTGCGCCACGTCATTCGTGGACTCAATCTTTGCTTTAATATAAATTTGTACTGCTTAATAAATTTAAGTCAGTTTTATAAATTATAACGAGATACTTTTTTTATTTAGTGCACTGATATCGTAGTGGACCAGGTTCAGGTTCGGGAAAGCATAATACAGCTTGGGCGAATCTATGATAGCATCTAATACTACACACTCATCACAATAATCTATTACTTTATGTAGAATAGGGAATATTCTTGTATTCTACAAATTTTATTTATTTATTTATTGTTTTAAGTATTGAAATCTCAATACTTTAGAGTATTTTACAGCCTTGAGAGGTCTCCACTCATTTTTATAAATAAAATTTGGCCTTTTGATCAAATTGCTGGGAATGGTTGGTAGTTGCTTTGATTCTGATTGCTTGATGATGCTTTGTTGCCTTGTTCCCTCGATCTATTGATACTTGTTGCCTTGTTGTCTTGATCTACTGATGCTCAGTTCCTCAAGATTCCTGGATCGGAACTGTTCTGATACCATTTGTAACGATCCTGACGATCCGCAACCCTCCTAGAATGAAAATTCTCTGAGGAGTATATGGCGGTGAGGATGACGGGACTTGGTGTGATGATCAACCAAATTGGCTTCGATCTGTGGAATCGGCTTCAGATCTATGAGGGTTTGAGAAGAAATGGGGGAATTGGAGAGAGGAAGAGAGGAAGAGAGAATTGGGAAGGAGAAGAGGAGCTTGAAGAATAAACTGGAATTATGTTCAAAATCATTTCCGGTCCATATTACATCTACTATTTATACCTAACTTTCCCTCTAGGCTACTATGTAATATAAACTACTATAAGTACTCATTAGCATATTGTGTATTTATATTCTGGGCCACTGTTGGGCCTAAACTGTGTAAGCCTCTTGGGCCCGGGCTGGATCACGCCTCCTCTACAGTGCCGCTTCTCTCCTCTCTCCTATCGGATCCCGCTCCACTTCTGCACCCGATCCGCCTGGAAGCCTCTCGAGCTGGAGATGCTGTCGCCCCATCTTTACTTTATCTCCTCTCTCTCTCTCTCTCTCTCTCTCTCTACCACACCACTTCGTCTTCTCCGCACCCCTCTTCTTCTCGTCTCTACCTCTCCTCTTCTCTGCTACTGTTGTTACATTTTACTAGCCTATTTCAAAATAGCAGCATAAGGTCAAAAGGTCTCCACCCATTTTTATAAATAAAATTTAAAAATTAATAAATACCATGATAATAACAATAATAATGCAGTACGAATCATCTATACATAAAAAACAAAATAAAAATTAAAACTTAATACTCGAAATTCTAAATTTGTTTGCTTCACCTTTAATTTTTTAAAACAAAAAATACAGCACGTTATTCGTTTTACTCATTAAAAAAATAAATTAAATTTTAAGGATGAAATAATTATAGACCTTAGTTGAAAAGGAAAAATAAGCATATAAAATTGATGTTAGTCTTTCTAAAAAGTATATAATCAGCTATATATAAGAAGCTAGGGTGTTGTTTAGTCAAGAGAAGTTTTAAAAGAAAAAAAAAAAAAAAAGTGAGTATCATATTATTCATCTCTCTAATAATAATAATAATAATAATAATAATAATAATAAAAGATAACGATAGTATTGCTGCTAGCTATTTGTTATTGACGGTGAGTATAAAATTTTTATCTCGAAAAAGTCCGGTAGGTGATGAACTAGGTCAATACAAATACATTTTTTTGGAACTATAAATTATTTTTCAAAATTTACCAAACAGTCACAACGTGATCTGATTCAGAATCATGTGAGATGCTATCTTCGATTAGGGAAGTAGTGCCCGAGCCCATCAACTTAGTAAACATTAATACCTTCATGCTTAATTTAGATATACTAGGGATTAAGTTATAGTCATTTATTATGTTGCTAAAATGGGTATATCACGACGAAATTATATAGCAGGAGAACAAGTACTAGATACCTGCTTTTGGTAAGTATATTGTGGTGCTCCAAAGAAAAAAAAAAAAGGAAACCAATGGAAGTTACTGGGCTGGCCCAGCTTCAGGGCCACGATGTCCAAAGTTATATCTTATTTGATGATTGTATCTCAATTGCCCAAACAACTATTTCAATTATAATTACTCCAAACAAAAATTTATAAATTATTTATTATATATAATTTTTGCTGATTCAGCGAGCCAATTCAATTCACCTAGCTGAATCACCAATTTTTTTTTTTTTTTGTCAAATAACATTGATTACGTTGACTTATTTAGCCACTTGTGATTTTCATAAATAGTCTGATAAGATCCACCCCAATAAGCCACGTCTTTAGCTGGGAGCATAAAACATTTTTGTTTATTCATAGGCCATGCATTATATAATTTTTAATTGCTCCTGGAACCATATGTGTGTCCTCTATAGAGACTCGCGAGATGTCACACCCACGGTGCTATTAATTAGAACTCGCAATCCTCACAAATCTCTATCATGATTAAATGTTGTTATTGTATTCCCCACTATTTAGCCAATTGCATGCTTTTGCTCTCTTCAGATAGATTTTAGTTTGATACCGAATTATTTAGTCGTTTGGATACCATGTTCACCGTATACCATTTGAATATCTCAGTGGTCCTATCTCTCGCGTAACATTTACGAAACGCACGTATGACAGATATAAAATTATTTTTATAATTTTAATTTCTGCAAAATTATTTGTTAAAAAAAAAATCTTTCAGCAGGCTATAGGCAAAAAAAAAAAAAAAAAAAAATCATAAATTCTTCAGACAATTTCTTAAAAAAAAAAAAAAAAAAAAAAAAACGGTTCAGTAACCGGACCCGACCCGTTCCGGTCCAAGTTTCGGGCCGGTACACGGAGAGAAGCAACTAATTCATCTGCTCCGCACCGCCCACCCGCTTTCGTTCCTCCACGTTCGCGCTACCCCACGCCGCACCTCTTCAGACCAATGACCTCCCGCCACGTGTCATCAAATTTTTTTTCCGGGGTGGTGTTATCTACTTATTTCCCACCTCGCTCTTCGTGGCCAAGGCTCGCTATTTTTTCCCTCCTCGCCCCTTTCTTTCTCGACTCTTCTTCTGTCTCTCTCTCTCTCTCTTCGCGCTCTTCTTACCGAACCCTGCGACGCTTCTCCGCTACGCTCGAAGTCGAAGGTGCATCTAGGGTTCCGTCTCATTGCGCTTCTGCGACTCCACTCCACCTCTCTTCTTCTCCCCGCTCTTCAATCGAAAAGAGGCGCGGAACCTTGTATCTGAGGTAGTTTTCGTATCCCTCTTCATTGTTTTCCCTATATGATTCAATTTTGGTGCTTTTCTAATGCTTTATTCTATTTAACCATTCAATTTTGGTGCTTTACTAAAGTTGCTTAGCATCAAAATTTTATTTTGCTTTAAAGATTCGAGTAATTTGCAGTTTCTTCTTCTTTTTTAGTTTAGCATGTTTGCCATAAGAATATGGTAATGTTGCTGGCGAATGACCGAGCAATTGATTGCAACAATTTACACTTGCATGATGCACGAGACAGCTATTAAAACCCTGCTTATTTTTCTTCCAGTAATGTTGCATTTAATGATTTCATTACTATTTTCTAGTTCTTGGAGTTAAAGCACCATCTTGCTTCTTTTTTTTTTTTATTTTTATTTGATAGGGGCACTGCGTTTGTAGTCAAAGGACCATTTTTTATGTGGATTCTTGGTCGCATTTAGTATTTTTGCTGTAGAGTATAAACTATAACAAAAATCTAATATTGCTGGCAGATGAGAAAACAATTGTAATGGTATGCTTGATTTTTTAGGTGATGCAAGGTGTGGTAATTTAAGAGATAGATGATAATCTCTGCTCTTCTAACTTCCGCGGGCATAAACATCGGCCTGTGTGCGCTGCTTTTGTCTCTGTACTCCGTCTTGAGGAAGCAGCCCGGTAATGTTAATGTCTACTTCGGGCGGAGGCTCGCCCAAGAGCACAGCCGCCTGCGAGAATCATTTATCTTGGAGAGGTTAGTGCCTTCTCCTGGCTGGATCGTGAAGGCTTTGCAGTATAAGGAAGAAGAGATCTTAGCTATCGGTGGGTTGGACGCTGTTGTGTTTCTTAGGATACTCGTCTTCAGGTGTGTTTCTCTCTTGCGTTTCTTCTTACTGATGATTTGGTGCTTGTGGACCGATGATGATTCGTAGCTTATCTTTGGATAGTATCTTTTTCGAGGAAGTTTTGCTCTCGTTTGATGTAAATGGCCAGAATCTTATAGTTTTCTTGACGAAGGGTAAATCTGCCATTTAATACATACTTTGATTTCATTGTTGGCGTGCATGCAAATCTCTTACGATTTCACTTGGCAGTAGGTACTAGAAAAGTTTCGATTACTTGAAATAAAGTCGGGTGGAATTGTGTTTCCTTGTCATTTCTATCTATTGCTAAATTTGTAAATTGGTTTAATCATGATATCCGTGCTCAATCTGTTAAATCTGGATTTGTTTAGACATGAGACTGACCTACTCTTGGAAAAATTTTCTTCAGTATACGCATCTTCTCAATAGCTGCGATTGTGTGTGTATTTGGAGTTCTCCCACTTAATTATTTTGGACAAGAGATGCATCATGGGCAGATTCCTTCAGCATCGTTAGATGTTTTTACAATCGGAAATGTCACGGGAAGATCAAAATGGTAAGTCCTGGGATTACTAATAAGTTCATTGTGAAATTCCTGTCTGAGGATTCTTCAGTGCCTCTTGATTTACAAATTTCTTTTGTTTGTTTAAATAAGCTTGTTAATTATTTTGTTTGCTACCAAATGAATATTTGGTGAGAATACTTTCAGTGACAATGCTACCAAATGACTCTGGCATGAAATTTTTTGATTAATGCTTGGCAATAGAAAATTTTCCCTCTATAGCCATAACCTACAAAAAACTCTCTAAATTCTTTGAGAAGTCTCTCCACAGGTCTATAAATGTTGAGGGGCTGAATTAAGTGACAAAAGTACCCCTTACGCAGTCCTCCACTACCATCACGACCACATCTGCTTCCTCCACCACCTATTCCTGTCCTCCTCACAGCCACCGGCTCCTTACTGTCTTATCCTTCTTCTATTCCATCATCACTACCGCTGCCACCTTCTCATTCCCTCTCTCCTCCTCCCTCAGTTTATGGTCTAGATTTTGGGTTAGACTGGGTAAGGAAACAAGGGAAAAAGAAGGTGGGAAAAAGAATCAAGAAGAAGGCTAACTTGGTTTTTCAAAATTTTTAATAAATATTTTATTATATTTTCTACAAAACCCTAATGAAACAGTGATGGAAAATGGTTAGGTGTTAACGGCATAATGATGGATCAAGGGGAATAATGTGCACCCTGCGGTATTACAAGGGACTTGTGCATTATTAGCCTTTTATATATGTGTGAAGCATTTTTTGAGTTCTTATGTGTCACACTAGGTTGAGTAGACTGATTTTCTATATTACCGGTAAGGGTTAATTTGTGTTTGATTGTATCTATCTATGACTTACCAATTTAATTGCAGGCTTTGGGTGCATTGCGTTGCACTGTACATTATATCCTGTGCAGCTTGCATTCTTCTCTACTTTGTAAGTAACATAAGTCGATATACCTAAATTTTTGAAGGACTTAATTCTGTTTTCGATATTGAAAACCTTTATAATTATTGAGTATGTTATGATTTCTTTTGTGGCTTAGGAATACAAAAGAATTGCTAGGATGAGATTGTTTCATATTACTCAGTCACCTCCAAACCCCAGTCATTTTACCGTTCTTGTTCGTGGAATCCCGAAGTCAACTGAAGTATCTTTAAGTGATACTGTCAAAAATTTCTTCACAAAGTATCACGGATCTAGTTATCTATCTCATCAAATGGTTTATAAAGCTGGGAAAGTCCATAAAATTATGGTGAGCAACTCCTAAATTTTTTACTTCCTTATTGAATGATGACTCCAGCTGTCTTTTCCATGCTGCTTTAGGAACTAGAACATTAAAAAGAGGCTTTACACTGTTTTTAATGTTCTTCGATGACATTTGTGAGTACCTTTGCTTATAGATGCTTGTTAGATATTCCATCATTTGATTTTAAATAATATTGTTCTCGTATGTATGGTTCTATTCGGACTTTGGTGTATGCACATACTTATACATGTACTTTTATATATATGAGTTGGACCATACCTTTTATCCTAAGTCTTTTGCGAAGAACTTTACTGGTTTGTGGTGAATAAATGTTTAATTTTCATCCGACTTGAAGATCCCAACCGTCCATTATAATCTCGTACAGTATCTACGTATATCTGGAACATTTTATATGGAAGTCATTTTTTCTTATGCACGTAGAGTAACAAAAAAAAGGAGGGCTGCACTACTCCTATAAAAGACTTCAAGTCTTAAAAATTTTATGGAGATTTGTTTTTAAGGGTTTTTTTTATTATATATTGTGAAAGATCTGTTAGTTGGAAATCCCATTATATGTATGCAATAATAGTGCCTTAGATGCTGTCCATTTTACTGATGACTTAATGCATTGATAAAGGGTTTCTAAATATTATGATTTTTTTTTTTTATATTTAGATAATCTTAATATGCATGCACTTTGTTTTCGATGGCTTAATTATGAGTATTATTTGTTAATAGTCTTAAAAAAAGAAGATGGCTGTTGATTAGAAACTTCGTTGACAAGGTCGAAATTTGGAAGAGGGCCAGTCGGATTGTACATTTTTATGCAAATTTTCATGTTTGTCTACTTGTCTATCTATTTGCTTGTACATATATACATATTTGTCCACCTGTCTTTACATTTTCCTTTGCTTTTCATTCAGAAACATGTTAAGACATTCGTGTTCTGCTGCTTTGCAATCATTGCCCTTGCTGTGTGAAATTTGGAAGTTGTGCTACTTGATATTTTCGATTCTATTGCCATGGTGTACCGTAGGGATGCACTATGTATTATTTATTTATTTTTTTCTCATTTAACTGTGATGACTTGAGCTATTATTTGCAGAGTAGCACCAAGAAGGCTTATAAGAAATTTGGGCATCTTACGGATACGGTTATTGGCAGGAGGTGCAGACCAGCCATATATAGATGCGGTCTTTGTGGAGGATCAAATAGTTCTTTTCAGTTGTATCGGAATGAATTTGAGCCGAACTCAGAGAAAACTGACCTTAATAATTCAAATTTGGTTACTAGTGAGGAGGTATACTTACAATACTGGCAATACCAGCAATAAATTCTTTAGGCTTTCTTTTTCTTTCTATTTTTTTGTCATGATACATGTATGTTTATTGCAAGTTTGTATAATTTGCATAACTTGAACTCTAGAGTGATGGCCAAATGATTTCTTTGTTGTACTTTATAACGGGAGTGGTGCTTCTTCTTAAGGTGCAAACTACAAAGTGAATAGGCCAAATGAAGCAAATATCAACCTTCTCTTACTCATTAATTCATTAAGGTTGTACTTCTTAGAATCCTTTATACCACAAAAAAAAGGAATAACCTTTAGTACCTTGAACTCCGTTTTCAATTTTTCTTTCTTATTTTAATTGAGTATCTTTGGCGCAGGAATGTGCAGCTGCTTTTGTTTTCTTCAAAACTCGGTATGCTGCAATTGTTGCTTCACAAGTACTTCAGACATCGAATCCTATGTTATGGGTCACTGATTGGGCTCCAGAACCGGACGATGTGTATTGGTCGAACCTTTGGCTTCCATACAAGCAGCTTTGTTCCGTCGAATAGCTACCCTTCTGGCTACCATTGTTTTCATGTTTCTGTTTCTGATACCAGTCACATTCGTGCAAGGATTATCTCAATTAGATCAATTACAACAGAGGTTTCCTTTTCTAAAAGGTATATTGAAGAAGTAAGTATCTGTTTCTTAAAGTTAGGAGTTTGCTCCTATGCCATTTCGTATTAGACGCAATGTGTTATGTGTATAAGCATCTGTTTTCTTTCTTCTTCTTCTTCTTCTTCTTCTTCTTCTTCTTCTTCTTCTTGTGTGTGTGTGGATTGCATAATGATCGATTTTTGCAGAAAAATTGGATCAACCAAAACAACCTAATTTATATTTGTTGAAACTGAAATTGAACCAATTGGAGTAAAGATTATTTTTAACTGTCATGAAAAAGTTAGGTTCAAATTAGACGGTGTCGACATACTCTCTTCTTTCAGGTTTAAGTTTAATAGATCTTTGTTATGGATTTCTTAGACAATCATTTACATCTTTTATAATCTTTGGATATATAAATAATGTATACAATATATCAAAAACATATAATTTTTTTTTGAGATACATTGTATTACTAGTCCCGTGCTCAAGTTTTCAAATTTCAAAAATCAAAGTGAATAATCTGATAAACTCTACCAAATTAACTGGAAGGGTCTGTTTGGTTTGATGATTCGGTTCCTATTACCTACCCCCTAGTTTTTTGCTTTGTGTTGCAATCAGTGCTCTTGGTATGTAGTGTCTTATTGATGAAGTTTCTTTTCATCTCAGGGCATTTGTAACCCAGCTGGTAACAGGGTACCTTCCTAGTGTCATACTGCAGTTATTTCTTTATACTGTTCCACCTGTGATGATGCTATTTTCTACTTGGGAAGGTCCCGTTTCTCACAGTCTAAGGAAAAAGAGTGCTTGCTTGAAAGTACTCTACTTCACCATTTGGAATGTATTCTTTGTGAATGTTCTATCTGGATCTGTCATTAGCCAGCTGAATGTCATATCTAGTCCGAAGGAAATCCCTACACAGCTTGCTAGAGCTGTACCAAGACAGGTATATTCATATGGGGTTTTGCATATAATGTTTCTGCAAAATTTTCTGTTCACATATGTAACCCTGTCGAATCTGAATTCATTTTTGTCCCTCCCTATTTTAAGCTTGGTAATCATCGAATTCATGAGGGATGGTGGTTTTGTATTAGGAGAAGTATTTAAAAGAGGGGTAGGTTTGTAATTAGAAAGGTATACAAGCTTTTAAAAGGCATGTATGTAAATTTACATTACACAGGAGATGTGTAAACAGATAATAATAATTTTTTTTTTTTTTTTTTTTTTTTTTTTTTTTTTTTTTTTTTTTTTTTTTTTGTGGGGGGTGGGTATATATGCAAATATTTCTTTTTAGTTTAAATAATTTTATACTGGGAGGATTAGAAGCAAATTGGTTTTGTTCATCTGTCACTTCGAGTTGAAGAAGCTGATTGGTGACTTGAGAATTTTAACATTTGCAGTTTCTTTGCTTAAATATTTGCGGATGCCATTTTCTTTCCTTTTGATACCTGTCTTCGGTTTTGTTGTGGTTGTAGGCAACCTTTTTCATCACATACGTTCTGACTTCCGGGTGGGCGAGTTTGTCCTCTGAAGTAATGCAACTATTTGGGCTCATATGGAACTTCATAAGGAGATATGTGTTGAGAATCAAGGAAGATCCAACTGCAAGCTCTGTTCCATCTTTCCCATATCACACTGAAATACCGAAAGTACTCTTGTTTGGATTGCTTGGCTTTACGTGTGCCATACTGGCACCTTTGATACTACCTTTCTTGCTGGTGTACTTTTTTCTGGGATATGTTGTTTATCGCAACCAGGTGAGAAGTTAAACATCATATAATACAAGGGTCTGGTTATAATCAAATGTCTGGAGTGATAAATGACAAACTGAAAGGGTCTCTGAATGATCAAAGACCAGATTAAGAAATGCTCTATGGATGCTTTTCATATCTATTTTCTTCTTTTGTATTCTTACTTTTGTTCAAATAAAAAAAATGATTACACAGAAAATATATCTATTCAGGAAAAAAAAAGGGTGCATCATCAAGCAAATATACAGAGATTAGAGCTGATATTTGTGGAGGCACCAGGCAACCCAAACAAAGCCTTGGTTGTTCAAATACTCTATTGTGTTTACTGCAAAAATATATGACAAATATATAAGTGCTGCATTGCTGCATTATGTGGTTTGCAAATTTATGTTCGGTTGTTGCAGGATAATACTCTTGAACTCATAAACACAACGATTTTGCTCAAATAAAACCGAATGCTTTAAAAGTTATTTACATTTTACTGCTACTTCTACCCAAGCAAATTGAAACTTCCAATCTTCAATCTAGTCTTGTCTATTAATCATCTCCCTTGGATCATGCCAGTCTCCGATTACCTTCTCCTGCTAATGAACACATTTTCATCTTCTTAATTCACAGATTATTAATGTTTACTGCTCGAGATACGAAACGGGAGGGTTGATGTGGCCTATCGTGCACAACACGACGGTCTTCTCCCTGGTGTTGACACAGATTATTGCCATTGGAGTTTTCGGATTAAAGGAATCGCCGGTGGCTGCAATCTTCACTATTCTCCTTGTGATCTTTACACTTCTATTCAATGAGTATTGCAGGCAGCGCTTCTACCCTTTATTCAAGAGTTATTCTGCACAGGTATTTACATTTACCTTTTCCAGTTGTAAAATGAGTTATTGGTAAAAACAAGTTAAGCTTACCTGGACTGCACAGTTGTGAAATGGATACCTGAACTTCCTAAAATTTTGATTTGATGACCTCTCCATCAAAACTTAATGGTATTTGTAAACTTCATTAGTATTGTTATGACAAAAACGGAAAAAGATCTAGTTCGTTGGGTGCAAAAATACCAAAAAAGAATCAAGAAAGAGAGAAGAAAAATAAAGCACACAAAATTTACGTGGTTCGGCCACTGGCCTACGTCCACGGGCGAAGACAGAGCGGAGACTTCCATTATAATCAAAGTGGTATACTCTCACAAAACCCTAATCTTAAAATACATCCATACTCCTTCTCATCCGCCACACCAAATCAATGGAATAATAGTATATTTATAATAGTGGCTAAATCCTAATATAATTAGGAATACGAATCCACTAAGATTAGGGATAATCTTTATAAGATTAGGCATAATCCAAACTTATCATAGAATAGGATTAGAAAATCTTTCAATTTTAGAATTCAAGACATATCTAACAATTATTATTATTATTATTATTTTTTGGTGGCGGGTGGGGGGGGGCGGGGGGGGGGGGAGGGGGAGGTGTGGATGGTCCACTGTGTAACTTAACAATATTATGTTACTTGATGGGCTATTTTCAACCTTTCTGAGAGGATCACGGAAACCATTAAGGTGTATTATAACTTGGCAGAATTTTCAGATATAAGAAGCAAAGAACATGCAATAGTGAAAGCAAAATTTTAAATGTTTTAGGCACCTGCAAAGTGCACTATTGTTCAGATAAAATCTGTACCTTTTTACCAAAAAATTGTGCAGACTTTAATTATTACTGGATTGGGTGATTTGTCTAATCGATACGTAATTTCTTTCAGGAATTTATTGACATGGACAGGGAAGATGAGCAGTCAGGAAGAATGGAAGAAATTAACCAGCAACTTCATTCAGCGTACTGCCAATTCTCACCGCACACTGGAGATAGGTGCCATCCAGAAACTGAAGGCGAGGGTGACGAAGAAGGTCAATGCTCAAGTGAAGTCAATGACAAAAATCGCTTGCAGGATACGAAAGATGGCTTATCTCACCCGACACTTAGTGGGCTTCCGGTTGCTAAGCTACAACGTGCTGTTAAATCCCTCTGTTTGATTATTGCATTACAGAACAGAAGCTTGACGAACATATAATACCTAGAGTTCTCTGTTGGCTATACGCCAGACTTCAATTTATTGTGGGGTGTGCTTGCGTATGCATTTGCTCATGTATATATAAACATGCATCCACACACCCTGACGATTTCATTCTTAACAAAAGAAATATTTTTGTTCCTTTTTGCTAGGAAAAGTAAATAGTTTGATATTCTTTGATTGATTCAAGCCTTGCTTGGGCCAAGCTTCTGGTTTTAGATGTTTGCTTTCTAAAATAGTGAAACTGGGACTACTGTAAGGGGTGCAGGTGGAATTTGATGAGAGGATCAAAGTACAAGCTGTATACACATGCAATTTTTGTGGTTTTCCAATCAATCGGAAGGGATTGGATAATTTAGTTCCTGTTTGAACTAGCATTAGGACAAAATCAGAAGCAGAAAGCAAGTGTTTATCAAATTATTATATTTTTGGCTTGTGTAGGACTTGTTAATGTGGAATACTGCCAAAATATCAGTGACTGCAAGAGCAAAGTGCAAATTAGATATTTTGAAACTCGTTAGACTACCGAATTTGGAATATAGCACAGTACATGAATTTAAAAGTTTCTAAATATAATTTTGTTATGGGGCCTCATAATATTTCTAAAGTAGGCACCAGATCTTTACAAATTTTGATTGTACTTGTATCTTAATGTATTTGTAACATATTAAAGGTTAGGTGCCTATTTCAAGATGCACAACACTTCAGATAAGGCCTCCATGGATTTGCCCTTTTCTCATAAGAAATGTCAGATCTAGATTGGTGAATTTAAAGAAGATAGCTAAGGAAGACTCTCAGCTGTAGTTATTTTATGCATGCGGATATTTGTAGTGGATTCATGTGTACTGTTGGAATAATGTGAGTTGGAGGATCAGTTTTTCTGACTATGTGAGTTCCTGAAGTAATTAATTTTTTAAACAGATAGTACCTATTGCTCTAATACCTTGTTAAATGTCTTAATTAATCGAGTAATTGGCAATCTACTCATTTATCTATTACATTGTGGATAGTTGGTAATGCATCATTTCTTTGTAACAGGAGCACTTCCAGGTTCCCCCAGCAGTTGACAAGAAAAGGAATTCAGCTAGCTTCAGGGCTTGGTATATTTTTCCTCCAAATTTTCCATTTAACCCTTTGGCTTAGTAGTATTTCACGAACGAGAACTCTTTTTCGTTCAACTGTAATTTAGATCATTTTGTTCACTTTTGCATTTTTCTATGCCTTCATCGTTAAATTGTTCTTGCACCTATCATTTAAACACGTATATTTTGTCCAATAAAAATGTTAAAGGGTGCCCTCCTGGAACTCGTGGCCATCGTGACAGTTGATCATATCTTTTGTTACGTTAACAAAATCATCTTACTTTCCCTTTACTCCTTCCTCGAGGCTTGTCACGCCACTACGTGTCGCTTTCTCACTATTTTGTCTCTCCTAGCGTGATGTAATTGTTCGATTATAATAACAACGCCTCCTCTTTCTTGTTGTCTCAATGTTGTTAATTCATTTGCAAGTAAAATAAAATTTAGATGCGGACAACCGCAACAATCTGTTTTGATTATTAGTCTAAATAGAGGCATGGAGAAGAAGATTATTCGACTATCTTTATCCCTTCATACTTTCCTTTGATCGAGTTCCTTTGACAACTCGATCAGAGCCATACCGACATGTTCCTCTTGTAATGGAATAATTAAAGAAATCATCAAGTGATCTTGCTGCGACTGCACTTTTACTTAATATAATCCTTGGTTGGATATGGATATGAGAGATGTATGAAACTGCAAGTGTTTGTTAGCTGTGACAAAAAGTTTAATCAATTGAGGGCTTAATAATTCTCGCTTAGTGACTGTCTCTGTCAGGGATTAAACTAATGGGTCTTCTGAGATTACATGAGTAGTATAGCGAAGAAGAATTGGTGGCTTAGTTTTTGTCTTTGGTTAGGGGAGGTACTTAATTAGTCTTAGACTTAGGATGCCTCTTATTAATTTATATTAGTTTTCTTTGACACCATGTGCTATCAAGTTGTGAATGCTTGACGTTTTGCTGAGGGCTCCTTCTCCCAAAACCCTAGTTGGTGAAGGATATTCTCACCACTTTACACTCATAATCATGGTGATGTAGGGATTATTTGGTGTAGTTTATCATGAATGAGGCGAAGAGGTTTTTTTTTAATTATCTTCCACAGAATTTCATGTCCAACTGATCTCGAGGAGAAGAATTTTCTTCATCTCCTTTTTGGTATTTTAATTTCTCATGCATCTTTTTCAACGGTCTAATGTTGATCACTGTAAAGGTCTTTTACTCAAAAAAATTTTCAGATGTGTGGCAAAGAATAGTTCCCACAGGTGAAGGGGGAATCTCTGGTTTAATTTTCTACATAGGCCTTTGAATTTTTCTCTTCTTTTCTTTTCTTTTATCTTTTGGATTTGTTTTTTTTTTTTTTTTTTTGAATAGAATAATTTTCAAATTGTGGTCCATGGCAAATTCTGAAGACCAACCTTGTTGCTCATCAATTATAGGCATGCTCACCTATTTATTGTTTATTCCTAGTAATAAGAAAGGTGATTAACCAAGTCAATAGCTTTTCCTGTTATTGATGTCACTGCTGACATAGAAGAGCCCTTAATGAGAAATCTTTCAAGTGTTTGGATCTTTTTTCTATAGTTTCAAGGTTATGGTTCATCTGAACTAGTTCTTCATGGAAATTCAGTGCTTTACTTTTTTTTTTTTTTTTTTTTAGGGGGATATATATATATATATATAATATAATGCTGTCCTTGAATAGATAATAATGTTTTATGTTCCCCTTTTTTTTTTTCTTTTCAAAATTTGAAGGGCTAACAACTTTGTTTATATAAATATAGGAGTCATCCCATCAAAACATAGTTTATGTTTAATATATATATGGGAAAGGAATAGGTTGGGCCCATTTCTACAATGGCCTCTCTTTAGGCTGTGTCTGTGCATGTGCTGTCACATTTAAGCCTAAAAGGTGAGTACATGTATTTTCTTAATTTCTTTATGCATGTAATAGTTGTCTGATTGTTGCAGGACATGCATGCTAGGTAATCTCAGTTCCCAAAGGCTATCAGTAGAGACAGTATAATGGCACTAATTATCACCAAATACATTGATTTCATAAGCGAACACCTCATGAATGATGGATAAGATTTGGTAATGAAATGTCTAAGGGATTTATCCCATCAAATAATTTATTATTGGAATTGAACCCACCATCCTTTCACCAAACTGAAGGCTTTGTCTTTGATTCTGATACCATACTACGTATATATAAAAAAAAAAAAATATATATATATATATATAAAAAAAAAATCAGTCCGATAAAATATGCTTCTGGAATATATATATCTAAAGAAGTTAGATGGAATAGAAACTTTCAAATACTAAAAAGTAAAAAAAAAAAAAAAAAAAAAAAAAAAAAAAAAAAAAAAAAAAAAAAGTTTGCTTGTTTGCAATTTTGCATCAGTGGTCAATCCATTATTGCGAATTGATCGCTCAACTAACCGAACTATAAAGATGGAAGAGTCAACTGTGCAACAAAATAAACAGGAAATTAGTAATTAAGTTGTGATTCTTTGACACAATTTTGTTATTGGTGGACTCATCCATGTTTTCAACCTAACAAAAAAAAAAAGTCTCCCTATCCTCTACCAAATGCTTAATAAGTTATGACCCATGTCCTTCCCCTCCTTGTCTGGCTTGTTTACTGTAGAGAGGTTTGGTGATGGTTCATGATTACCACTTGACTTAGTTGTCAAAGGTTTATTTGATATATTATCCAACCATTTAATTAATTAATTGACAATTATATATGTTATGTGACATGAAATTTTGTATAAGAATCCCTCAAACTAATCGAGGAGACGTGTAACTTTCACATACAAATTAATAGATCATTTATACTGCAACAACAGCGATCGATTGTGTAAATAGATGGAAATTAGAAGGGGGATTTGTCACCCAACTTTTAAAACTAATTAAGGATCTTCTTTGATGCAGTTGAGTCATTAAAGCTATTAAATAGCTGCTCAAGGACAATCCACCATGCTTTGAATGCATTTTAAGGACAGTTGACAAAGGTCAAACATTTCACACAAATTGAAAGGCTCCATTCAAATAGCCACACACCCATGTTTCACATACAGATCACGAAATAATGTTTCAACATATAATGTACATATATATATATATATATCCTAAGGTACAGTTTCATTATTACCACCCCTCATATATATGGTGTCACAGTAGATCTATGAACAGCAAAAGTGCCCAGCATCTATTGTATATATATAGTTTACTAATTAAGTAAACATATATACTCATATATATAGCTACGCTGGAATACTATTAGTAGTATCAAGTCATTGGTGCTATTAAGTTTTTAATATTTGGATTAAAAGATGTGTGGTTGAGATGATAGTGGACCCCTTAAGTTTACTAAGTGGTTGGAGAAATAGTAAAATCTAACGGATGAAAATGATCAAAGGGGTTGATCTAAGGGTAGAAAACTTGATAGCACTAATAACTTGATATTATTAATAGTATAGTAGTCGGACTATATATTTATATATATGGCTTATAAATTTTGAAAAGCACAAGCTCAAATGTGCTTGAAATTTTTTTATAATTAAATTTATATTGGGATTTGTATTTTTTTTTTTTTCTCTTTCTTCAGTTAGCACAAATCTCAATGCAAATTTTTTATAATTAAATTTATATTAGGATTTGTATTTTTTACTTTTTCTTTCTTTCTCTTCAGATAGCACAATTCTCAATATAAATTCAATAATAAAAAAATTCACAAGTATAGTTGTAGTTGTACTTTTGTAAGTATATAAGCTCCACTATATTATATACTTTCAAAAGTATATATAGCAGAGCTTATATACTTTCAAAAGTATAAGTCCAACTATAATTGTGAATTTTTTATCATTGGAGTTGCCAATGAGATTGTGGTACTGTAAAGTCAACTAAAAA
>CM054932.1:28349702-28420479 GCA_029168755.2 Tillandsia fasciculata | reverse complement strand
TTTTTTCCTTTTATTTTGGGTCTGGCTTCCGCCAGCTGGTTGTACTATTTATGGTGAGCTGGGAGTATATTGTACTTTTATTACAGTTGTATTTTATTTCAGTCTGAATTACTATGTGGTTCTTACTTTCAGCTCTGTATTATGCTCTTTTATGTTATATTATATCTGAGCAGGTTACCAGCGCTTCGTGTACATGGAAAATCCGTGTGCACGGCGGATCTGTTGGCGGAGCCGGGTTCTGGTTTCCGGGGCGTGACAGATTAAGTTGGTATCAGAGCTTAGGGATAGGTCAGTTGGGACTTAGGAAACCCTAGGCTTTTGGCAGACCCTAGGATAATAGGGTATGAGAGACGTGACATTTTGCGAAAGTCGTTGGGTTATTTATTTGACTCTTCCAGTGAAAGAAGAGGGATCGACATAGCCTATTTCTGGTGGACAGTTATGTTGGCTGCAGACAACATAAAGTCACAGAAATAGGAGGATGTCTTTGACTTTCGCTAAGATTGGGTCGTGGGGTGATGATACTGAGTATGGTTTCTTGTGGTAGGATGCCTCCGCGACGTAGGATGTTGACGCGTTCTCACCTGATTCCCCTGAACCCGATCAGGAGGAGTCCGAGCAGGGCCAGCAGAGTGAGGTGCAAGAGCTGCAGGCTCAGATGGCCCAGATGTCTGAAGCTGTTCGGCGTCAGGAGGAGGCCATGAGCCGGCTGACGCAGATGTTAGAACAGAGGGCGCAGCCTGTTGTAGCACCCTCGGAGAATTCTCCCGTACCTTCTTCCCCTGCCGTGAATCCCCCAGTTGTACCAGTGACCCTGGCATCCCCTGTGCTCAGGGAGCAATCCGGCCATTGACTCCTGCAGAGGAGCAGGAGTTTGCTGACAAACTTACTCAGTTCTGTAAGCGGGGACCGCCCAGGTTTTCAGGGCGGGATACTCAGCCTTGGGAGATCGGGACTTGGCTTTCCTCGATGGAGAAGTTATTTCGGGACTTCTTCATTGACCCGAAGTACAGGGTACATATGGCTGTACACTGCTTAGACGGGGATGCTGATGCATGGTGGCGCCGGGTGGAACCCTGGAATTTCAGACCACTCGGCAGCTACCCTGGTCAGAGTTCAAGAAGATGATTTTAGATACGTATTTCTCCACGAGTATGAAGAAAAAGCTGGAAGATGATTTGAAGAATCTTCAGCAAGACAACCGGACAGCATTGAACTATTTTCAGGAGTTCAAGCGGTTACTCAACTGCGTACCTTATGTCGCCAGGGACGGACCCCACCAGGTAGAGCTCTTTGAGTCGGGCTTGCGCCCAGAGATCTATACTCTGGTGCATGCTCAGAGACTACAGACCTTGGAGGAGGCAGCAGAGCATGCCAGTGGGTTGAGAGGGGAGACCACGTCGTCGCCAGACGTGGGGGCCTGGTCGCTCAAGGCGCTGACAGAAAGCGACCAGCGCCGGACGACGGGGGACAGGCCAGTTCTTGGAGGCCGCCACGACCGCCACGGCCTCAGTTTTCCGGCCGCGGACGTTCTGAGCGGCGAGGGCCTGGTGGATCCCAGAGGCCACCGCAACATCAGCAGCAACAGCATTCGCCTCAACAGAGATCGCAGTCGCGGCAGCAAGGGCCTCCGCGACAGAGGCAGCAGGCGAGGCAGCCACAGGCTACGGTTAGGTGCATTTTCTGTGGAGGACAGCATACCTCTGATACTTGTGATCTGAGGTTTGGCCGCTGTTATCGATGTGGACAGTCTGGCCACCTCCGAGCTGCCTGCCCATATGCACCATCGACGGCTCCTTCTTCAGCATCTGCTCCTTCTTCATCCAGCAGTGGTCGACAGCTCAGCGACCATATGCTCCAGCAAGCAGGCCATCTTCTTCCTATCCCACGGAGTATCGCCCTCCAGCTCAGAGTGGGCGAGTGTATGCTGCGCAGGTAGAGGACTCTTCGGCAGCAGAACATGTGGTGGCAGGTATCACCTTACTTTCTGGCATTAGGACTCGTACATTATTTGATACTGGAGCATCGCATTCTTTTATTAGTAAATCATTTGCATCATTACATGGGTTAGAGGTAGGACTTTACCACGTGCACGAGAGGTTCAGATTCCCGATCACACCTTGCACGTGGAGGAGTGTTGTTGGTCCTGCCCGATGCAAATCGAGTCCTGGATTATGCCAGCAGACCTGTTGGTCTTGAGACAGCTGAAGGACTTTGATGTGGTTCTCGGGATGGACTGGCTGGCTCGGTATTTCGCAACTATTGACTGTGCCGCAAGGACTGTCACTTTTAGAGAGCCAGGCCAGGAAATGTTGGTATTTCGGGGATGTCAGAGTGCTTTCTTTGCCTCTATGGTTTCGACTTCCCGAGCGAGGCAAATGATCCATCGAGGATGTGTAGCCTTTTTGGCTAGTGTTGTTGAGGGGCCTACGGCGGCGCCGGACTCGGGGATATCCCTATTGTCCGCGAGTTTCCGGATGTTTTTCCACCTGAGCTGACTAGTATGCCGCCAGATAGGGAGATTGAGTTTGTGATTGACGTAGTTCCAGGAACTGCGCCAATCTCTAAGGCTCCTTACCGGATGGCACCGGCTGAGCTGCGAGAGCTTAAGGCGCAACTCCAGGATTTGATGGATAAGGGCTTTATTAGGCCGAGTGTGTCGCCTTGGGGAGCACCGGTGCTATTCGTGAAGAAGAAAGATGGGTCACTTAGACTATGTGTGGACTATAGGGAATTAAATAAAGTGACCATCAAGAACAAGTACCCTTTGCCGCGCATTGATGATCTCTTTGATCAGCTGCAAGGGTCTTGTGTCTTCTCTAAGATAGATCTGCAATCCGGTTACCACCAGTTGAAGGTGAAGGCCGAGGATATTCCGAAAACGGCTTTAGATCACGGTACGGGCATTATGAATTTACAGTTATGCCTTTTGGACTAACTAATGCCCCTGCCGCATTCATGGATTTAATGAACCGAATCTTCAAACCATACTTAGACCGATTCGTGGTAGTGTTCATTGATGATATCCTGGTCTACTCCCGAAGTGATACGGAGCATGAGGAGCACTTAAGGATCGTGCTGCAACTTCTGCGAGAGAAGAAGTTGTTTGCCAAACTGGCAAATGCGAGTTTTGGCTTCGGGAGGTAGTCTTCTTGGGCCATGTGATTTCTGCCGCAGGAGTGGCAGTGGACCCGGCAAAGATTGAGGCAGTCCGTGATTGGCCCCGACCGACGACGGTTTCTGAGGTACGTAGCTTTATGGGATTAGCTGGGTATTACCGTCGGTTTGTGGAAGGCTTTGCGAAGCTTTCCACACCCCTCACTCGCTTGACGCGTAAAGAAGTGAAGTTTATCTGGAGTGAGGACTGTCAAAGGAGCTTTGAGGAGCTAAAGAATAGACTGATGACCGCTCCTATCCTTTCCCTCCCTGTTATGGGAAAAGGATATGTGATCTACAGCGATGCATCACACAGCGGACTTGGTTGTGTGTTGATGCAAGAAGGGAGGGTAATTGCTTATGCATCGAGGCAACTCAAAGATTACGAGAAGAATTACCCTACCCATGACTTGGAGCTCGCTGCTGTAGTGTTTGCACTAAAGCTTTGGCGTCATTACCTATATGGAGAGCACTGTGAAATCTACACCGACCACAAGAGCCTAAAATACCTGTTCACGCAAAAGGAGCTAAATTTAAGGCAGCGTAGGTGGTTAGAGCTATTAAAGGATTATGATGTGGATATTCTCTACCACCCAGGCAAAGCTAATGTGGTCGCTGATGCCTTGAGTAGGAGAGCGGTGCAAAGTTTGTCTATGTTGATCACAGACCAGGCACCGCTATTAGAGGAGATGAGACGGCTCGAGATAGAGGTTGTGTCCCCTGGGGTCTCTGCTAGACTGACATCTTTAGTCGTGCAGCCCACTCTGCTGGACAGGATCAGGGAGAAACAGAGTGAGGACCCCCACTTGACCAGGATTAGAGATCAGATTCCGAGTAATCAGTCAGGGGACTTTACGGTAGATGCCTCGGGAGTACTAAGGTACAGGAACCGAGCATGTGTGCCAGCGGATGCGGAGATCCGAGAGCAGATATTGCGAGAGGCCCATTATACACCTTATACCCTACATCCTGGTGGGACTAAGATGTATAAGGACCTCAAGGCACACTTTTGGTGGAATGGCATGAAAAGGGATATCGGGAGATTTGTGGCTCAGTGTTTAACTTGTCAGCAGGTGAAAGCTGAGCATCGAGTGCCAGCTGGCAAGTTACAGAGTCTCCCAATTCCCCAGTGGAAATGGGACCACATTACGATGGATTTTGTGGTCGGATTGCCAAGGGCACAGGGAGGAGCAGACGCTATCTGGGTAGTCGTGGATCGACTTACCAAGTCGGCGCACTTTCTGCCCATGCAGACTACGTGGCCACTTGAGCGACTAGCCCAGTTATATCTGGATGAGATAGTGAGATTACATGGAGTACCCGCCTCCATTGTATCAGATAGAGACCCGAGGTTTGTTTCGCATTTCTGGAAAAGTTTGCAAACAGCCTTGGGGACTGAACTCAGGTTCAGTACAGCCTTTCATCCGCAGACTGATGGGCAGTCAGAGCGGACTATACAAATCCTGGAGGACATGTTGAGGGCTTGCGTCCTGGATTTCGGCGGAGGGTGGATTCGACACTTATCTTTGGCTGAGTTCGCGTACAACAATAGCTTTCAAGCGAGCATTCAGATGGCTCCGTTTGAAGCATTGTATGGACGCAAGTGTCGATCACCACTTTATTGGAGTGACGTGGGCGAGAGGCGGACCTTGGGACCAGATGTGTTGTTAGAGGCAGAAGAGAAGGTCCGAGTGATTCGAAGCATCTTCAGACCGCCCAAAGCCGACAAAGGAGCTATGCCGATGTTCGGCGACGAGACTTAGAGTTTCAGGTTGGTGATCATGTATTCCTGAAAGTCTCGCCGTCCAAAGGAATCAGGAGATTCGGCATTCGTGGAAAACTTAGCCCCCGATATATTGGACCCTTTGAGGTATTGGAGCGTATCGGGCCAGTTGCCTACCGACTTGCACTTCCTCCGAGGCTTGCTGGTGTCCATGATGTATTTCATGTTTCTACTTTGAGGAAGTATGTCTTCGACCCATCGCACGTCATCGACTTCACACCGCTTGAGATCAGCGAGGATTTGAGGTATGAGGAGCGCCCACTGCGAATTCTGGATCGAGAGGTAAAAGAATTGCGCAGTAAGGCCATTCCCTATGTAAAGATCCAATGGAGCAATCATGACGAGCGCGAGGCTACATGGGAGCTCGAGTCGGAGATGAGGGATGCCCACCCCTACTTATTCGAGACATCGGACTGAGGATTATTGTTTAGTCTCGTTTCGAGGACGAAACTCTTTTTAGTGGGGGAGGATGTGATGATCCGGACTCCCGCAGAAGCCAAACAGTGACTAAAGGGAGCTTGTACAGTGCAATAAAGCCCGTAGAATCGAAATTGGATATTTTTAAAAGACTCTGCGCGAAAATCGGAGCAAACGGATTTTTCGGGAGCTTTTTCAAAATTTCGGATGAGAATTTGGCGAAACGGACGGCGTATTTGGACTCAGCGCGCGAAAACGGTCAAAATGGTATATTCACTTTATTTTTCGGCAAAAATTACTGTTCACCGGAATTACTGTTCCGGCGGCCGACTGCCGGCCGGCGGCGGCCGCCGGCGAGCGGCGGCGGGCGGCGGCGCACGGCGGCGGGCAGCGGCGCAGCGGCGGGGCAGCGGCGGAGCGCGGAGGCGGAGCGCGGCGCGGGCAGGCGCGGGCAGCGCGGGCAGCGCGGGCAGGCGCGGGCAGGGCGCGCTGGTGCGCGGTCCATGGGGGGGCGTGCACCGGGTGCACCGAAGGTTCCAGCTGCCACGTGGCAGCTTCTGATTGGCTGGCCGGCTTCTAGAAGCCTCTGGATGGTTGACACGTGGCACGCTCCTATTGGCCGACATTTTCCGGAAGACCCGGAGCGCGGACCGATCACGTGGACCACGTGGACACGTGGCGAATTTTCATTGGCCCTGCACGGCTGTTTCCTGTTTGTTGACACGTGGCGCGCACTGGTTGGCCCGTTTCGGTGTTTCCTGTTCGGGATCTGATCCCGTGTGGGGAGATTCCCTTTTTGGCCCCACTATATAAAGAGCCCCTCACCCCCTCTCTTTGCACCTCGATTGCGAGCCAGGAGAGAGAACAGGAAAAGTGCCCAATACGAAAGTTGTTCCTCTCTCTCTCTTCTTTCTCTCTCTAGAATCTCAGGAATTTAGGAGTTACAGATAGTGAGATATCTGCGACGCGGCGCACTGCGACGATTTTTCTTTTAGGCCCATTTCCCGTCGCAGTTCCGTCGAAATTCACTGCGGGCTAACCAGGTGGAATTTTTGGACGATTTTTGCGGCAGCGCGACCGTAAGAGGTAGGGCTTCGATTTCCGTATTGATCATTTTGCTCCGTTTCGTACTTTTGGCACAGTTTTAAGGTCCTCTTTGACCCCCCTTTTTACTGTGATGATTTTGGACAGCACCGACTTCTCCGATTTTTATCTTGACGTAGGAGCGTCAGATCGAGGCGTTTAAAGAGTCGATTTTGATCTACTCTTCGCGAGGAACGCAACCGTGATTTTTCTGGGATTTTAGGAGCTCATTTTAGAGGTGAAAAATTCCTCTTTTCCCGTGCTGTCTGAAAAACAGCAAATATTGTGCTTTTTGGGATTTGTATTTATACCGGGAGCATTGATTTGCAGGATTTGAGGACTGTGGACAACCAGGAGACTACCTGGGGTGTGTTTGAGCTGTTCAAGGTGGGCGGTTGTTGCTTACCTCATTTTTGACAAGCTCACTGGGATTACTAGAAATCCCCTAAAATATGACAATTAATGAGAACATTGGGACAATAGTAACAGGACAATTAATGAGAACATTGGGATACTAACAGGACTACTAACAGGACTACTAACAGGACTACTAACAGGACAATTAATGAGAACCATTGGGACAAATTAATATGACAAATGACAAGGACCGCTGGGACAAACTCCCCTAAAATTTAATATAACCCCACAAATGATATGATGACTTATATTGGGACACTGTGATTGAGACAAAGGCTATGATCTCGCATGCAAATGACTTTTATCAATTGTTTTAAACCTTTGACACTATTTTACAACTTTTATAAATAAAGACAGTTGCATGCATGCCCGGACATCAGGTAAGGCCACTATTATTGCTACACTATCATATTGGGATTTGAACATGTTTTATTGTTGTCCTTTGCATTCATATGTTGTTGCTCAAGTGTGAGCAGGGGTTTGGGATAGTGTAGCCAAGGTTGTGCTAGATTGTGGACTTGTGGGGTATTGCGGTGACCGCGGACAGTAGGCGGTTGACCAGATGTTTATCCTTGCATCAGATTGGGGTTGAGTTTAGTTTATTTTGCATCAGTTGGGGATTGGGTTTCTGTAGTGGATGGAGTTTCCCACTTTGATCATGGTTATGATCCAGTCCTGCTATATTGAGACATGTGCTACAGAGATACTTGTGATACTGATGACAGAGATATTTTACTCGTGTGGGTCGCTCCCCTCGAGTGCCACTCCGGAGTGTGCTATTATCCCCTATCGGCAACCCCGATTTGGCCAACATTATCCCCTATCGGCATATCCGATTTGGCAAATACTATCCCCTATCGGCGTTATACCCGATTTGGCAAGGACAGCAGGAAGTACCAGTTTTGCTGGTGACACCAGATTGAGTTCATTCAGACAGGCATTTATACACTGATTCATACATTTAGTTATTTTATTGCTTGGCATTTAGAGGCATGGTGGTGGTAGTTTCCTTTTTCAGCATCTTTATAGCTTACAACTGTTCTTTCCTGTTGCCTCTAGTAGTCCTAGTGGGTGCGTCAGAGTTGAGGTTTTTACCCACTAGGGGAGGCTGCTGGTTTATCTGGTAGTTCTCACCCCCATTGTTATTTTTCTGTTCCTTTCTCCTCCCTTCTTTTGCAGAGTCATCTGCGGGAGCTGCTAGGCCATCAGCAGCTGATCGAGGTAAGGGGATCGCTGAGTAGATAGATCTCCTGGGAGACTGAGAGCTGTAGATAGACATCAGACCCCACTCAGACTGTGATATTCTCCTTTTATTTTTGGGTCTGGCTTCCGCCAGCTGGATGTACTATTTTATGAACTGGGGGATTATTGTACATATTACAGTTTATTTTCTTCCAGTCTGAGATACTATGTGGTTCTTCCCTTTCAGCTCTGTATTATGCTCTTTTATCATACATTATATTTGAGCAGGTTACCAGCGCTTCGTGTACACGGGAAGTTCCGTGTGCACGGCGGATCTGTAGACGGACCCGGGGTCTGGTTTACACCCGGGGCGTGACAATGTTAATGTCTACTTCGGGCGGAGGCTCGCCCAAGAGCACAGCCGCCTGCGAGAATCATTTATCTTGGAGAGGTTAGTGCCTTCTCCTGGCTGGATCGTGAAGGCTTTGCAGTATAAGGAAGAAGAGATCTTAGCTATCGGTGGGTTGGACGCTGTTGTGTTTCTTAGGATACTCGTCTTCAGGTGTGTTTCTCTCTTGCGTTTCTTCTTACTGATGATTTGGTGCTTGTGGACCGATGATGATTCGTAGCTTATCTTTGGATAGTATCTTTTTCGAGGAAGTTTTGCTCTCGTTTGATGTAAATGGCCAGAATCTTATAGTTTTCTTGACGAAGGGTAAATCTGCCATTTAATACATACTTTGATTTCATTGTTGGCGTGCATGCAAATCTCTTACGATTTCACTTGGCAGTAGGTACTAGAAAAGTTTCGATTACTTGAAATAAAAGTCGGGTGGAATTGTGTTTCCTTGTCATTTCTATCTATTGCTAAATTTGTAAATTGGTTTAATCATGATATCCGTGCTCAATCTGTTAAATCTGGATTTGTTTAGACATGAGACTGACCTACTCTTGGAAAAATTTTCTTCAGTATACGCATCTTCTCAATAGCTGCGATTGTGTGTGTATTTGGAGTTCTCCCACTTAATTATTTTGGACAAGAGATGCATCATGGGCAGATTCCTTCAGCATCGTTAGATGTTTTTACAATCGGAAATGTCACGGGAAGATCAAAATGGTAAGTCCTGGGATTACTAATAAGTTCATTGTGAAATTCCTGTCTTTGAAGTTGAGGATTCTTCAGTGCCTCTTGATTTACTAATTTCTTTTGTTTGTTTAAATAAGCTTGTTAATTATTTTGTTTGCTACCAAATGAATATTTGGTGAGAATACTTTCAGCGACAATGCTACCAAATGACTCTGGCATGAAATTTTTTGATTAATGCTTGGCAATAGAAAATTTTCCCTCTATAGCCATAACCTACAAAAAACTCTCTAAATTCTTTGAGAAGTCTCTCCACAGGTCTATAAATGTTGAGGGGCTGAATTAAGTGACAAAAGTACCCCTTTACGCAGTCCTCCACTACCATCACGACCACATCTGCTTCCTCCACCACCTATTCCTGTCCTCCTCACAGCCACCGGCTCCTTACTGTCTTATCTTTCTTCTATTCCATCATCACTACCGCTGCCACCTTCTCATTCCCTCTCTCCTCCTCCCTCAGTTTATGGTCTAGATTTTGGGTTAGACTGGGTAAGGAAACAAGGGAAAAAGAAGGTGGGAAAAAGAATCAAGAAGAAGGCTAACTTGGTTTTTCAAATTTTTTAATAAATATTTTATTATATTTTCTACAAAACCCTAATGAAACAGTGATGGAAAATGGTTAGGTGTTAACAGCATAATGATGGATCAAGGGGAATAATGTGCACCCTGCGGTATTACAAGGGACTTGTGCATTATTAGCCTTTTATATATGTGTGAAGCATTTTTTGAGTTCTTATGTGTCACACTAGGTTGAGTAGACTGATTTTCTATATTACCAGTAAGGGTTAATTTGTGTTTGATTGTATCTATATATGACTTACCAATTTAATTGCAGGCTTTGGGTGCATTGCGTTGCACTGTACATTATATCCTGTGCAGCTTGCATTCTTCTCTACTTTGTAAGTAACATAAGTCGATATACCTAAATTTTTGAAGGACTTAATTCTGTTTTCGATATTGAAAACCTTTATAATTATTGAGTATGTTATGATTTCTTTTGTGGCTTAGGAATACAAAAGAATTGCTAGGATGAGATTGTTTCATATTACTCAGTCACCTCCAAACCCCAGTCATTTTACCGTTCTTGTTCGTGGAATCCCGAAGTCAACTGAAGTATCTTTAAGTGATACTGTCAAAAATTTCTTCACAAAGTATCACGGATCTAGTTATCTATCTCATCAAATGGTTTATAAAGCTGGGAAAGTCCATAAAATTATGGTGAGCAACTCCTAAATTTTTTACTTCCTTATTGAATGATGACTCCAGCTGTCTTTTCCATGCTGCTTTAGGAACTAGAACATTAAAAAGAGGCTTTGCACTGTTTTTAATGTTCTTCGATGACATTTGTGAGTACCTTTGCTTATAGATGCTTGTTAGATATTCCATCATTTGATTTTAAATAATATTGTTCTCGTATGTATGGTTCTATTCGGACTTTGGTGTATGCACATACTTATACATGTACTTTTATATATGTGAGTTGGACCATACCTTTTATCCTAAGTCTTTTGCGAAGAACTTTACTGGTTTGTGGTGAATAAATGTTTAATTTTCATCCGACTTGAAGATCCCAACCGTCCATTATAATCTCGTACAGTATCTACGTATATCTGAAACATTTTATATGGAAGTCATTTTTGCTTATGCACATAGAGTAACAAAAAAAAGGAGGGCTGCAGTACTCCTATAAAAGACTTCAAGTCTTAAAAATTTTATGGAGTGTTTTTTTTTATTATATATTGTGAAAGATCTGTTAGTTGGAAATCCCATTATATGTATGCAATAATAGTGCCTTAGATGCTGTCCATTTTACTGATGACTTAATGCATTGATAAAGGGTTTCTAAATATTATGATTTTTTTTTTTATATTTAGATAATCTTAATATGCATGCACTTTGCTTTTGATGGCTTAATTATGAGTATTATTTGTTAATAGTCTTAAAAAAAGAAGATGGCTGTTGATTAGAAACTTCGTTGACAAGGTCGAAATTTGGAAGAGGGCCAGTCGGATAGTACATTTTTATGCAAATTTTCATGTTTGTCTACTTGTCTATCTATTTGCTTGTACATATATATATATATTTGTCCACCTGTCTTTACATTTTCCTTTGCTTTTCATTCAGAAACATGTTAAGACATTCGTGTTCTGCTGCTTTGCAATCATTGCCCTTGCTGTGTGAAATTTGGAAGTTGTGCTACTTGACATTTTCGATTCTATTGCCATGGTGTACCGTAGGGATGTACTATGTATTATTTAAATTTTTTTTTCTCATTTAACTGTGATGACTTGAGCTATTATTTGCAGAGTAGCACCAAGAAGGCTTATAAGAAATTTGGGCATCTTACGGATACGGTTATTGGCAGGAGGTGCAGACCAGCCATATATAGATGCGGTCTTTGTGGAGGATCAAATAATTCTTTTCAGTTGTATCGGAATGAATTTGAGCCGAACTCAGAGAAAACTGACCTTAATAATTCAAATTTGGTTACTAGTGAGGAGGTATACTTACAATACTGGCAATACCAGCAATAAATTCTTTAGGCTTTCTTTTTCTTTCTATTTTTTTGTCATGATACATGTATGTTTATTGCAAGTTTGTATAATTTGCATAACTTGAACTCTAGAGTGATGGCCAAATGATTTCTTTGTTGTACTTTATAACGGGAGTGGTGCTTCTTCTTAAGGTGCAAACTACAAAGTGAATAGGCCAAATGAAGCAAATATCAACCTTCTCTTACTCATTAATTCATTAAGGTTGTACTTCTTAGAATCCTTTATACCACAAAAAAAAAGGAATAACCTTTAGTACCTTGAACTCCGTTTTCAATTTTTCTTTCTTATTTTAATTGAGTATCTTTGGCGCAGGAATGTGCAGCTGCTTTTGTTTTCTTCAAAACTCGGTATGCTGCAATTGTTGCTTCACAAGTACTTCAGACATCGAATCCTATGTTATGGGTCACTGATTGGGCTCCAGAACCGGACGATGTGTATTGGTCGAACCTTTGGCTTCCATACAAGCAGCTTTGGTTCCGTCGAATAGCTACCCTTCTGGCTACCATTGTTTTCATGTTTCTGTTTCTGATACCAGTCACATTCGTGCAAGGATTATCTCAATTAGATCAATTACAACAGAGGTTTCCTTTTCTAAAAGGTATATTGAAGAAGTAAGTATCTGTTTCTTAAAGTTAGGAGTTTGCTCCTATGCCATTTCGTATTAGACGCAATGTGTTATGTGTATAAGCATCTGTTTCTTCTTCTTCTTCTTCTTCTTCTTCTTCTTCTTCTTCTTGTGTGTGTGTGGATTGCATAATGATCGATTTTTGCAGAAAAATTGGATCAACCAAAACAACCTAATTTATATTTGTTGAAACTGAAATTGAACCGATTGGAGTAAAGATTATTTTTAACTGTCATGAAAAAGTTAGGTTCAAATTAGACGGTGTCGACATACTCTCTTCTTTCAGGTTTAAGTTTAATAGATCTTTGTTATGGATTTCTTAGACAATCATTTACATCTTTTATAATCTTTGGATATATAAATAATGTATACAATATATCAAAAACATATAATTTTTTTTTGAGATACATTGTATTACTAGTCCCGTGCTCAAGTTTTCAAATTTCAAAAATCAAAGTGAATAATCTGATAAACTCTACCAAATTAACTGGAAGGGTCTGTTTGGTTTGATGATTCGGTTCCTATTACCTACCCCCTAGTTTTTTGCTTTGTGTTGCAATCAGTGCTCTTGGTATGTAGTGTCTTATTGATGAGGTTTCTTTTCATCTCAGGGCATTTGTAACCCAGCTGGTAACAGGGTACCTTCCTAGTGTCATACTGCAGTTATTTCTTTATACTGTTCCACCTGTGATGATGCTATTTTCTACTTGGGAAGGTCCCGTTTCTCACAGTCTAAGGAAAAAGAGTGCTTGCTTGAAAGTACTCTACTTCACCATTTGGAATGTATTCTTTGTGAATGTTCTATCTGGATCTGTCATTAGCCAGCTGAATGTCATATCTAGTCCGAAGGAAATCCCTACACAGCTTGCTAGAGCTGTACCAAGACAGGTATATTCATATGGGGTTTTGCATATAATGTTTCTGCAAAATTTTCTGTTCACATATGTAACCCTGTTGAATCTGAATTCATTTTTGCCCCTCCCTATTTTAAGCTTGGTAATCATCGAATTCATGAGGGATGGTGGTTTTGTATTAGGAGAAGTATTTAAAAGAGGGGTAGGTTTGCAATTAGAAAGGTATACAAGCTTTTAAAGGGCATGTATGTAAATTCACATTACACAGGAGATGTGTAAACAGATAATAATTTTTTTTTTTTTTTTTTTTTTTTTTTTTTTTTTTTTTTTTTTTTTTTTTGTGGGGGGTGGGTATATATGCAAATATTTCTTTTTAGTTTAAATAATTTTCTGCTGGGAGGATTAGAAGCAAATTGGTTTTGTTCATCTGTCACTTCGAGTTGAAGAAGCTGATTGGTGACTTGAGAATTTTAACATTTGCAGTTTCTTTGCTTAAATATTTGCAGATGCCATTTTCTTTCCTTTTGATACCTGTCTTCGGTTTTGTTGTGGTTGTAGGCAACCTTTTTCATCACATACGTTCTGACTTCCGGGTGGGCGAGTTTGTCCTCTGAAGTAATGCAACTATTTGGGCTCATATGGAACTTCATAAGGAGATATGTGTTGAGAATCAAGGAAGATCCAACTGCAAGCTCTGTTCCATCTTTCCCATATCACACTGAAATACCGAAAGTACTCTTGTTTGGATTGCTTGGCTTTACGTGTGCCATACTGGCACCTTTGATACTACCTTTCTTGCTGGTGTACTTTTTTCTGGGATATGTTGTTTATCGCAACCAGGTGAGAAGTTAAACATCATATAATACAAGGGTCTGGTTATAATCAAATGTCTGGAGTGATAAATGACAAACTGAAAGGGTCTCTGAATGATCAAAGACCAGATTAAGAAATGCTCTATGGATGCTTTTCATATCTATTTTCTTCTTTTGTATTCTTACTTTTGTTCAAATAAAAAAAATGATTACACAGAAAATATATCTATTCAGGAAAAAAAAAGGGTGCATCATCAAGCAAATATACAGAGATTAGAGCTGATATTTGTGGAGGCACCAGGCAACCCAAACAAAGCCTTGGTTGTTCAAATACTCTATTGTGTTTACTGCAAAAATATATGACAAATATATAAGTGCTGCATTGCTGCATTATGTGGTTTGCAAATTTATGTTCGGTTGTTGCAGGATAATACTCTTGAACTCATAAACACAACGATTTTGCTCAAATAAAACCGAATGCTTTAAAAGTTATTTACATTTTACTGCTACTTTTACCCAAGCAAATTGAAACTTCCAATCTTCAATCTAGTCTTGTCTATTAATCATCTCCCTTGGATCATGCCAGTCTCCGATTACCTTCTCCTGCTAATGAACACATTTTCATCTTCTTAATTCACAGATTATTAATGTTTACTGCTCGAGATACGAAACGGGAGGGTTGATGTGGCCTATCGTGCACAACACGACGGTCTTCTCCCTGGTGTTGACACAGATTATCGCCATTGGAGTTTTCGGATTAAAGGAATCGCCGGTGGCTGCAATCTTCACTATTCTCCTTGTGATCCTTACACTTCTATTCAATGAGTATTGCAGGCAGCGCTTCTACCCTTTATTCAAGAGTTATTCTGCACAGGTATTTACATTTACCTTTTCCAGTTGTAAAATGAGTTATTGGTAAAAACAAGTTAAGCTTACCTGGACTGCACAGGTGTGAAATGGATACCTGAACTTCCTAAAATTTTGATTTGATGACCTCTCCATCAAAACTTAATGGTATTTGTAAACTTCATTAGTATTGTTATGACAAAAACGGAAAAAGATCTAGTTCGTTGGGTGCAAAAATACCAAAAGAGAAGCAAGAAAGAGAGAAGAAAAATAAAGCACACAAAATTTACGTGGTTCGGCCACTGGCCTACGTCCACGGGCGAAGACAGAGCGGAGACTTCCATTATAATCAAAGTGGTATACTCTCACAAAACCCTAATCTCAAAATACATCCATACTCCTCATCCGCCACACCAAATCATTGGAATAATAGTATATTTATAATAGTGGCTAAATCCTAATATAATTAGGAATACGAATCCACTAAGATTAGGGATAATCTTTATAAGATTAGGCATAATCCAAACTTATCACAGAATAGAATTAGAAAATCTTTCAATTTTAGAATTCAAGACATATCTAACAATTATTATTATTATTATTTTTTGGTGGCGGGGGGGGGGGGGGGGGGGGGAGGGGGAGGTGTGGATGGTCTACTGTGTAACTTAACAATATTATGTTACTTGATGGGCTATTTTCAACCTTTCTGAGAGGATCACGGAAACCATTAAGGTGTATTATAACTTGGCAGAATTTTCAGATATAAGAAGCAAAGAACATGCAATAGTGAAAGCAAAATTTTAAATGTTTTAGGCACCTGCAAAGTGCACTATTGTTCAGATAAAATCTGTACTTTTTTACCAAAAAATTGTGCAGACTTAAATTATTACTGGATTGGGTGATTTGTCTAATCGATACATAATTTCTTTCAGGAATTTATTGACATGGACAGGGAAGATGAGCAGTCAGGAAGAATGGAAGAAATTAACCAGCAACTTCATTCAGCGTACTGCCAATTCTCACCGCACACTGGAGATAGGTGCCATCCAGAAACTGAAGGCGAGGGTGACGAAGAAGGTCAATGCTCAAGTGAAGTCAATGACAAAAATCGCTTGCAGGATACGAAAGATGGCTTATCTCACCCGACACTTAGTGGGCTTCCGGTTGCTAAGCTACAACGTGCTGTTAAATCCCTCTGTTTGATTATCGCATTACAGAACAGAAGCTTGACGAACATATAATACCTAGAGTTCTCTGTTGGCTATACGCCAGACTTCAATTTATTGTGGGGTGTGCTTGTGTATGCATTTGCTCATGTATATATAAACATGCATCCACACACCCTGACGATTTCATTCTTAACAAAAGAAATATTTTTGTTCCTTTTTGCTAGGAAAAGTAAATAGTTTGATATTCTTTGATTGATTCAAGCCTTGCTTGGGCCAAGCTTCTGGTTTTAGATGTTTGCTTTCTAAAATAGTGAAACTGGGACTACTGTAAGGGGTGCAGGTGGAATTTGATGAGAGGATCAAAGTACAAGCTGTATACACATGCAATTTTTGTGGTTTTCCAATCAATCGGAAGGGATTGGATAATTTAGTTCCTGTTTGAACTAGCATTAGGACAAAATCAGAAGCAGAAAGCAAGTGTTTATCAAATTATTATATTTTTGGCTTGTGTAGGACTTGTTAATGTGGAATACTGCCAAAATATCAGTGACTGCAAGAGCAAAGTGCAAATTAGATATTTTGAAACTCGTTAGACTACCGAATTTGGAATATAGCACAGTACATGAATTTAAAAGTTTCTAAATATAATTTTGTTATGGGGCCTCATAATATTTCTAAAGTAGGCACCAGATCTTTACAAATTTTGATTGTACTTGTATCTTAATGTATTTGTAACATATTAAAGGTTAGGTGCCTATTTCAAGATGCACAACACTTCAGATAAGGCCTCCATGGATTTGCCCTTTTCTCATAAGAAATGTCAGATCTAGATTGGTGAATTTAAAGAAGATAGCTAAGGAAGACTCTCAGCTGTAGTTATTTTATGCATGCGGATATTTGTAGTGGATTCATGTGTACTGTTGGAATAATGTGAGTTGGAGGATCAGTTTTTCTGACTATGTGAGTTCCTGAAGTAATTAATTTTTTAAACAGATAGTACCTATTGCTCTAATACCTTGTTAAATGTCTTAATTAATCGAGTAATTGGCAATCTACTCATTTATCTATTACATTGTGGATAGTTGGTAATGCATCATTTCTTTGTAACAGGAGCACTTCCAGGTTCCCCCAGCAGTTGACAAGAAAAGGAATTCAGCTAGCTTCAGGGCTTGGTATATTTTTCCTCCAAATTTTCCATTTAACCCTTTGGCTTAGTAGTATTTCACGAACGAGAACTCTTTTTCGTTCAACTGTAATTTAGATCATTTTGTTCACTTTTGCATTTTTCTATGCCTTCATCGTTAAATTGTTCTTGCACCTATCATTTAAACACGTATATTTTGTCCAATAAAAATGTTAAAGGGTGCCCTCCTGGAACTCGTGGCCATCGTGACAGTTGATCATATCTTTTGTTACGTTAACAAAATCATCTTACTTTCCCTTTACTCCTTCCTCGAGGCTTGTCACGCCACTACGTGTCGCTTTCTCACTATTTTGTCTCTCCTAGCGTGATGTAATTGTTCGATTATAATAACAACGCCTCCTCTTTCTTGTTGTCTCAATGTTGTTAATTCATTTGCAAGTAAAATAAAATTTAGATGCGGACAACCGCAACAATCTGTTTTGATTATTAGTCTAAATAGAGGCATGGAGAAGAAGATTATTCGACTATCTTTATCCCTTCATACTTTCCTTTGATCGAGTTCCTTTGACAACTCGATCAGAGCCATACCGACATGTTCCTCTTGTAATGGAATAATTAAAGAAATCATCAAGTGATCTTGCTGCGACTGCACTTTTACTTAATATAATCCTTGGTTGGATATGGATATGAGAGATGTATGAAACTGCAAGTGTTTGTTAGCTGTGACAAAAAGTTTAATCAATTGAGGGCTTAATAATTCTCGCTTAGTGACTGTCTCTGTCAGGGATTAAACTAATGGGTCTTCTGAGATTACATGAGTAGTATAGCGAAGAAGAATTGGTTGCTTAGTTTTTGTCTTTGGTTAGGGGAGGTACTTAATTAGTCTTAGACTTAGGATGCCTCTTATTAATTTATATTAGTTTTCTTTGACACCATGTGCTATCAAGTTGTGAATGCTTGACGTTTTGCTGAGGGCTCCTTCTCCCAAAACCCTAGTTGGTGAAGGATATTCTCACCACTTTATACTCATAATCATGGTGATGTAGGGATTATTTGGTGTAGTTTATCATGAATGAGGCGAAGAGGTTTTTTTTTAATTATCTTCCACAGAATTTCATGTCCAACTGATCTCGAGGAGAAGAATTTTCTTCATCTCCTTTTTGGTATTTTAATTTCTCATGCATCTTTTTCAACGGTCTAATGTTGATCACTGTAAAGGTCTTTTACTCAAAAAAATTTTCAGATGTGTGGCAAAGAATAGTTCCCACAGGTGAAGGGGGAATCTCTGGTTTAATTTTCTACATAGGCCTTTGAATTTTTCTCTTCTTTTCTTTTCTTTTTATCTTTTGGATTTGTTTTTTTTTTTTTTTTTTTGAATAGAATAATTTTCAAATTGTGGTCCATGGCAAATTCTGAAGACCAACCTTGTTGCTCATCAATTATAGGCATGCTCACCTATTTATTGTTTATTCCTAGTAATAAGAAAGGTGATTAACCAAGTCAATAGCTTTTCCTGTTATTGATGTCACTGCTGACATAGAAGAGCCCTTAATGAGAAATCTTTCAAGTGTTTGGATCTTTTTTCTATAGTTTCAAGGTTATGGTTCATCTGAACTAGTTCTTCATGGAAATTCAGTGCTTTACTTTTTTTTTTTTTTTTTTTTATATATATATATATATATATATATATATATATATATAATGCTGTCCTTGAATAGATAATAATGTTTTTATATGTTCCCCTTTTTTTTTTTCTTTTCAAAATTTGAAGGGCTAACAACTTTGTTTATATAAATATAGGAGTCATCCCATCAAAACATAGTTTATGTTTAATATATATATGGGAAAGGAATAGGTTGGGCCCATTTCTACAATGGCCTCTCTTTAGGCTGTGTCTGTGCATGTGCTGTCACATTTAAGCCTAAAAGGTGAGTACATGTATTTTCTTAATTTCTTTATGCATGTAATAGTTGTCTGATTGTTGCAGGACATGCATGCTAGGTAATCTCAGTTCCCAAAGGCTATCAGTAGAGACAGTATAATGGCACTAATTATCACCAAATACATTGATTTCATAAGCGAACACCTCATGAATGATGGATAAGATTTGGTAATGAAATGTCTAAGGGATTTATCCCATCAAATAATTTATTATTGGAATTGAACCCACCATCCTTTCACCAAACTGAAGGCTTTGTCTTTGATTCTGATACCATACTACGTATATATAAAAAAAAAAAATATATATATATATATATAAAAAAAAAAATCAGTCCGATAAAATATGCTTCTGGAATATATATATCTAAAGAAGTTAGATGGAATAGAAACTTTCAAATACTAAAAAGTAAAAAAAAAAAAAAAAAAAAAAAAAAAAAAAAAGTTTGCTTGTTTGCAATTTTGCATCAGTGGTCAATCCATTATTGCGAATTGATCGCTCAACTAACCGAACTATAAAGATGGAAGAGTCAACTGTGCAACAAAATAAACAGGAAATTAGTAATTAAGTTGTGATTCTTTGACACAATTTTGTTATTGGTGGACTCATCCATGTTTTCAACCTAACAAAAAAAAAAAGTCTCCCTATCCTCTACCAAATGCTTAATAAGTTATGACCCATGTCCTTCCCCTCCTTGTCTGGCTTGTTTACTGTAGAGAGGTTTGGTGATGGTTCATGATTACCACTTGACTTAGTTGTCAAAGGTTTATTTGATATATTATCCAACCATTTAATTAATTAATTGACAATTATATATGTTATGTGACATGAAATTTTGTATAAGAATCCCTCAAACTAATCGAGGAGACGTGTAACTTTCACATACAAATTAATAGATCATTTATACTGCAACAACAGCGATCGATTGTGTAAATAGATGGAAATTAGAAGGGGGATTTGTCACCCAACTTTTAAAACTAATTAAGGATCTTCTTTGATGCAGTTGAGTCATTAAAGCTATTAAATAGCTGCTCAAGGACAATCCACCATGCTTTGAATGCATTTTAAGGACAGTTGACAAAGGTCAAACATTTCACACAAATTGAAAGGCTCCATTCAAATAGCCACACACCCATGTTTCATATACAGATCACGAAATAATGTTTCAACATATAATGTACATATATATATATATATCCTAAGGTACAGTTTCATTATTACCACCCCTCATATATATGGTGTCACAGTAGATTTATGTACAGCAAAAGTGCCCAGCATCTATTGTATATATATAGTTTACTAATTAAGTAAACATATATATATATATATATATATATACTATATATATATAGCTAGGCTGGAATATTATTAATAATACCAAGTCATCGGTGCTACTAAATTTTTAACCTTTGGATTAAAAAATGTGTGGTTGAGATGATAGTGGGCCCTTTGGGTTTAATTAGTGGTTGAAAAAATAGTAAAATCTAACAGATGAAAATAATGAAAGGGATTGATCTAAGGATAAAAAACTTAATAGCACCAATAACTTGATATTAATAGTATGATAGACTATATATATATATATATATATATATATATATATATATATCGGATATATATATTATATATATATGGCTTATAAATTTTTAAAAGCACAAGCTCAAATGTGCTTGAAAATTTTTTATAATTAAATTTATATTAGGATTTGTATTTTTTACTTTTTTTTCCTCTCTCTTCAGATAGCACAGATCTCAATGTAAATTTTTTATACTTAAATTTATATTAGGATTTGTATTTTTTACTTTTTCTTTCTCTCTCTTCAGTTAGCACAAATCTCAATGCAAATTCAATAATAAAAAATTCACAAGTATAGTTGTAGTTGTACTTTTGTAAGTATATAAGCTCTACTATATTATATACTTTCAAAAGTATATATAGCAGAGCTTATATACTTTCAAAAGTATAAGTCCAACTATAATTGTGAATTTTTTATTATTGGATTTGCAATGAGATTTGTGTTATTGTAAAGTCAACTAAAGAGAGAGAAAGAAAAAGTAAAAAATATAAATCTCAATGCAAATTTAATGATAAAAAATTCACAAACATTGATAAACTTGTGCTTTTAAAAATATATAAACAATTACCACTCTCTCTCTCTCTCTCTGTATATATATATATATATATATATATATATATATATATATATATATATATATATATGTAATCTATATCTCAGTTCTCATATTATTTTCAACAACTGAATCGCGGCAAAAGAAATTCATTGAGAGATTACAATACATAATATCTGTTTAACTATATAAAAAAAGAAAGTTCGAACTGTTAAAGGCTAAGTAGAACTAACAGTTGAAAGACCCATTGGAATTAATGACAAATAGTTCAAAGTGATTTTATTTAATTTTTTTTTTTTTGGGGTGCAGATTTGGTAGATAAAAGAAACCATCATATTGAAGCATTCATTTCAAAATTGAAAAAAAAAAAGAATCAAGAGTTTTTTTGAACTATACATTAACTTAATTTCTTGATCAGTTCCTCAGCTGCTATATTAGCTAACCGTGGAAGGTTCTATGCTTTTTGAATGCATGAGTCAAAAAAAAATAGAAAATTCAAAATTAATTTGCCAACCTGTATTAGAATATACCTTCTTTTTCAGACAGTATCTATCAGTGCGACATCCATCTAATTTTTCTTCCATTAGAAAATATTCATCAAATTTGCATGCATAATACCTATTATTAGTAACTGAGCAAACATTTTACAACAGTAAAATGGTCGCTATTCACTGAATTTACCACTTGATGGTCATCTCAATTAAAGATTAAAGAAGGAATGTGATAGAATCCAATGCCTTAAGATGATCATCTAGAGATCGGACAAGGATAGAGTGGAAAACCATCAAAGCGACAATTTGGATCGATTAAGTATGATTTTATGTTAATCAGCGATTGAAAAAGGGAATGTAACAGAAAACCACAAAATCCTAAATTGTAATTCCAATGCCATTTTACCTAAACTGTAGCTAGGTTGAACAATGGCTTGTGCTAGAAAACCTTCAAAGCCTTGTTTTAATTAATGCAAGCCATGAGCATATTAAAGCTCTTATAATGGAGAACCTTTAAATGTACTAGATATATAGATAATTTGGTACCATTAGTCAAATATACAGGGACTATATATATATATATATATATATATGTTTTCCAGTATTTCAAGGTGGCAGCTAAAGTTCAAGTACGTATCAGCTGGAACTTGGATCTCTCCCAATTAATTGATCTAAGATATGAAAAATAAGAAGTATAATTGTATCCTAGTACTCCTATATATATATATATATATATATATATATATATATATATATATATATATATATATATATATATATATATATATATATATATATATATATATATATATATATACTTTGGAGAAACTATATAAATACTGCATCTTTGGCTTCAAATTGTCAAAGGCTCTTATCTACTTTAATGTCTGCTAAGCAGGTCTTTCAACTCACTTTACGACTAGAAATCATACTCTCATTTACCAGGAAAAAAAGAAGAAAAAAGTTGCCTACCTTTGCATGTGAAATTGAAAGTGTGGGGGCTTCAAATTTCCAAAGGCAACCAATCTCCATCCAACAAATCAAAACACTCACAAAATGTACAACAGTACCTAGCCCATGTTTTCTGACCAAATTAAACAAGCCTTGAGGTGAAATTAAACGGCCGCTTTTGAACTCAAAATGCAAAAGGCAAAAAAAAAAAAAAAAAAAAAAAATGTAGCCTAATGTATGTTTGTTATACGTAGGAGCTAGAGAGTAGATAAGAAGTGGAAATGTAAACAAAAGCAATCAATACAAACAGCTAAATCATGTAGAATTAATTCAGTTTCGAAATATCCAAGAATAGTTAAAAAAAAAAAAAAAAAAAAAAAAAACCCAGGAGCTCAAAAGCAAAGTAAGTAACAACTCTCCCAAAAAGAGCGAGTTTAATTATTAAAAATTCATAATATCCAAGAAATTCAAACACCATGTTCACTAATCCTTCCCTTCCCTCTCCAATGGCCACAAAAATATACACCACTCATGCATGTATACACAAACCCAAGATCATGCGTAAATCTCTCGTCACTGCATCCCAAGGCGCACCGGCTCTTCGAACACACACTGTTGCACTCCTTGGTAGCTTTGAAACATACCATTTGAGTACATCAAATTGGGACTCACCTGATCGTTCCAACTCATGCTTTGAGTTGCGTTGCTACACAACATGTTTGTCGACTCATCCCCGTAGATGCAATCATCTAACCCTTCTAGCTTGACCTGGTTGAAGTGGAATATCTCGTCGAGCTCGGTTTGGAAACCATTTGTGCCGTGTAGTACTAGCCCTTCTTGCTCAAACGAACTCACTTGGAGCGAAGGCGCTACTAAGCTCGTAGTATTAGTAGTTTGATCATCATACAGTTGAGCTTGCGGCGGGTGCAACGCATTAGGGGGAGCTATGTAGCTTCCTCCAAGCTTGAGAAGTAGCTTCCGCATCGCCAAGTGGCAATCATCTCCTGCATAAGCGTCGCCGTGGCCGGCCCCGTAGGCTGGTGCGGTCGGGTCGGGCCAGAACGTGCCGACGGCGGCGGCGGTCCCGTTTACCCCTTCAGCAGAAGCCATGCTGCCGAAGCCTCCGTGCTCGGCGGTTTCCGCCTTAGCCTCCACCTTCGGGCCGAACAACCCGGCCCGACGCTGCTGCAGCGCGTGGTGGTGGTGGTGGTGGTGGCCGTGATCCTTGACGCGCTGCTTCCCGAGGAATTTCTTCTTGAGCCGAGTGTTCCAGTAGTTCTTGATATCGTTATCTGTCCGCCCTGGCAATTGCGCTGCAATTATCGACCACCTACGTGTATATATTTGCGCCCGCATATGCACTCTCTCAGCGAACACAGTCAATCGATTTCGAAACTAGCTTAGGTACATGAGTGAAAGAAAACAACATATATATCACCTGCTGCCGATGCTGATGTAGAGGCTGCAGATGATCCTATCCTCTTCCTCGGAGAATCCTCCGTGCTTGATGTTTGGCCGGAGGTAGTTCAGCCACCGGAGCCGGCAGCTCTTGCCGCATCGCTTGAGCCCTAATCAAAACAGATTCCGATAAAAACCTATAACATATATAGAATCGTTTCGCATGCAGTCGATCGATCATATATATATATATATATATATATATATATATATCCGCGCGTGATGAGTAACTAAGGAAGTGATTGATTAGCAGCAGGGTATCGGAATAGCTACCGATCTTCTGCGGCAGCGCGATCCAGTTGCCGCCGGTGCCGTGTTGCTCGATGTAGGACTTGAGCTTCGTGTCCTCCTCCGGCGACCACGGGCCCTTCTTCACGTTGGCTTTGTCGCAACAAGGAGCCCTTCCCATGGTCGATATAGCTACAGAGAGAGAGAGAGAGAGAGAGAGAGAGAGAGAGAGAGAGAGAGAGAGAGAGAGCTTTGTTAATTTGGAGTAGTGTGGTGTTAATTAGGGATTGATGATGAAGTTAAGGAGGAGGGGTTAATTAAGAAAGGGAGGGAGGGGGAGAGGGGAGAGGGGAGAGGGGAGAGGGGGGAGTGAGAGAGAAAAAGGGAGAGAGTGGTGTTTTATTATTAGTTAGTAGTGAAAAGTGGGGGAAATTAAATAAGGATGTAAGGGTGTGGGTTTTTCTCTGTTTTTCTTTCTCCTTGTCTTGCTTGGGCTCGAATCTCTCCATCATCCACCCATCAGCAACCTGGGGCCCACCACAATTTCTAATTTCCCTGCATTGCATAATATACACACGTACGTTGTTCACGTATATATGTATGTACGTACTATTTTAGTTAGGCTACGTAGAACTAACGTTTTTTTTTTTTTTTTTAGAGAAAAAAAGTAAATTATCCTGTTATTTATTTGGAAAGTGAGAGATAGCTCAACCTCGAGAAAAAAAAATGGCCAACTAAAGACTACGAAGCGGGCAGCTAACAATAGTTTTGAAGTATTTTTTTTTTTATTATAAAAAATTTTCTTGTTATACAAAATTGGCCAACTAACGACGTTATTAATAATAAATAAATATCGCTATACATACGTGCACTTGGGGGAAGTTGAACGTATGCTTGGCCATGGAAATTGTCGGATGCTCTTTATAAGAAATTCAATACAAAATTGGTTTTGCTGAAAATAATTGAAAATAGCGGAAAGAATATATATATATATATATATATATATATATATATATATAAAATTGGGCAACTAAATAAGAACTAAAGCTTCTTAATTTGAAGTACTTGTGCTTTTGGAACATGCTTGAGAAAAGCTTTTTAGAGCTTGTGTTCACTTTTTTGTAGCTTCAGATCTTTATATTTTGTTAAATTTCTAATACTACTTATTGGGTGCGTTAGATTTTTCAAAAGTTAAATCAAACACTATAACAAAATTAGATTATAAGAACACATATTTGTGACACTTATGTATAAGTGTCTTATTTATATTTTATCTAGCTATATTCAAAATTAGATTATAGGGACATATTTTTTGGACACATTACAAAAATATGTCGCTATACACTCTACCGACGGCACATATAGTAATACTAACAATAAGTGTCGGTATTTTTGTCAGCGATATTTTTTTAAAATTTTAGAAATACTAAAGATGTCGCTATAACATAATTTTGTTGTAGTGAAACGAACACCTAATATTACAAGGATGATAAAAAATTTGAAACACGCAAATGTCGCTCACGCTAAACCTAAGCTCAACATAATCAATCATGGCGACATATATATATAGGTCGAGACCATGCATGCACTTGATCGAGCCAAATCGGTTCACAAAAAATCTGTCAATTCTCAAACTCGGGCTCCACCGATTTTACTAATTAGGAACAAATTAATTAACCTTCAACGTGGGTCCATGGGATCAACTTTATATCTTACTTTACAACCAAAGTTGAAGTTGACAAGAGAAAGGATAAAGGTTAGGAAAGTAATGCAGTGCCTCGACTGAAGCGAGTGGAGAAGGTTATACGTTCTAATCATGCTTAGGTTGTTGGTTTATTTATTTTTAATTAAGTACAAATGAGAGACATGTGATCACTACAATAAAATTATATTATAATGATATTTTAAAATAATTTTAAAATTTTAAAAAAATATCGTTGATAAAAATATCAACACTTATTATTAGTATCGCTATATATGCAGTCGTTAGGGTGTATAACGATGTATTATTATAATGTGTCTTAAAAATATATTTTTATAATCTAATTTTGAATATAGATGAAATATAAATAAAATATTATATAAAAATATCATAAAAATATATTTTTATAATTTAATTTTGTTATAGTGGGATGCAATACTAGATGGATCTTTAACTTACACTCATATATAACTACAAAATTAAACATACACGTGATTCAGAATTAGAGAAATGAAGTGATGAAAATAACCTCAAATTTATGAAAGCAAGTTGTACTAGGAAGGTGCATTGAAAAACAGTAATAATAAATTAACGAACATAATACAATATATTGGGAATGATCAATATATATATATATATATATATATATAGAGAGAGAGAGAGAGAGAGAGAGAGAGAGAGAGAGAGAGAGATGTGGGAATTAGAATTAGAACATATTAAAACAAAGGGTATATATAAATGTACACTCTTTGAGGGTGTACATCTTACACCTCATCCATTCTAGGATGGGATGAATTAATTTTACTGGTCACATCGAAGTGATCAGTAAAGAAAGCCTCACTCTTGGATGGATGAGATGTGTATCATACATCTTATTTTGGAGTGTATGGATAGTATTGTCCAATTCATATACGTACAATCTTAATACAAAAATATGCGATCCTTGATGATATATTCAATTACTACAAAAAAAAGTTAACAGTTAAGAACGTTTTTTTTATATTTAATAATACTTAAAAGCGTTTTAATATAGTTTAGTATTATATTTAAAAGTTCAGTAAAAAAAGTATCATCACGTGTGTGTGTGTGTGTATATATATATATATATATATATATATATATATATATATACACGTCTATATTAAGCGTCGATAAAATATATTTTAATATTTTAAAGCCTTAGAATTTTTTAAAATCATAATTTTTTAAAATATCAAAAAATTTAAAATAATAATAAAATTTATTATTTAATAATTTGATTTGATATTTATACAATGATATTCTTTGAAACGTTAATATTTGTTATATTATAAAAGTAAATATCTAAATTTGTTCACTTTATGTGGTATATATATATATATATATATATATATATATATATATATATATATATATATATATATATATATATATATATATATATATATATGGGGCAATTTCCTACGTACCCTTAAAAATTTGCCTGTTTTTAGATTTACCCCTCTTAGAAGGCTAATATTAAAACTACCCTTCTTACGTTCCAACTTCTTTCCAAAATACCCCTGAAGTTAAACTCTGTTAGTGTACCATTTGAAACTGCCGTTATCTGTGTGTAATTACTATTTTGTCCTTTCAAATATACTCTAAACCCTAAACCCTAAACCCCTAAACCCCTAAACCCTAAAACCCTAAACCCTAAACCCTAAACCCTAAAACCCTAAACCCTAAACCCTAAAACCCTAAACCCTAAAACCCTAGAACCCTAAAAAAACCCTAAACCCTAAAATCCTAAACCCTAAACCCTAAACCCTAAAACCCTAAAAAATCCTAAACCCTAAACCCTAAACCCTAAACCGGGGCAAAATAGGTATATCTGATAGTTTTCAACTCCGATTATTATTTAACTCTAGTTTAACCCTAGTTAACTTAACAAAGGGAAACGGTAGGGGTATTTTTAATAACGGTGGAACGTATGAAGGGTATATTGGAAAGAAAAAAATAAGAGGGGTAAATCAGATATTTCTTCATATTTCAGAGGTACACAGGCAATTATCCCTATATATATATATATATATATATATATATATATATATATATATATATATATATAGTCCGGCTAGAATATTATCGATAGCATCAAATAATTGGTGTTATCAAGTTTTCAGCCGTTGGATGAAAAGATATCCAGTTGGGATTATAGTTGTCCCCTAAAATTTTTACTATTCAACCAACCACCTAGTAAACCCTAGGGGACCACTATAATTCCAACCGCATATTTTTTTATCCAATGACTAAAAACTTGAAAGCACCAATGGCTTGGTGCTATCGATAGTATTTTTGCCTATATATATATATATATACACACACACGATAGTATTCTAGCCTAATTATATATATATATATATATATATATATATATATATATATATATATATATATATATATATATATATAAAGAAAAAAAAAAATAGTCACTTGTAAATAACAAGAAAACATGAAATCTTGTCACTACAACAAAACTATATTATAGCGATACTTTTAAGTGTTGCTAAAAACTAAAAAAATTACTGCTGGATAAAATATCGATACTTGTTATTAGTGTCGCTATATGTGCCGTAGCTAGGGTGTATAGCGACACATTACTATAATATGTCTTAAAAATGTGTCCCTATAATCTAATTTTGAATATAGATGGATTATAAATGGGACACTTGTATAAAGTATCACAAATATGTGTCCCTATAACTTAATTTTATTGTAGTGTGTAAACAATATATGTATGGGTTGGACGCTGGTTAATTAATTTGCAATCTACTAATTTGTCTCCGCGTAATCTAGTAGGTGTGACACGACCATTTCTAGATTGTAGCTCTCCTCACGCACGCTACAGGATCTCTTGATATTTTGATAATTTGGACTCTAAGGCGAGAAATATCGTAGATCTCTATATTATTTAAGAAAAATTTTAGAGCTAGAATTAATTCTAGCTTCTTCCTAACTTGCTAGAAAATTTTCTTTTCGTGTTCGAACCTTCCAAAGTAAGTACAGACTAAATTAAATGCCCTAGTGAATAGTTCAAATGGTGAAATTGACAAGTAAAGATTATAAAATTAACAAAGTAAATATTTTGATCTTCTAGAATAGGTAGCTTCTGTAATGAAATATACGCAAGCGTGTGACGAGTTTTCTCAGCTTAAGTGGTAAAATATAAAGGTAAAAATCATAATTCAGAAATCAAATTAATTACTGATATCTTTCAAGTCTTTGGGTTTGGTTCGGACGCGTGTGTTTGATAGAGTAAACGTACATAAGTCTAATTACTCAATCTTAAATCATAATTCAGAAATTAAATTAATTACTGATATCTTTCGAGTCTTTGGATTTGGTTCGAACGCGTGTGTTCGATAGAGTAAACGTACATAAGTCTAATTACTCGTTCTTAAAAGATAAAAATTGAAAAAAGACGTTTCAGTAATAACTGATATAGTTTTCTTATACGCTGTTTAAGAATGACCATAGACTTATTTAAAAAAAAAAATTGGACCACTTGTACTGTACAATAAAAGTAAGTTCTTATATAGTGCTCAAAAGTCCTCATCTTTTAACACAATAATTAAGACGCTCTTTGGACCTCTCCCATATGAGAAAGATGTGCGTGATGGATCTCACTATTAATTCCCAGGTAGTGGTACCTGTAGTCCTCACGAAACTATGCTACCATTTGATTGGCAAATAAATTATTTTATTTATTTCTATAATAAGTAGAACTTTTTAGATAACTAAAATTATAGTAATTTTATATTTTGATGATAATTAAATTATTTTGAAATATTATACAAGATTGTATTTGAATGATTAGATTGAAATAGTATAAATAAGAGTAATCATAGTTATAATAAAAATAAAAATATTTTATCAAAATAATAAACATAAAAGTATTAATAAAATAATATTTTAATAATTTAATTAATTAATTAACTAAGAATGCTATATAAGATGATGTAGCACGTTAATTAGTTAATTAATTATGAAAAATAAGTTAATATGTTATACGTGAACTATTTAATTAATTATTTAGCCAGTTAGATATTTAGTTAATAAATTAATTAAATAAGTTAAAATAGTAATTAATTAATTAATTAATTTTTAATTATCTAATTAATTATAAATAATCCATTACTTGCTGAAATAGTTAACTAAATATTTATTAATTTAATAAGTCAAATAGTAAATTAGTTAATTAGTTATTAAATAAGATATTTATTAATTAGTTATATTTTATAATCATCTAAAACTTAATTAATAGGGAAATAGGATGGACTACTAATTTTCCCTTTTAACATGTTATCCTGAAATGAGTCATTAAAAGAGAAAAATAGTAATTCTTAGTGCATGAATATTGGGAGAATAAGACTCCTTATTCCTTCTTTATCCCTGAAGAATATAACAGGGCTAGCTACAAGGATAAAGAAAAGTTATAGCAATTCATTTAATCATTAATGAACTATATGAGATTTATAAAAAATAAATGTCGGTGCAAGAAAAAAAAACGCCGTATGATAGTTGGTCCGGACCACGCGTGTAGTCTAGAGGCAAAGGAGAAGAGAACATGTGTGAAGATGAAGAAGTATTAGACGGAACCGATAAAGACATGCGTGTAATTTTTGCGGCTAATAAAAATGCGACTATAGTGCTCCCCATGACATGAGCCGACCGATAATGCAGGCCGATATAAGTGCTATAAATAGTACGAAAAGGCATATAATAAGAATTTTTTCACAGGATACAAAGTTCATAGTATTTTCTAATTTTCTACAATTTACAGCTCTTCTACTAGTAGAGTAATTTGTAATTTTTTTTTTTTTCCAGCATTTACAACTTTTACAATTTTTCTTATAAGTAGTCTTGATCTGTAATTTCCAAACCAAGTTTATTTGAAATACAATTTAATTTAGCTCATTCAATCGAATTTTTGATAAGTCGAGTTCTCTTATTAGCTTTCGGCTCATTCAATCGAGTTTTTGATCAGCTGAGTTATTTATTAGCTTTCAACTTAGTAAAAATCTGCTTAAGTCGATTCCTTCTCAATCGAATCGATTTATCGTGATGCACTCGAGAGTTAATTCAGAAACCGATTCCTATTTAGAAGACGCACTTGACTCGGTAAACGATTTAACCTTCTCAGAATCCTCACAAGATTGATTCCCAATCCAACAATAAAGAAATCGCTAACACTACAACAAAATTATGTTATAACGATACTTTAAGTATTTCTAAAATCTGAAAAAAATATCGTTAGTAAAAATACCGACACTTATAATTAGTGTCGTTATATGTGCTGTCGGTAGGATGTATAGCGATACATTATTATAATATGTCCCAAAAATATGTCCCTATAATCTAATTTTGAATATAGATAAAGTATAGATAGGACACTTGTACAAAAATATCACAAAGATGTGTCTCTATAATCTAATTCTATTGTAGTGTAAGCATTAATTTTCTTTCTTACAACTAACATTTTGCACAAAAGATCAATATTCTTGTAACAAAATCACTCATTTTATGATTGTTAGGTAACTGATATAGAGCTATCCTGAACTAATAAAGTCCTCTTTGAGAAGGAGAGCAAATGATCAAATAAGGCCATTAGGAGAGTCTATGCCAGTTCACATTGAATGAAGTGATACAATGGGCTAATATAATTAATTTCTCACTGTAACATTAATTTATTATGACGAACTAAATCTGGGTGGACCCAGCTCATTTCCACAGGGGGTTGCACCCACTACATGCTTCTTTTTTTTTGTGGACCACATGACTTGTTAAGCTACAGTTAGGTGTGCAAGGCTCTCATACAAAGTTTTGGTTTTTACTCTATCATGTGTCTCTGAATTGTTATTGACTGGGTCCCAATATTAGTCCCACCCCAGGTGACATGTGAAGATTCAAAATGCACGTCACATTGGTGTATAAATTTCTCCTAGCGGAATTTGCTGAGTTACTCTAATTGTAGCCTCTTTATTTGAACAATAAATTTTAATATAATATAAAATAAATTATTATTAACAGAATAAATTAATTAATTAAGAGTAAATTAATTGAGTCCAAGTGAGTTCATTCTGTGTGAACATGACCAAGTTTGATGTTGCGCTCTACCAATAATAACTTTGTCTTTCAAAAATTAATTGTATATATATTTCTACAAAGTTAGATTATTATACATCTACTCTTCCAATCTACTTAGAGGAGAAAAAAGAAAATCCATCTCCCCAATTATTCTAAGCTTCAATTGCTGGAGATTAAAGTCTTATGAAACTAAGAGCACTCCAGTGAGATTCAAACACAGAATCATTAATTAAAAGCTTAAATTGCTAAAAAAAAAACAAAGCTTTGAATATTTTCGTTCAACATGTTTTGAGACGTTGTCATATTTTGAACTGTCTATGTACTACTCTAGTTTGATCTGATAGACGAGCTTATTAATTAATTATAACAAATTCTTTTTTAAAAAAATTTAAACACAAGGTGATTTTTTACGTGTCGAGAATTTTTGTACAATAGGTTTATGCATGTGTCTATATATTTCCGTGGATTAATAGAAGATTTAATTGGTTTCCACATGTTAGGAAATCACTGCAGCAACTAAAAGTTGGTCGGCAGCCACCAGGAAATCAATGCCGACTTTTATATCAGCAAGACAAATAAACACACGATGATCACCATCATCGTGATGTTATATTAATTATACATACGGGTTCGTAGACCAGGTCCACCATTTGACTAGCACTCTACTCACTACAATTTTTTTTTTTAATATAAAAGCGTTTTCTAGACAACGCTTGAAAAAAAAAAAAAAAAACGTCCTTAAGTATTTCTACAATATAGTAAATATCTACGCTTCAAAAAATATCATCATATAAATATTTTATTATATTAAATTAATTTATTAAATAATAAATTTTATTATTATTTTAAATTTTTCGACGTTTTAAAGTGTTAAAATATATTTTACCGGCGCTTGATATAAGTGTCATTATATACGTAGTGACTTTTCATCTGTCGACCTTTTAATCGACGTTTGTAGATATGACGCTAAACTATATTGAGACGTTTTTAAATATCATTAAGTATAAAAAAAATATTATTAAATATTAAATTTCTTCTTATGACTGATTATTATTATTATCATTTACTATGTATATTCACGTGCTTATACATTTACCACATAGAAATCTCACACAAAATGTACACGTATGCATATAGTTCTCATTAGTCACAAGTTAGCATGCATGCACGGACCGATATTATGATAAAGGGGTCGAATAAGTTCCAAATTTGACCAGCACATTGGTTTTGATTTATTTTGCAACAAACAAGAAGAAGAAGAAGAAGAAGAAGAAAAAGAAGAAGAAAATTATTAGATATGTCTCGAATTCTAGAACCGAAAGGTTTCTAACCCTATTCTGTTTAGCTTATTCAATTAAGATAAGCTTGAATTATATCTAATCTTATTAAGAATATTCTTAATCTTAGTGGATTTGTATTCCTAATTGTATTAGGATTTAGCCACTATTATAAATATACCATTATTTTATTTATTTAGTGCGGCAGATGAGAAGGAGTATGAGTGTATTTTGGGATTTGGGTTTTGTGAGAGAGGTATATATTTTGTACACCACTTTGATTATAATGGAAGTCTCCGCTCCGTTTTCGCCCGTGGACGTAGGCCAGTGACCGAACCACGTAAATATTATGTGCTTTATTTTTCTTCTCTCTTTCTCGATTTCCATTGATTTTCGTACCCAACGAACTAAATCTTTTTCGCTTTTGTTATAACAAAAATCCCAAAAAGCTCAGTTGATTATTTCAATCAATAGCTCAGAAAGAGGTAATTAGCTAAAAAGTTATTTTCTAATTTTGGCCTAATTAAGAAGGTAGGAGGGCATGAAGTTCCTTTTTTTTTAAGGCATAAGTTGAAATCAAATTCCGACCTCAAATTTAAATATATAAATATTTTATTTCAAATATATTTAATTTATTTAAAAAATTATAATATTTAATATATATGAAAATATGCTCAAATATTTAAAATAAAATAACATAGCTAAAACAGCTCCTAGATTTTGCCGCGCGTATCAACTATTGATCAGAAATGCTACTAGTGAACTTTTGACCGGACCAATTCAATCTACTCATCATATCTCCTCTTTTTTTCTCTCTCTACCACATGTTCCTCGATGAAGGGAAATTACTGTTTCAACTAGCAAGCTCCATTATGTTTTGCATTGGTCAAAATTAAATGAAACATATTTTCAAGATGATGAATCTCGCCAACTTTTAATCCAAAATCCAAGACACCACAGTCAAAATTAATATACAAAAGAATATATATATATATATATATATATATATATATATATATATATATATATATATATATATACACACGTAATTGAATCATCAATTGAATCGGTGCGAATAAGTAGAAAATTTAGAGAAAAAACAAAAAATGAAAACAAAATAGTGGTCATAGCTAGAAAGGAAAAAAAGAAACACTACATGCATGATTTTAAGGGTGAGCCAAAAAATGAAGAAGCAAATAAGATGTGTCGTTTATGTGATTGTGACGGTCGACAGCTTGTGGACAATCACAAGTGGTGTGGTGTGGTGTGGTGCTTTGATGGCTTTAGGTCAATGATGGTTTCCGTTCCTTTGCTTCCCCATCTTTCCACGCGTCTACTGTTCATAACCATTGCCTACGTCCCTTTATAAATCATCACATGTTTTAAGGAAAAAAACTAGCAAACTTTTGTATCACTACAATAATTTTTTTTTTTTTTTTTTAATAAAGATACTTTTTTAGATGATGTTTAGAAAAAAGTATTTTCAACCGTTAATATAATGTAGTAAATTCCAACGTTTTAAAAAGTATCGTTATATAAATTTTCTATTATATCACACTAATTTATTAAATAATAAATTTTATTATTATTTTTAATTTTTTGACATTAAAAAATTAGATTTTTAAAAAAATTTGATATTTTTAGAATATGTTTTTTCATCGCTGGATATAAATATCATTATATACGTGATGATTTTTTTTTTTTTTTTTTTTTTTTTTTTTTTTTTTTTTTTTTTTTTTTTTGCAGAGTGACACTTTTAAATATAATACTAGCATCATTAAATATTAAAAAAATATTTTTAAATATTAATTTTCACGTGTACGTACTTTTGCCAAGGCATGCAATTTCAAACTAAGCCGCAGTTCAATGAATGACTAAGCAGTTGTTTGATTCTGTTTTAGAGCATATAGCAGTTTTTGATAAAAAATTAAAAAAAAAAAAAAAAAGTTCTCCCCCAAGCAATGTTTCTTTGCAATATATCATAAGAACTAAATTAGAATTTTATCTTTTGTAGAGCTCAAACTCTTCTTTTCATATTAAAGTCGAACAACAAATATGAAAAAATAGATCAGTAAAAATACAAAGCTGATTCATACACTATATTTCAAATATATTTTCACGTGCCCACGACGGCATTAGAAAGTGATTAGCTCGCAACCTAATAAGTGTGTGTAAGCCAACCACATTATAGCATATCATCATATTTTGCAAAATCTACACAGGAGTTTTTCTCCAACCCCAACTAACAAGTTTTTGGTTGTGCTTCAATCCAATGTGAGAGAAAAGCTTAAGCGAGAAGGGACGTGGAAAAGTCCACTTCATAATGGTAAATTGGTTAGAAGGGAAAGGTGCTCGTCTAGTACTTGCACAATGAAGTCAACGTTAGAGAGGAATATTAAAGTGTGTGCCCGTACTCGGTCGCCATAAAGTCCACGGTGGAGTTGCTGCGTGTTGTCCCGATCTTTACTGTAGCGAAGGGGCCGTCTCTCAGTTTATGCTGGAACCAAAGTGCAATAACGACAACGTAAAATATGTCGCCCAATTTTGTTATTCTTTTATTTCTCAATTTATATGTAGGAGCATCCTATGTTACCAAACCAATTCATCTGTAATTAATTATTACATATCCAATAATTGTATGGTCCAAACCGAACGAATCATGTGAACTCGATCAATAGAAAATTCCAGAAAACATGAATTGTATATATATAGATAACTTTGTCATTTTTCCTCGCAACAACATTTCGCATGGCTCTACATGTTTACAGATCCTACACTCTTATTATGATCTAAAGTACAGAGATCCAACCTGCTGATGAACTACACCTCAGCGACACGACGCGCAAGCAAAGCATCAAACTGGAGATACAATTGGAACTGACCGACAGTACTGTAATGTCCGGTTAGTTGAGGGAAAGTAGTCAAAGTCTAACCTCTATTGATGTTAGAAATTTGGGCGATCATGTGATAAGAAAATTCCACAGCTTCTCCTACACAGACGCCTCTTTTTCGTCCTCATCATCAGCTTCATTATCGTCATCTTGACTTTGTTCTTGCTCTCTCGGAGTAAGGGCAACACCAGCTATTTGCTCAACGGCAAACTACGATCGGTGAACCACAAAAGAAAAGAATCAAAATATGCAAGAACAAATTTAAAAACATGCTAGAAGAACTGAGTATAGCAGTTGGACAGCAATGAAAATGCACAAAGATGTAAAGAAAAAAAAAATTGGTGGAAATAATATAAGAAAGGATGATATATATATATATATATATATATATATATATATATATATATATATATATATATATATATATATACAGAGAGAGAGAGAGAGAGAGAGAGAGTAGGATTTATATACTTTCAAAAGCAATAGCCCAAATATACTTACAAATTTTTTACCATTAGATTTGTATTAAAATTTGTGCTTTTTTTTTTCTCTTTAGTTGACTTTATAATAGTAAAAATCTCAATCCAAATTCAATGATAAAAAATTCACAAGCATAGTTTGGTTTGTACTATTAAAAGTATATAACCTCTACTATATATATATATATATATATATATATATATATATATATATATATAGAGAGAGAGAGAGAGAGAGAGAGTATATAGGACTGCTATACTCTTATGAAATTTGATTTTTAAAAATTTTAAATACTCTAAATCATATTTGTCGATATGAATTGTCGATTCGTGAGCTCTATCATCGAAAAAAAATTTATAACTATAAAACTTGTGTACATATACAAGTATAGTAGCCCTACTCTCTCTCTCTCTCTCTCTCTCTCTCTCTCTCTCTCTCTCTCTCTCTGTGTGTGTATATACGTAGAGAGAGATTGCATAAGCAATACCAATTAAGAATTTGAGGCTAGACAGAGATCAAGCAGTTTTAACATGATAAAAGTTAAAAGACTCTGAAGATAGATAACACACAGAAAACATTGGATGGTACTACATCTTCCATAAAGTTCTTATAAAGTACCTGACTTTTGCTTTTCAGGGAGTCATTCAAACATAAATTAGGTAAAAGTGGATCATCTCTCGTAAGCGAGGAGTTTTCGAAGCAGTGCTTTATGCATGATGTTCCATTCTCAAATTGTAAGATGTCTGCTGGTGCATCACCATTATTTGAGCATGATGTTTGCGCGACAACCAAACTGGCAATACAAGAGAAACAAAAATCAGAAAACTTGTAGACACGGTTCCAAAATTTGGTCATTTATGCACAATCATAAATGATCACAATAAAGAACATACATATAGATTTTCCAAGTGGGAGAAGAAGCTATACCAGTCAGAAGTTGTTCCTTACCCATTGTCATCTCCTTTCTGAGCTGACATTTTCTGATTCTTCCAACTAGGTTCTAATTGCATGTCAGTGTTATCATGAGATAACAAGCCATTTGGTCTCTTTCTTCGCAGTGAAGGTACGATATTGTCAGCAGTTTGAGTTGTTTCAATGACACCCTCTCCCAGATGACTAATTTTCATATGAGTCTGGCTTTCCTTTAATATACTTTCACCGTTTTGGGCGAAAGGTGACATGTTATATATCAAATCTAACTCTTGCAAATCGGTCCTCGAGTCCTCTGTCACTTTCCCTAACTCCCGCATAATCTTACTTTGAGAATGTTCCTCAGAACCAAAATCAACATTATTCTCTGGGGAGCGCTTGAATATCACCTTAGTATACTTTCTGATCCAGGAAAGTGGAGTTAAGATTGGCGCTGAAGCGTCTGAAGTCTTTTCAGGAAGATATTTACCCATAGACTCATGGTTAGAATCAGTATCTTGTTCTCCTGAAATTTCTTCCAAAACATCACTAACATTCATTTTAATTTTCATTGGAGCACTTGCTTTATTAGATGGTGCCACAGATAGTGCCCTAGTCTCAGAATCAATGTCTAAAGTTTGAAATTCTTTCAGCTGTTTAATCTGCTGACTAATTGCTTCTCGATCTGCATGCAATAACTCCCTTTGCTTCTGCAGCTTCTCTCTTTGAGCATTAAGCACTTCAATGGAGCTCTTTATCTCCAATAATTCCCTCTCTCGCTGTTCACGCTCCAATGCAATCTCCTTTCTCTCGTTATCAAGTTTCTGCAATTCGGAAGCAACATGTTCTAACTGCATTTTGATCGTTTTCTTCTGAGAGTTAATAAAGTTGAGTTCTTCATCTTTCTTTCGTCTTAATGCTTCCTCATTTTCCCTTAGCCAAGTTTCCATTTCTTCCTGCTTTTGATTAAAAGAATTTTGCAGATCCTTTCGCTGAATATTAATGTCCCTGGTAAAATCCTCCCTCTCTTGTTGAATTTCGCTCAACCAATTTGAATGCTCACGCTGCATATGAGACATAAATTCCGCTCGTTCATGAGACAAGGATTCAACACTACTCATGTACTGACTACGAAGATCATCTTTCTCTTGTCTAATGCTATCTTGCTCATTCTTAAGGTACTGAGCCACTGCTTTTCTTTCTTCAGCAATCATTTCGACCTCTTTCTTAAGTTCTTCCTTCTTGTCATCAATCAGATCCCATTCAATCTCAAATCTCTCCTTCTCAGTTTGCAATCGATCTGCATCAGCCAAAAGTTCCAACTTTTGGGCTCTCAAACTATCAATTTCTTCTTTCAGGTTCTTTTCCAGATCAAGCAATTCATTTCTCTCTTCTCTAGTAACTTCCAGGTTTTCTTGTGCACGAGTAAGTACTATCTTCTCCTCCTCAAGTGAAGTTTTTGTCTTTTCCAATTCAATTTTCAATTTAGCGATATCCTCCCTTTCTCTCTGAATATTTTTCAACTCTAATTCTGACGCTTTTATGGATTTTTCTAGATTTTCCTTTTCCTCCTCTAATTGTTTTGATCTCATAGCTATGTCCTCTTGGTTCTCTGCCAGCTTAAAATGTTGAAGGTCAATAGCTTTTTCCTTTTCCTGAACAGAGTTTGATCTTTCATTGAGGTCAGCCTCTCCATGATCGAGAGAAATTCTTTTAGCCTCCATCTCATCCTCCAACAACTTGCGCCTCTTCTCCATTTCGGCTTCAAATTCTTTCTTCCTCCTCCCCAAAACAGACTCTTGTTCATCAATAAGTTTTTGGATGTCAGCCTACATAATAATTACTAAAGGTGATGCATAAATAAATTGGAAAAAACGCAAACCTAAGTACACCTATACGTAAATATAAAGTTGAAAGTGGAAAGCCCTCACATGTTCTTTGCACGCAATGGTTTCTTGTAAAATAAGCAATTCACGCTCCCTTTTATCAAGCAAAGATTCCCCCTGTACAATAGCCTGCAAGCAATAATAACTGAATACATATGAACAAAAAAAAAATATACATTTTATGTGCTCAGTGCTTGCCAGTAAAATTAAATTACTGCAGAAAACATATTTGAGACATACGTCCTCCCTAGTTGCAAGCGCAGCCATCTTTAGATCCAATATAGTTTTCTCTTCCTTTAGAGCCTTGAATTCTCCAACAATTGTTGATTTGTCATCCTTCATTTTTTTCTCCAAGTAGCTTAGTTCTTTCTCTCTATCAAAGATGCATTCCTCCATCTGATTTAGAAGGGCTTGCTTCTCCTGTAACCTTTTTTCCTCTTCATGCAAAACCCTCTGACTATCATTAAGACATTTCCTTTGATAACTGATTTCATTCTCCTTATCCTCACATCTATAACAGAATTTAATTGATGAAAACAAGATTAGCAACAAGACCAATAAACTCAACAAAGAATAGTATTGTTGCCTAGGAAAATTGCCCGAGACGATCATAGTTTGCTAGCAAATATAGAAACATCACAAATGAATGAGAAAATATTGTATTGAGTAAAAAGATAATGAAGGATAAAACAACAGAGATGCAAAGAAATAGCTCACTTGGACTCGAATGAAATGAGACGCCTTCTGAGGTCATCCTCACGAGCCTCAACATCCTGCAAACTTCTTAATGCAGCATCACGAGTAAGTTTAGCATCTGCTTCCAAAGACTTTGCTGCAAGAAGCTTCTCTTCTGCCTCCTCGATTTTCCCTTGTGCAGCTTCTGTTATGAGATGAGCTTCACCCAGTTTGCTCTCATAAGCAACCTTTATTTCTGCTAATTCAGCACGTACTTCATGCAAAGCCTTCTCAACCTACATAGAAACCAGAAGTTTGGGATCATTAATAATGTACTAATTTAGATGTCGAAATAGCGTCCTTTGACCCTTTCCTAATCTTACTACAATATAGACAGAACAAAAATAGTTTTATACATGATTTTTTACCCCTAAATTTCTTTGAGAAATGCATCAAACTAGAAGCATAACACCAACATAGTAACAAATGCATGCACAAGTGTCCAATAAGGAGAAAAAAAGAAAGAAAGAATATTCCGTTTAAACAGATAACTCACAAATTATTCTATGCATGGTAAAAGAAAAAATTGCCTCTGTGATGATTTGGGTAAGATGATCTTACATTTGCTACGCATTCTTTCTCAATGTCTAAAGCTTTCCTTAGGTTCTCTTCGTGCTTCTTGGCTTCAGCTAGAGCAGATAACTTTGCAACTCGTTCACGGTTGTAAGCAACCGCTGAAGATTCCGCGGATGCTTTGATTTGTTCGCATTTAGATGTCCACTCCTTTTTCTCCATTATAAGAAGCCCCATGTGGTGTTGATAGTCGTAGATCTACATTATAAATCATAGACATCACATGCATACAGAATGGAGACAATTTTCAAGTTACTCAAATCTAATAAGGCATCCACTAGAACTGAGAAAATAGCTCCAGCGCAATAGAAGAGTTCGAAGGCCAAGCGATATATATAAATAAAAGATGGCAAAGGACTGCACAGTGACATATATGCATATTATAAAATTAACAAATGAATGAACATCAAAAAGTTCAAAATTCTCAAAACTGCTATGGGAACAAAGGTACATATACGAAATTGCAGTTAGACATCTCAATAAGATACTCAATTTGTCCGAAAGCTGAGAAAAGACAATATTTTGATTTCTGTAGAGACATTTTTCCTAAACTTGCAATCTATATAACCAACTCAGCAAACAATCAAGGTTTATGCTATAGGAATAAGAAGAGTAGAGATATAATGTTGTGAGACTAAGCATCTAGGTAGTCCATGTAGGCAAAATTTCTAACCGAACCACCTAAGTGCTGCCTGTTTAGTCGGCTATTGCAATAAACTTTGCTTGTAACCTGGATAAGATTATATTAGTGGTTTTGTTTTGCGAGAAAAATAAGAAGTTCCTATAGCATATCACTTAATAATTGGTATGACCGCTCTCGTCGAATGCCCTGGTTATGTCAAGAACACTTTCTTGCTTCAAATTGTGAGACGACCTCCGACACCCTTGAATGCCCACCAATTGAAAATCAAATCAACCTCCCAAGAGACTCCAAGAACCTATAATACCCCACTTTTTCTACTTTCTTTCTATTTCTTCCCCACTCTTACTTTTCAGTATCTTATGCAAGTTTAGTGACCAACAACAATTCACTATCCTTCATTTCTGCTAAATATGACAATCTCAACCAAAGATTGTGACTTCAAAGATCGTAGTCGCATTAATTAAACTGGTTACTGAATTTGATAAAATAAAAATGGCAAAACTTCACTTTCAACCCATAATGCGTTTAATTTATCACCATTTCATGCGTTTCAAAATAGAGAAACCTAAGTTATCACCACCTTTCTAGTTTATACAAGCAACTCATCTAACCAACTCCTCATCAAATGCATAACTTTTCCAAACTCACTACTCGAGATTCCTACCATTTTGAACTCAATTTACGACCTTTGGTAGCTTGGAACGTAAAAAACCCTAGCTACAATAGGAAGAAGAAATAGAAGGAGACCTCGGATTCGAGCTTGGCGATGTAGGCGATGAGCGCGGCCTTATCCCTCCTCCTCACCGACTCCTCATCGAACCCCGCCTCCACAAGCCGCTTCCACAGCGCCTCGTCCCCGCCGCCGCCGCCGCCGCCGAGGGGGGTGGCGGCCACCGGCGACGCCCTCAGCCACGGGCTCGCCATCGCCAGCGACGGAACCGTAGCTCGGCGGAGGAGAGAGAAGCTTCGGCGTTTGGGGTTTCTCCAATGAGCACTACTTCGCTACTCGTAAATGCGTCGCCTTTGTAGCTCTTATTCACCTTCGCAATACAGAGGAAGAGGGGAGGGTTTTACTTGGATTAGAGAGGGCTTTACATTTCGTGGAAAATGGTTCGACTTTTTTGAGGTTTGGTGGTGAGACCACGCAACACGGTACGATTACCGCTCCCGAACCAGGATGGTGCTGCATCTTTGGTTTGGGTTCAACACGAAAGTACCTGATCCGACCCAACCAGCGGCTCGGGTCGGACCCGATCCGATCAGATTCATGAGTGAGCTGTTATTATTATTATTATTATCATAATCTAATCTGAATCTCACTCAAATATTGGATTATTATAGTCTAAGCCACGCTGTATTAAGGCAAGCAATCCAGCTCATTGTTTACACGCCATCGTATTCGCTCGAAATGTGCTTGAGATTAAATACTTATTTAATAAGCTAAGCCTAATATAAGCTAAATTGTTTAGCTCAAAATTTTAACTTGTAAAATACGAGTTGGAATTCGCTCGGTCGTGTTTGATTCGATGTAATTCAAATATATATATAGAGAGAAAAAGAATAAGATTACTATATACTACTGAATATTTGATACTACCAAATTTAGTATTAATTAATGACTTGATACTATTAATAGTATAGTAATATAATGAGTAGAGCTTATATGTTTTTAAAAATACAAACGCATTCATACTTGCGAATTTTTTATCATTGAATTTGTATTAAAATCTGTGTTTTTACTTTATCTTTCTCTTTCTTTAGTTGACTTTACAAAAATATAAATCCAATACAAATTCAATAGTAAAAAATTCATAAGTATGGATGAGCTTATACTTTTAAAAGTATATAAGCTCTACTCGTAATATAATTATATATATATATAGAGAGAGAGAGAGAGAAATACAGAGGGTAGGACTTGTGTGGGTTTAGAAGCACGGAGCCCGTTACTTTCAAATTATTTTTAATGTCGGGACTTTCGAATGGACGATCAGCTACGTTAGACTTTATCTAAAATATTTGAAATATTTAGAAACTAAATTTTACGACTAAATTTTTCGATATCATTTATCTAGTGATCGAAATGGCTCAAAATCAATGACTAAAAATAAAAATCTCACAAAATATGATGATATGATACTAAAATTTTAGATCAAGGTATAAAAAATTTTATATCAAAATTTTGCATGATTTAGATATTTCTACACCGTTAAACTTGCAAATGTCTCATCACAATCATTAAAATTATTGATTTAGAGTCACTTTGACCGCAAATGATATCGAAAATTCGTGAAATTTAATTTATAGAGTTTTTAAATACTCTAAATTAAATTTAACAGAGTCGATCGTCCATTCGGAAGTCCCAACATCGAAAATAATTTGGAAGTACGAAAGCCTCCGTATTTTTAAAAGCACACAAGCCTAACTATATATATATTATAAATTTAGATCTATATTTATAAATTTTAATAATAGATTAATATTCTATTTTTTAAATTAATTTCAACTTTTTATTTAGTATTATGACTATCAATCTAACTTGCATTTTGCAAGACAATTTGTGTTAGGCTCATGATTAATAAATAAATCGTACATAAACTAAATTTTTCAGCTTAATATTTTCACGAGCCAATTTATGTTTAACTTATTAAACAATTAAACAAATCGTCTCGCTATAAAATTATATGAAACAATCGATATACTCCAAAATTTTAGTATTTATATATTTTATATTTAACATTTCTTTTTACGTGTGGACTTGAAATTTTTGAATAGATTCAAGACGTGAGCTTAATTAAATGAAAAAAAATTAAATAACGTTAAAAATTTTACAAAACTTGAATTTGAAATTTTCTGTTTTGATAGCATATAAAATTATATAAAATAATTATTATACTTTAAAATTTTAAATTATTCAAAATAATATCTATACATTTTATATTCGGTACTCACCTCTTGGTCCTATGTGTCCAAATGTGTCGTATATAATTTATCATGTCAGGTACATGCACAAACATTTATTACATTCTTATAACAGATAAACAAGTTCGGCTGCTATTAACAACATTAAACACGGTGTGATATAAGTATTTTATCATTAAATTTATTTTTTTTATTATTTTATATTTTTAAATTATACTATTTTATCGATTAAATTATTATTATTCTAATTATATATTTTTCATAAAATAATTAAAATTTTAATAATATTAATAATTTAGTGCTATTGGTGCAGTAGCCCGTTCTCCATAGGCATAGTATATGGTTTCGCTCTTGGCAAAAAAAAAAAAAAAAAGTGTTACAGCAACAACATATATGGGTCCATGCAATTCCAACCTCGCATCGTTATATCTCCTTATCTTCGCCACGGCAACGGCGATAACAATGATTCCTCACGGCAGCAACGCTCAAAACTCCGAACAGGACATACTCAACGCTCACAACTCTGCCCGCGCCGCGGTCGGCATCGGCCCGGTGGCCTGGAACAATACTGTGGCCGCCTACGCACGCAACTACGCGGAGCGACGCAGGGCCGACTGCCAGTTGATCCACTCCTCCGACGGTCCCTACGGTGAGAACATCTTCTGGGGCTCGGGGGCGCCGTACACGGTGGTGGACGCAGTTGAGGATTGGGTCGCGGAGAAGCAGTTCTACGACCACGACAGCAACGCTTGCGCCGACGGAGAGCAGTGCGGCCACTACACCCAGGTGGTGTGGAGGCACTCCGTGCATGTCGGGTGCGCGCGCGTGGTGTGTGATAACGCCGACATCTTCATTACCTGCAACTACGATCCACCCGGTAACATCATAGGTGAATGGCCTTATTAGAAGAATATAGTAGGAGATTAATTAACGTGGTGTTTCTTTTTTGAATCTATGCATGGATCTTGAAATGTAGTATGACATGCATTCCAATGAAGGAAAACAATAAAAAGGTGATGAAGGAATAAAAACCAACAGTTTTGTTGTGTTTTTTGGAATGGGAGTCGCATCTTAATATTACTTGGTATTTTACTTTTTTTTTTTTTTTATATATTGAATGTTGAGATCATGGTTTTCGATAATGATAATAAAAGGATTAATGTTCAAATAAATATTGGTCTTAGGATATGTTAATTTGGACAATGCAGAGGTCGTGTTGAAGTGTTTAGTACATGTCACATGAGTAAAAAAAAGTTCCATCTCTGAATGGAAAAAATAAAAATTGTTTGTCTTATCATGTTTATCCTCCTTTCTTCCAAAACTATTTATCTGAGAAATTTGTGCGTATTGTCACATTTTGATCATTTTAATTTGGAAAAACATGCAATAATTAATTAATTGGGCATATATGGCGGATTCCCAAAAGATTTACTTATCCGAGTTTTAATTAGTGTATCTTTACTTTTTATATACCAAATCTGGGTGAAAATAGGTTTGCTTCTACACACTACATAAAAAATAGAAAAAGAAAGAAAAAACCTTCTACCGTAATCAACTAGCAATTAGGGAATGTGCGGATCGAATCAGAGCCGTCAACATTTTATGCCTCTAATCAAATCAAGTAATGCATACAAAATACGATTCTCAGTCAGAAATTTCTATACACATTATGAATAATCCTTATTTGGAAATGAATCAAAGCAATTAAGTAATTTTACGGTAAAGTACAAATGATCTCTAATGTTTTTGTGTTGGATTTAATTTATATGCTTGAGTGGTTCGTGCACGTACGACTAACTCTATAGCCGTAGAATTTCTGGGTGTAGATCAAGTTAATTAGTAGGTGTGATTTTTGGTATTTGGGACAATTTCTCCGCTTGTGGATGGAAAATATATACATTCAGATCATCCGATGATGAACAGTAGAATTATCCCGCAAGCAATTTCTTTTTGCGCATCAAATTGCAACGGGCTCACTCCGACAAGTCCGTTACCTGTTCTGGATCCGGATTAATTGGCACGGGCCTATCACTGAATTAAACAAAAGAAACCCACTCCCCCTTTCACCCCGTAGTTTTTTTTTTTTTTCTTTTTTTCCTTTTTTTTTTTTTCTATATATAATTAATTCTGCATAAAATAAAAACTTACCTGTTAGATATTTATTCCTCTAATTTATGATTATTTATCATTCATTCAAACTATATTCCGCACCTTAATTACATGAATCAAAATCAGATTTTTGTTCTTTCACAGCTTACAAAAATGTTGATCGATCACCATATTCATTCACACGAGCGAGTACACACATAGCACACTCAGTAGAACACAATGAGATCATCCATTTACCAAGCCTCAGCTCGGCTTTTCGCTATAGCTGTAATCACAACACTGTTGCATCACCCCGCTAACGCTCAAAATTCCCGGAAGGACTTCCTCCTAGTCCACAACGTAGCCCGTGCAGCCGTCGGCGTCCCCCCCTTGTCGTGGAACAGCACCTTTGCCACCTTCGCCCACGAATTCTCCGACCACCGTAAGGCCGACTGCCAACTAATCCACTCCGAACAGCGGCCCTACGGCGAGAACCTCTTTTGGGGCTCCGGCACGGGCTTCACAGGCGCGGATGCAGTGCGGAGTTGGATCGAAGAGAAGCAATTCTACGACCATCAGACGAACACATGCGCCGCCGGAAAGGTGTGCGGGAGCTACACGCAGGTCGTGTGGCGGAACTCCGTGCGCTTGGGGTGCGCCCGCGTGCTGTGCGACGGCGGCCGTGGCGTCTTTGTAGTGTGCTACTATGATCCTCCTGGGAACTACATTGGTGAGCGACCTTATTGATCGATTAATCAGTGGATTATTAATTTTCTCTAAACAAAAATAATTAGTGCGCGATTATCATTTTTTTTTAAATAATAATGTCACATTAAATTCAAATTAGAACATTCCTCTTATTTGTATTGCTTCGAGTCTTTTCATATATAACAGTACTGTGTGGAGATTACTAAACGATCGAAAATTGGTAATAAAAAAAACACAATAAGGGAGACTAACATATATATATATATATATATATATATATATATATATAATCACATACACAGCATATTTATTTCAACTCATAATTAACACAAAAAGAAAGAGGAGTAAATAAACAGCACGATATATATATATATATATATATACCAAACACTCCTCAAATCCATGCAACTTCTTATAAAGAAGTCAACGATTATTGACCATATATAAGATCTCACGTGCACGGTCACGGATGATCGATCAAAGGACATCACAAGTGGACTTGCCGGAGCCGTCTGCCTCCGAGGCGGAGCCGCCTCCAGCATCTGCAGAATCCGACGACTTAGTAGCAGCAGAGTCCGGCAGCGCCACCCCAGGCCAGTCGCGGCAACGGCAGTGCTGGCCCTCTGGAACCTGCTTGTAGACCGACGCGACGTGACGGCCGCACCCGGCCCACGTGGTCTTGCCACACGTGCCGCACTTCACCTGATAACACATTTTGATATTATCTTATTCTATCCAATTCAATTCTACTATTTTAGAAGTTTTCTATGAATACATAAATATTAGCGTGGATAGTCCCAGTACACAGGAGATAAAATCTATGTTGGAGGCCGAGGCTTACGTAAGGGGTGACGCATTTTTTGTGGAAACTGAAACCAAAGAAGCATATATTTTATTTATTTATTTATTTTTTTGTGGTGTGATGTTTTAGTTTGGATCCATGAACTATGTAATGGGGTAGTTAAAAAATCTGCAATCTAGACTTTTAAATTTACAATTAACTATATATTTTTACCCAATAAAAGAAAAAAAAAAAAAAAAAAAACCTTTGAAATTTATGCAGAAACTGTGACAATATTTCTACGGCTATTTAAGCCAATGTTGACCTTATTAATAAAACAATATATATTCATACATCAACTAGTTAGAATTTAGAAACTGATCAGTTTGGTCAAATGGGAATCTTTTATGTTCACACGAACTTGTCACAATTGGGCAAAACATTGGGCCTGGATTGGGTCGGCCCATTTTGGCCCAATAAATATATGAATGGGCTCAGTTCGGACAGGAGCATATTATAAGCACTAGAATTATAATCCGCCCGGCCCACTAGGGGAGGGCAAAATAAATAAAAAAGAAAAAAAAAAAAAAAAAAAAGAACAAGAAAACTGAGATTCAGATGTGCTTGTGTACATTAAATTCTTTTCATTGAAGCCATAGTTTGTATATTAAAGCAAATGTAAAATTTTGATGTTTTTATATGATTGAATAAAAAAATGCAAGGCTTTATATTGTCGGACACGACTATTTGGGTTGGGCTGTTTGGATTAGGCGAGACGTTGATATGGCTGTGACCCAATGTATTATTCGACCTGGTAGTGTTTGAAAATAGTTAGGTTAGGTAATCCGAAATCGTGCTGTGTAAATGTTCGTATCATTTTTGAACACCGGATAGGTACTCGAAATTCAGAACACGTAGCTTCACTCAATTGAAAAGGCACTTGCTAATTAAGGTGTTCATGTGTAGATCATTCGGAGAAGAAGCTGGGCCAATTTTAATGGGCCTGTTCTTGTCCCCTCTAACAAATTTTGTTGGCCAATTTATGGGCCAAGAGGGCTTAAAAGTCATTATGGAAAGGCCTATTTCAAAGAGGAGCAATATGCAGTGTTTTATCCCTTCACACACTTTTTCTTTCCTTTTATTTTTTTTTTTAAATATTACTAACCCTTATCCTCTATACCAACTACTCAACATCATCTAGGATTTAATTAGGTTTGTAGTTGAATCTTAATTAAAAAAAATATATATTTAAATTTATTGAAGATAAATTAATTAAGATTTAAATATTAATTAGAGTAGAAATTTAATTGGATTATAATTTGAGCAATTTTTTATGTAAACTATAAATATAACATAAAGGTGTTATTGTATTTTTTTTGGGTAGCAGTGGTGGTACAGTTTAGCCATATCCATGTGCCAAAATCAAGTTGCCTACAATTTTGGATGTATTTAGGGCACAGATGTGTTTTTTAAAAAAAGTCTTCTGAATTTATAAAAAAAAAAAAATAGGATGAAATAGATTTTAAAAAATTGCTTGAGTTGAAACTACTCTACTGTAGAAAAGAAATAAGATGTATTTCTTCTTTTGATTACTAAATCTTATTTTGCAATTTTTTTTTTTTTCTTGGGGTTGTGTCGATTTTACTTTTTATTGAAAAAAAAGTTTATGATAAAAATTAAATTTTACGTTTTTGTTGTGCAATATCAGACGATCGAAACTAAAGTAAATACCGGATAAATATCAAAATAACTTGTGAATTTACAAAATCTAATATCAAAATGAGTACCATATTTTCAACATCTTCTGATCATACGCTGATCTAGCTAGTCCAATGGGGTACGATCGGGTAGAATATTCTTTCAACTGGGGTTGACTAAAACCAGGCACCTCTGCTCGATCGCCAACATTATAACAACTCATGTATAACAATTCTATCCTATATAGCACAAAGGTGTTATGGAAATAGGACTAGCTCCTGATAAAATGTTTAGCTGCTGTAGCTTGTCAATTCGATCTCGATGTTTCTATACACTAAATTTGACGTACCTGGTTCCGTGAAAGAGCCAAATTCGCACAAGTGGTGATGATGTAGAAGATTATATATACTATTGGACCTACCAACATTAAATGACACCCTAGTTGTTCTTCCAATGATTAATTTTTCTAATTAGTGCTGAGGTGAAGATGGAGACAAACCAAGAATCTGGACGATTGCTAGAAATTAAGATATCGGTCAATCGAAAGCGCTAGGCTCAGTCGCTGATACTTTTCACACCTAAATACGATTGCATTTAAATTGCGACCTCCTCCTCCTCCATCCTCCTCACATTTCTGAAACCAAAATGACTTATCATTGGAAGTTTGCTCCTGTAACAAGAACACTCATGATTGGATTAGAATAATCAATTATTGACTACAACCAACTGCAATGATGACATATGAAACCCTGTCGATCATAATTAATTGATTGGTACTATTCATTTTGAAAAGTATAAATTGATCAACTCATATATATATATATATAGTTGTTAACAAAAGGGTGCATGATAACTAACTAACCTTCTTTAACCAAGTGTAATCAAGGTAGTGGTAACCAAATTGACCTCAAACAAGCGTGCTTTATAGTTTTATATATATAGTTTTATCGAGTCCAAATGTTTGGTTTTTACCTCATGCAGGTTAATTATGTGATTAATTAACTCATGTGTCACAATAAGATATATATATATATATATATATATATATATATATATATATATATATATATCGACTAAACCACAATTTTATAAGATGAAATTTAGCAACAATTAAAGTACTACTTAAAAAAGTGAGTGGCGCCGTGCTATCTTTTTCTCTCTCTCAAAAAAAAAAAAAAAAAAAAAAAAAAATATATATATATATATATATATATATATATATATATATATATATATATATATACTAATTTGAAATTTCTTCTTTTAGCTTAAAATTTTGCTTAAAAATCGATTTTATGAAGAGTCTACTAAAACATTTCAAAAGAATGAACCAAATAGCCTTTTGCTATTCCCCATTATAGGTTATGGTTTTAATTGAGTGATTGATTTTTATGGCCTAAAGAGAACATTAAGTGGACCCATTCAAAGATATGGAGATATGGTGAAGGTGATGTGTAGTGATTTCGATCGCACGTGGTGTTGGAAAAGAATGTGAACCATGTTCTCTTGTGTGTAACACTAGGATAATAATAGATTTAGCTAATTAAGGGATTAAAAGTTATTATTAAATGTGATAGAAGAAACATACCAAACCAAGTTAGTTGATATATATTTTGTTGGGTGATGCGAAATAAAAGCATGTTTTCATGCCATATATATATATATATATATATATATATATATATATATATATATATATATATATATATATATATATATATAGCCTTGAAAAATTCGAGAGCTAATTGTTATTAGTTGACAAAAACATAATTTTTCGCACCATATAAAAATTCTAAATGCGTATCATTATATAAAAAAAATTAATTCAAAAAATTAAAAAGTAAATTACTATAAAGATACATTAAAAGTATCAATCTAGAAGAGTATTCCTTCTCAAAAGTCAAAAGAGACCAAGTAATTAACAAACATACAATTAAGCTTGGAGTTTGTAAATAAAGAGAAAATTTTAATTAGTGGGGGAATAATATTAAAGATTGATCGATATGCGTAGCCCATTAATTTTAAATAATTCCTTATATTCATCTACTTATAAGATAAACATACATAAATTGCACAAGAAACCACCTCGTGTCATGCATTAAAAAATAAATAAATAAATAAATAAATAAATAAATAAATAAGCTAGCAACAGTTATGATTGGTCTCTCAACGCAATTGGAATTGCATCATTTACGTTTGGTGGTTCGAGATTATGTACTTGACCAATGATTTACAATGTTATTCCTTGTGTTAGATAATCATGCTTAAAACTTAATAAAACTCCTTGAGGGCATAATAAAGATTTAATTAATTTGGAATGGGTCTTCCTCTTTGAAAAGATCGAATTAAGTTTTTTAGTTGAAAAAAAGCTACTAACCTATAAGAAATGAGAGTGACAAATAAAGAAAATTACGATATTGATAGCGAAAAGAATTTATTTAATGTAAGTTAATTGATTTGATTGGAACATATGAATCTGTCTAATTGGATGCAGAATGTGTAAAGAATTCAGCTGAAAATCATAATATTAATGACGATGAGGACTCTTGGGAAAAAAAAAACGAAAAGATGATTAAAAAATGCAAAATTTATAGAAATCAATTACAAAGAAAATTCGTATATGGCAGAGATATTTAATTACCAGTAACGCCTAATTACCGCAGTTGTATCTTATTAGCTAGCATTGTCAATATGAAATTTCAGTTGATGCATGTTCGTGTCTGCGCTTAATCTTTCAAAAGAGTAATATCACACCTCAAAAACAGTTTAAGAACTGTTTATTTTCTCCTACCAAAATGCATGCAATCTTATAATAATATCCAAAATAAATAAATAAATATAACTAAGCATTGGCATTTGATTGGTTATATTACTATTATAATGTACAAATACTCCCATTTTTTAAACAAGCAAGAGCCATATTTTACTAAAATTTTATTTATTTAAATAATCACTAAATATTTGTTGGTCGTAATTCATGCGCATATATATATATATATATATATATAGAGAGAGAGAGAGAGAGAGAGAGAGAGAGAGAGAGAGAGAGAGAGAGAGAGAGTCCGGCTAGAATACTGTCGATAGCACCAAGCAATTAGCGCTATCAAATTTTTAGTTTTTGAATGAAAGAATGTGCGGTTTGAATTATACTATTATAGTGGTTCTCTAAAATTTTTACTATTAAACCAACCACCTACTAAATCCTAAGGGACCACTATCATCCTAACCGCACACCACTTAATCCAAGGGTTAAAAAATTGGCAGCACCAATGACTTGATGCTATTGATAGTATTCGAGTCTAATTCTCTCTCTCTCTCTCTCTCTCTTTCATTCATATCTCTCTCTAGAGAGAGAGAGAGAGAGAGAGAGTTATATATACATATATAGAGAGAGAGAGGGAGAGAGAATGCTATATATTAATAGCACCAAGTCATTGGTGCTATTAAGTTTTTAACTGTTAAATTAAAAGATGTGTAGTTGAGATGATAGTGGGTCCTTTGAATTTAATGTGTGGTTGAAAAAATAGTAAAATCTAACGGGTAAAAATAATCAAAGTGATTGATACAAGGGTAAAAAATTTGATAGCACAAAATGCTTGGTGCTATCGATAGCATAGTAGCCGGACTCTCTCTCTCTCTCTCTCTCTCTCTCTCTCTCTATATATATATATATATATATATATATATATATATATATAGTTCGGCTGGAATATTATCGATAGTATCAAGTAATTGGTGCTATCAAATTTTCAGCTTTTGAATGAAAATATATGCGGTTGGAATTATAGTAATTTTCTAGAATTTTTTACTATTCAACCAACCAGCCACTAAACCCTCGAAGACCACTATCATCCTAACCGCACATTTTCTTAATCTAAGAATTAAAAAATTTAATAGCATCAATAACTTGGTGCTATCGATAGTATTCCAGTCTAATTATATATATATATACACACATGATAATTAATTTAATTAGATCCAAATTAAATAGAAATTGATTTTAAAATACTCTTTAATTACCTTTACAGCATCAGTAAGGGAGATAAAAAAGAGTAAACCGTGTCGGCAATATAATTTCTTAATTTCATCCTTAGGCTACTTTTTTTCATTTTTTTAAAAAGAATTAACTTTTTTTTTTTTGGCCCACATCATGCAATTTGGCTCATTTAGCACCTTAGCTTTTTGAATTCGGATGGGATTTAGTGATGTAACCATCTATTCTTGGCGAGACATCGAGATCTTAGTATTGATTGATATAAATCATCTTACTGCGATTTGGTTCCATAATAGGACGACAATAAGCAAAAGTTAGATTGCAACAATCGTGAATTGTTAGGCAAAAAGTTTTGGTTCTGCGATCGAGTATGAACATTTATATTTATACTTTGTCAAGTATTAAATTCTAAATCTAATAAGTATAAATATTAAGATCATCATTTTATCCGCTTACATTTTGAGAAGTAATTATTTTACATTATATTAATTAATATGCATGTTCTAATAGCATGGTTAGATATATCTCGAAATTGATAATCATTTTAATTTTATATTTTGGATTCATCGGCAGTTTTGTGATGCGATGATAAAATTTTTTTCACAAAAAACTTAAGAAAAAAAGATTGAATGTATATGGTGAAAAGCGGAGGGTTCCGACGGATCCGATAAGAGAAACTCTTTAAGAAAAAATTATTCTCTTTACCTTAGCGAGATTAAACGATATACACAGAATATTATTATATTATTATTTTTTAAATAGTAAAACTCTTTATTTTTGTCCATAATTTTTTTTCTGTATTGAATTTTTTTACGAAAATTTTTGTGTTCCTTATTTTTTATCACGCATTTAAAATTTATTTCATTTTTATTTTTATTTATGCGCTTGTCGTAATAATTATTTAAAAAAAATATTTTTTTTATTTATGTAAGAAAATTTTAAAAAACTATATATATATATATATATATATATATATATATATATATATATATATATATATATATTAAGTCCGGTCCACTGGACTAAGTCCAAGCAAGAGTTCTTCAAAGAGTGTTACATTAATAACCTTTTGTCAACTATCGTGCCTCTCTCTTTCTCTCAGTCTCATCACCATTCATGCTGTTAATTTTCACCTTAAACCCATTCAAACACTTCACTCAATCTGAGTTTCCTACCCTTCTTCCTCCTCTCACTTGTTAATTTAAGCCTACCCAGAACTCTTCCCCGGCCCCTTCCTCTCTTTTATCATCTCCATATATAATAATCACTGCATATTTGTAACCCTAGCTGTATTTACTTTTATGATCATGGATGCTGCATGCGAAGCTAACCTCGTCCTCGGATTGAGCTGCGCATCCTCTGCCGAGTTTGAACTGCCGCCTCCGAATCGGTTGGCGGCGGAGCCGTCTCTCACCCTCGGCCTCTACGAATCAGCAAACCCTAAGACGGAGATGGAAGCGAGGAAAGTGGAGGAGCTCGGGGAGAAGGTATCATGCAGGGCTATTAATGATGAAGTGGAAGAGGAAGGTTTTACTAGGAAGAAGCTGAGGCTCACCAAGGAGCAGTCGAGCCTTCTTGAAGATAGTTTCAGGGAGCACAGCACCCTTAACCCGGTTGGTTTCTGTTAACAAATTTATATGTTTGTGGTGGAAATGAATGGAGTTTAATACTAAAGAAATTAGTTAAGAAACTTCTTTTTTCTTTTTTGCTCTAGAAGCGATACATAATTTTATATATATATATATATATATATATATATATATATATATATATATATATATATATATATATATATATTTTCGGTACGACCAAATTTTCTTCTCCATTTATAATTTTTTTTTTTCTGTAAAGAAAATTTTCCTGTTATATATATATATATATATATATATATATATATATATATATATATATATATATATATATATATATATATATATATATTATTATTATTTTTTGTTTTTATTTGTTCGTTTGTAACACTTTTCTCTTTCTGATGTGAGTATATATATGATCATGGCCATGGGAATGTTTACACGGTTTGATCCTTTCTTACTTTCTTTTGTTTCACTAGCAGAGATTAAAACAAGCCTTAGCACGTAAACTGAACTTAAGGCCCAGGCAAGTGGAGGTTTGGTTCCAAAATAGGAGAGCAAGGTACAATCTCTCTCTCTCTGTGTGTGTAGGAATTCATATGAGAAGAATTGTCCCGAATGGAATAATTACCAACAAAAGCTAGAAAAAAGGCTTTAGATATATTAATTAATAGGCAAAGTTAATTTTAACAACAAAAGCAAGAAAAAAGGGTTTATGTATACTAATTACCCAAAATTACTAGCCAAATACTTTGGCATGGTTGGATTCAATTAACATGATTTGTCACACTCTTGATACAGTAGCTAGGTTTAGTCCACACCTGATCTTTCCTACACTTTGGTATTAGAGCAGATAATTTCAAAAAATAAATAAATAATGAACGATTTTTTTTTAAGCGATAGGATGCGACCAGTTTAATGTCTCTTGTAAATATGATAGGCTTGTGTAGTAAAAATCATATAGATAATAATTAATAATAATTAACACGACATGCATGATGGTTAGTGCTCGATCAATTAGCACGGAGGGTCAGTGCATGGTTTGGGTAAGAAGATGCAGCTTTAATTGGGCACATAGAATCGATTAAATGGATTTGCATTGAGCATTAATTGAGGTCGACATGGATTAGCTAGTTTAGTGTAAAAGATAACATTGTTAGGAATTTATATCTTCTAATTGAATGAGTTCCAATAAAATATGTCAAATCCTTGCTGCAAGTAAACTGATTATTCATTCCGTGAGTGGCATGATTAGGAGCTTTGTACATCTTGTTTCATGTCTTGTTTTTATATATAGTAGTTGTGAAATTATATGTACTGTATATAATTATATACGATCACTGTATATATATAATGGTATGCGATCATGCCGAGTTTCAGGACAAAGCTGAAGCAAACTGAAGTAGACTGCGAACTTCTTCGGAGATTCTGCGAAACTCTGAGCGCTGAGAACCGGAAGCTGCAAAGGGAGCTACAAGAGCTCAAGGCGCTGAAATTTGCGCAACCGTTCTACACAGCCACAGCGCTCACGGTGTGCCCTTCATGCAAGAGGATGATAACTTCTACGCGTCTACTTAAGTAACAAACTAAGGAAGGATTAGCTAGTGATCATCAGTGAGTTGCAACCTAGACCCCTACTCCTTTTTACACTAGGGGCTTGGGTGTTTGATTAGTTAGCCTTGATATATAGGTATAATTTGTTACAGTACTACTTTTAGATTGCTGGAGTACTTCACATGTACTACTGAAATGAAGCGTGCAGTGTGTGTGGTTGTGTGTGTGTGTATGACACTTAAATCTGGTTTGGTCAATACACATGTATAAACTTATACTCTACTAGTTAGCACAATGCGTACACCATGATATACGTTTAATTTGATGATAAATCCCAATATATACGTGGGTTCATCTCAAATTTTATGAAGTTTTTCATGGCACATGCATGCATAAACTCATGTTGAATTATTATTCATTTCGCGCACATATAGCTCATGAACTTTGTGGTTGTGTAGCTGATTGTATATACTTCCTTTGCATGCAAGGTGCTATGATATTTAAATGGAAGCTCTATATCTGCGCTGCTCATTTATTGATATATAAAATATTAATATACGATTCTAGTATAATAGTTTAATTTGTTAGCTAGCGTGCCTCTTACACTAGCTACTAATGTTCTGATTTCGTCTACTTTACTATTATTAGAAGCGACGCATGGTGTCTATTTAAAACCATTCCTAAATGGGTCCTACCATAAGATCAACTAGCTCGGTTTGAGTAGTACGTGCAACGTATATATGTAGCTTATTAGAACTGTGGAACATGACACCTCTACCTATTAAAATCATATGTAACATCACTTCCCTGTTTTGTTTTGGGCCCTTACCTTATCTACCACCTTTTAATTCTCCACCATTTCTTTAACTCTCTTAACATCCTATTGGTTCGATGAGATTCGCTTTGTGTAGTTAATTATGTATATATATTAGGTTATGATATAGTACCGACATGTACTATGTAACTCCCCACATACTAAATAATGTGAGTAGAAAAATGAAAAAATATATAGAGAGAGAAAATCAAGTCCCCACATTCGTTTCTCACCGAGAAAATTAATTAGAGAAAACCATATTTCTTTCTCTATAGATTTAGGTGTGATTTCTTTTCCTACTTTTATAAAAGTGATGGAGCAACAAACGTTACAAGTAAAATTAGTAAATTTTGTACTATGATGATTTGAATTAGTTAACAAACAATGTAATGATAGTGCAAAAATGACAGTAATTAATTCAATTTTTAAAATTGGCATTCTACTAAAGTTGATACTAGCCCTAGCTAACCGGATAATGGACTGGGCCAATGACACTTAGGGCCCACTACAATAAAATTAGGTTATAGGGACACATGTTTGTGACACTTTTGTATAAGTGCCCTATCTATATTCCATCTATATCCAAAATTAGGTTATAGGGACACATTTTTGGGACACATTACAAAAATGTGTCGCTATATATACACCCTAGTGACGGTACATATAGCAACACTTATAATAAGTGTCGGTATTTTTGTCAGCGACACTTTTTTTATATTTTAGAAATACTTAAAAGTGTCGCTATAGCCTAATTTTGTTGTAGTGGCCTAAAGACCCAATTAAAGATTCTAGCTAAATGGGCCGATAGTTTTAGGCCCAACCTAGAAACAAAAGTGCTTAATTAATTCTATTGTGGGCCACGTTGTGGGCTAATTTTCAATTCAAACCTCAGGCTTCACCGGTTCGGTCCATTGACCCCTGGTCATTGAGACTATTGTCATCGCTTCTATATATTAGGTTTTTTGATCTTTTGATGAAAGGATGTATTACAGTTCAGTTATAATGATAGTAATTCTTTAAAATTTAGTGAGTAATTAAAAAAATTGTATGATTTAACAAATGAAAATGATCAAAAGGTAAATTTAATAGCAGAAAACTTAATAGTTCCAACTGCTTTGCTATCGATAGCATAGTAACCGAACTCTCTCTCTCTCTCTATATATATATATATATATATATATATATATATATATATATATATATATATATATATATGATTATTTAGACTCGATTATCCATTTTAGTGGATCTGCATCAACAGCAGCAGCATCAAATCATGAACAATTGCTACAATACAGTGCACGCCCTCTAATATCCCTCTTATATTTTTGTTCCTGTACATCTCTATTTTCTCTCAATTTGGAGATCCAAAAGTAAATGATGGCTCTGGGGCTGGGGCTTGAGTTTGAACTTTGGTCTCCTGCAGGGTGGGGGAGTTCTTCTGCTTCTGCTTCTTCCTCATCCGGCTGCAGCAGGCTGTCAGCAACCGAAACGTGGCAGGGGTGGCAGGCTGTCTGACTCATCTATCTTACAACATGCATGTCGTTATTATGCATTATCCCTCTTACAGCTTTACTCTGCATTCCAATGCATCTGCGTTTTCTGTTTCTTTCCAACTTTGATGCCCGATTTGACTCCCACGGCACACTCGATCTGCTCCAACTCACCACCCCCCACCCGCGCGCACTCACTTCCAAGTACTCTGCTCCCGACATTGCTGAGTGCCATCTCACGTGCTCCCCGCGCCCACCCTTGTCATAACTTTTATAACTATACTAATAAAATTCTTACACATAGACGCAATCCAATTCCTGCGTAACAATATAATACTCGTGCATGAGAATATAGATAAACTCAACGTCCTAAATCTAATCATGCCTCCGCGTAATAGTGCACACTTTATAATTACTTCCCGTGCATCTTAAATCATTTCTCCTCTTGTGACGCGCACTCTAATATACAACAGTCCAGAAATATAATAAAGTAATCTAACTAATCCCGCAAAATTAGGGAGTAAAAATTCACATCCACATGGCCTGTGTGTTCGAGTTTAAATAAGAATTACTTACTTTTTCTCTGTAGATATAATTTTTAAAATAAATAAAAATAAAAATAATTTTATATTTGGAGAAAAATTAATTTTTTAATTTTTTTTTAAAAAATAGTTTTTATATATAGTTAGATTGGAATAGTGAGCATCAATAATTATAAATTTAAAATAATAATATTATATCTAATTAATTAATATAAAATTTATAATTAAATAATAATTTAATTTATTTAATTAACTAATTAATCTTGAATACTACTCCATGATTCTAAATATTAATTAATAAAATAATTAATAATGAGTAATGTTAACTAATAATTTAATTAATCACGAGTAATTTAATAAATTAATATATAAGTTAATTATTTAATAATTAAATAATTAGTTAATAAAATAATTAGATTAATTAAAAATTAAATTAATTAAAAACTTAATGTAATAGTTAAAATAATATTTTTTTTAATTAAACTTGTTCCCAAATAGAAACAAATTTATTCTATAAAAAAAATATAACAACAATCTCAGTCTAATACCAATTTATTCTTTTTAATAACCGTCTTTGTTCCCCCAGTCACAAAAGCGTTCCTTTAGGCTGCGTTTGGTTCGGAAATAAGAAAAATTTAGTTATATCGGGGATAGATATAAGTTATGGTATTAGCAGGAACTAGTGTAAATTTATGTTTGGTTGGGTTTAAGAGTTATACCGGGTATAAAAAAAATTGTGTTTGGTAAGTTAAAGAGGAATAAGAAGAATAAAAAGGACTAAAATTTTAATTTATGATTAAAATTTTACTGATATGATTTTAAATATTTAATTTATAATATTTATTAAAAAAAATTATTAAAATTTATATTTTACTTATATATATAAAAAAATATTAAAAAAATTTATCATATAATTTATTAAAATTATATGATAAATTTATTAAGAATTAAAGTTAAAAATTTTAAAAGCTATAAAATTTAAAATTTAAAAATTTATAAATGTTAAAAATTTTAATTTTTATTGTCTTAAATAATTAGTTAATGATCTAAAACTTAAATAATTAGTTAATAAAATAATTAAATTAATTAAAATATTAGATTAATTAAAGAGTTAAAACAATATATATAATTAAAATTATATTAATTTAATTAAGCTTATTCTCAAATGGAAACAACCCTTGTTCCAGAAAAAGACTGGAATAGTAATTTCAGTCTTATACCAGTTTATTCCAGAAAGACGAAAACAACTGTTCCCACTCCTACTGAATTACGTTTAGATATAACTAGGAGGATAAGCTCTTATCCCCTAGTTCTCTCTACCAAACGAAGCCTTATAAAAGAGAATAAGGACTTATTTTTTTTTATTATATCCCAACTTTGTGGGCATAATAACTAGTTTTAGTATCAAAATACAAATTTACAAATTAAACTTGATTATTTTTTATTAGATCAAATTTTCATTAGTTTTAGGATTGCTATTCATACACTTAAAATAGAATATAAGTGGTATATTTTATTAATTTCAAAATAGGGATTGCTTTATTAATTATTTAGAAATTGCTAATAAAATTTATTTAATCAAATAACTAAAATATAAGATATATATAATCTATATACAATTTTTTTTTTTTCTAATTGGCTGAATACATAATGTTCACTTTACTAAGTTTAATTTATTTATTATATGGGAATTCGCGCTCTGCATACGTCTGGATCGGACTTGACTCACTGTCACCTCTTAGTCACTCTCTTTTGAGTACGTACAAAATGTGCCTGCCAACCACAGTATGCCCAGCTCTTATGTTTATAAGAGCAATATTATTTCTATATTTATTTTTAAATATAAATTTTACATTTTATTCAAATAAAAAAAAATTATTTATTATTTTAAAATAATAAATAAAATTTATTTTATTCTAAAATAAATAAAATATAAAATATATATTTATTTTTCAGTCTCTACCAAATATTTTTTTATTTATATTATACGAGTTGTTTGATACGACGCAACGCTGGACCAACATTAAATTTCTTTTCAATATAATTAATTACATAAATAGTATTATTAACGTGTAGTACGGAAGAATTAATTAACATTATCGACTAGTTTAATTTTATGATTCTCGATAGTTGGTAATTAAATAGCAATTTATGTTAAAATAGTTTTTTTTTTTTTTTTAAGTTACAATGATCTGTGCTGAGCTTAAATGTTTAAGTTTTTCACCTGTGGGCCGGCTTTTTTCTTAATTTGGAGGCAAAATTAGATTGTACTCATGCAGTTTCATGCGGAGGTAGGTCTCACTTTTTCAAGGAACTAATACATGTTGTTTAGAGTGTAAATTTTACAGATAATTAGTGTATCAATGTATATATGCTACTTAATGATATTTAATTGATTTATTTATACAGCTCAAATTAAATGAACAAACCAAATATTTTCCTTCTCATTGAGGCGTTTTTTTTCAATTACATCGACAAAAATATTATATATAATTTTTTTTATTAAAAATATAATCTAATTAATTATTTTATAAAATTTATATATTACATAGAGAGGCTTCTTCACAGTGTACGCATCTGATTATAATACTAGAGGATTATTTCTTTTACATTTTATCCAAAAATAAAATAAAATCTTACACATATAATAAGATTAGTATAATATTATAGAATTTGGAATGAATAAAATATACGATTTACACGTAATTTGAGATTGCATTAGCAGGAATTAATAATAAAATAATAATACAAATGAAATGCGCCTGGATAAAATGTGGCGGGCCCCAGCAGGACGGACAGATGGGACGGTCGACGTGACAGTGGTGGGACCCACGCACCTCCCTCCCACCCCTCTCTCTCCACGGCGACTGTAGCACTGCCTACGTACGTACAGCCTCAGATGGATATATCATGGATGGGGCTTTCCTAAATTTAATTCTTTCTTAATATTTAATGAACGTAAAATACTATTTATACATCTTTTATACATCATGCATCCTTGATTTAATTTAGAGTTAATATTCTTTTTTTTAAAGATACTTGTAAGAAAATAAATGAATTAGTATAGACTATAATAATCTTATATATATATATATATATATATATATATATATATATATATATATATATATATATATATATATATAGCAGAGTCTATATATTTTTAAAAGTATAAATTTAAATATATTTGTGAGTTTTTTTCATTGGATTTGTATTGAGATTTGTACTATTATAAATTCAATTAAAGAGAGAGAGAACAAATATAATAGTACAAATCTCAATACAAATTTAATGGTACAAAATTTATAATTATAATTGGGCTAATACTTTTAAAAGTATATAAATATATATATATATATATATATATATATATATATATATATATATATATATATATATATATATATATATATATAGCAGAGTCTATATATTTTTAAAAGTATAAATTTAAATATGTTTGTGAATTTTTATCATTGAATTTGTATTGAAATTTGTACTATTATAAATTCAATTAAAGAGAGAGAAAGTTTGTGAATTTTTATCATTGAATTTGTATTGAAATTTGTACTATTATAAATTCAATTAAAGAGAGAGAAAGAAAAAATATAATAGTACAAATCTCAATACAAATTTAATGGTACAAAATTTATAATTATAATTGAGCTAATGTTTTTAAAAGTATATATATATATATATATATATATATATATATATATATATATATATATATAAAGTGAGAACTAGGCTAACTATTATGCTATTAATAACACAAAGTTATTGATGCTGTTAAATTTTTAATTTTCGATGAAAAAATATGTGGTTAGAATGATAATAGACTTTTAAAATTTAATAAATAATTATAAAAATAATAAAAAAAATAGATCTAACTGTAGAAAACTCAGTAGCACTATATTTTTAGTACTACCAATAGCATACTAGATAGACTATATATATATATATATATATATATATATATATATATATATAAATTTTTATGGTATTTTTTAATTTCTTATCTTTAAATTTATCTCTCTAATTAATTTTTTTTAAAATTATATTTTTTTTACCATTATATATTATATTTTAAAAATTATTATTATTTTAATTGCACATCACTTCAATGAACGGCTAAAATCTTTCAAACATTAATAATATAAAACTCAATTATATATAGAAAGTGTGTGTGAGTACGAATAATATTGGTCTTAATAAATGAAAGAGCTTCGTACGTCACCATCACGGTCAGGTACACGCTACTGCTTCAGATGTTTTGTTCGTGTTCACAAACCTAGAAAGAGAGAAAAAGCGAGATTAATTATTTCTTGCAACGACTGTGCTAGTTTATATGTAAATATGTGGCATATCTAAAAGTTTACAAAAACTTCATGATGAAAAATAATTTATGATTAAATATATAATAGTCGAAAATTTTATTATTAATAAATAAATTTAAATATTATATTTTGATAATTTAAATTTAATAAATTATTAAGGATAATAGGCTAGAATCATACCATTGACACTAATTTCACATTTTAGATCATTTTATTTCACCAGCCACTATTATTCTAAATATATATCTTTTCATCTAAGGATTAAATCTATATGCACAAATAACTTGATATTTTTACAAATATAGAAACTCAATTCTCTTATATATATATATATATATATATATATATATATATATATATATAAAATTGAGTTTCTATATTTTTAAAAGTACTAATTTATTGATGCTTATAGATTTAAATTTTTAGTTATTGGATGGAAAAAATATACGGTTAGAATGATAATAAGTCTCTTGGATTTATTTGGTGGTCGGTGGAATAATATGATCTAAGTAATAAAATTAGTCAAAGGAATAATTATAACGATAGAAAACTTAGAAGACCAATTATTTGACACTTTTATAAATATAATAGTCCGACTCTATATATATATTTATATAAAGAGTTGAACTGAAATATTATCAAAAGCAAATGGATTCTATTGTCATTCATTTATTTTCAATGATAAACTTCAAAATTGACGATTAGCACCAGTAAACATGATCTAGACCACCGAAAGTATCCAAAAATCAAATTTTAATTTTTTTCGACATTATGGACCAAATGATCAAAGAATTTTTATAATTTTAATGGTAGATATGATTTTTTTACTCATTTAACGGTTTAGAGATATCAAAATTAATTAAATTTTTGTTAGAAAAAAATTTAAACTATTTAAAACAAGATCTATACTATTGATGTAGATTACAAGACTTTCATCATTACTTTTTTATTAGAGTTCGGCTACTATACTTATAAAAGTAACAAATAATTAGTGCTTATAAGTTTTCTACCGTTAGATCTATGCCTTCGACTAATTCCAACTCTTAGATCATTCTATTCTACCGACCACCCAGTAAACCCAAAGGGCCACTATCATCCTAACTGCATATTTTTTCAATTAAGAGCTAAAAATTTATATGCACAAATGACTTAATACTTTTAAAAATATAGTAGCATATATATATATATATATATATATATATATATATATATAGAGAGAGAGAGAGAGAGAGAGAGAGAGAGAGAGAGAGAGCTTATATACTTTTGAAAGCACAACCCCAACAATGTTTGTGAATTTTTTACCATTGAATTTGTATTGAAATTTGTGCTATTGTATTTTCTCTTTCTCTCTCTTTAGTTGACTTTGCAGTAGCATAAATCCAATACAAATTCAATGGTAAAAAATTACAAACATAGTTGGGTTTGTCTTTTTAAAAGTATAAACAGTCCGGCTACTATATATATTTATACAAATACCAAATAATTAGTTCTTATAAGTTTTCTACCCATTGGATTTGTATTAAGATTTGTACTATTGTACTTTATCTTTCTCTCTCTTTAGTTGACTTTGCAATAACACAAATCCAATACAAATTCAATGGTAAAAAATTTACAAATATAGTTGTGCTTGTCTCTTTAAAAGTATATACAGTCCGACTACTATATATACGTATATAAGTACCAAACAATTGGTTCTTATAAGTTTTCTACTGTTAGATCTACCTCTTTGACTAATTTCATTCCTTAAATTATTCTCTTCCACCAACCACTCACTTAACCTAAGAGGGTCACTATCATCTTAAACACATATATTTTCATCTAATGAAAAAAAAATCTACAAATACCAATAATTTAAAGTATAGAAATTTAATTTTATATATATATATAGTGGAGCTTATATACTCTCAAAATCACAAATCCAAATATTAAATATTTTTTACCATTGAATTTGCATTCGGATTTGTGTTTTTGTAAAGTCAACTAAAAAAAGAGAAGGAAAAAATAAATAGTACAAATCTAAATACAAATCTAAAGGTAAAAAATTCATATGCATAGTTGGGCTTGTGCTTTTGAGAATATATAAACTCTACTCTCTCATATTCTCTCTCTCTCTCTCTGTATGTATATATATATATATATAGAGAGAGAGAGAGAGACATAAGTCCAAATATATATGCTTATGAATTTTTTACGATTGAATTTACATTGAATTTGTGCTATTGTAAAGTTAACTAGAGAGAGAGAGAAAAAAAAAAATAGCCTCAATGCAAATTCAATGGTAAAAATTCACAAGCATATTTGGACTTATGATTTTGAAAGTATATAAGTCATTCTCTCTCTCTCTCTCTCTCTCTCTCTCTCTCTCTCTCTCTATATATATATATATCTCTATATATCTCTATATATAATATATATATATATATATATATATAGTAGAGCTTATATATTTTTAAAAGTACAAGCTCATTAATATTTGTGAATTTTTTATTATTGAATTTGTATTTAAATTAAATTTTTTATTTTTTATTTTTCTTTTTTTAATTGACTTTATAATAACACAAATTTCAATACAAATTTAATAAAAAAAATTCACAAATATAAATTCACTTACATTTTTAAAATATATAAGTCTTACTCTCTCTCTCTCTCTCTCTAGATATATATATATATATAGAGAGAGAGAGAGAGAGAGAGAGAGAGAGAGAGAGAGAGAGAGAGGGGACGAAGCACATGGGGTGGGGGTGGGGGTGGGGATGGGGATGGGGACAGAGGATTGGATTGGTGACTGACCAAGAAACAGAACCCGCGCGAATCGCGCGGTCTAAACTCACCCTGTCAGAGAAAAAACCTGTGTCTCGTCCCGTCTCTCTATCTTAAAAGTGGTGGTGCTCATTGATCATCTCCTCGCACGTGTGCGTTCATCCTCTCTCTCTCTTGAACATGTACCACCCACAACAAAAAAAAAACTGATTTTTTGATTTAATTAGAGCATGTTTGGATCTTAAAAAAAGTTTTTAGAGGGTATCAGAAGAGCAATTAAATATCCTAGCACAATTACAATCATAAAAAAAAATTTATAATAAACAATTAATGAAATAAACTAGATAACAATGTTAATCAACATAAATTTCATAACATATAATATTACATAAATAATTAAGTACTGCAATCAATTTTCATCCTCTTACAAATTTATGTCTTTAGAATTTTTTAAAATAAAATAAAAATTTATAAAATACAGGAAAGAAATTAGTGTAATATTATATTTTATAGATTTTAAGGTTTATAGAATACTGTGGTAATTAAGATATGGGCTAAATTACAGGAGAAGTTAACTTTTCGTACTTGAGTCCAAAATTAATTGAATACCTACGATATTTTTGCTTAAGATCATTTCTAGTAACTAGTAACGTGCTACAAGTCACATGCATGTATGATACACAGGGAAGTGCTTGGTTTTAAGTTAGAAAGATTCTTAACTTTGAGTAAATACTATATTATATTAATGGTTAGAGAATTTAGTACTGTTTTCGCTTTAATTATTGGTGATTTGAAAATATTTTACCGTCTAAAAGCAATCAATGGTTTCCACAAACAATCCAAAAAAGTAGAAAAAGTGAGAGGACAACATAAACCCCTCTTATGTTGACAAGATTTTGTGCGTTACCCACCGAATTAAAGTATATATATATATATATATATATATATATAATATATATATATATATATATATATATATATATATATATATATATATATATAGACGCTTTCATTTATATGTTTTAGCTATAAAGACTACATACATATACAGGGAGAAGTTCCTAAATATATTATTTGAGATAGAATGATAGTATATTATTATATTATTTTTTTTTTAAAAAATAATATAATTTAATATATGCTGTAATTGTGTTTTGAATTTAATATACTAGATATCAATTATTAAACATTTTGCCCTATGCATTACGAACAATCGGTAATTCAACAAGTTGAACGAGCCGATTTAATATGAGAATCCTAGCATGTGCTAGACAAAAAATAAATAAATAGAGATAGATGAGGAAGAAAATTGAAGAGTATGTAAATTAAATAATCAATTACTCTAACAAATATGTAATATTTTAAAGATGTTGGAGAATAATGTTTTTAAGTATATTTATATTGAATATTCATTTTCATGGTTGAATTCGGAACTATTTAATAGACTTGTCCTAAGACTAAGAGTTTATAAAATTTGAACTTATAAAATTTTTTTATTGATAATGTGTGAAACAATGAATTACTCTTGTTTATGTTTCCTGTGAATCACCGACGACATCTAATGCAATTGATAAAAAATTTAATGATTAATTTTTAAGATTCTAAGTTTAAAATCTAGTCGCTGTTTTACATGTTTTGTTAAATTTATTTATAATAAAAGATGAATGAAACAAAAAACTTGCTATTTTTCTCTGAAAAAGAATAATCAAAGAACCATATTCAATATGACATTTTAGTTATTAAAAATATATACATATATATAAATATAGAATTAATTGTATACGAATTCTTAGGCATTGTTTGGTATGGGTACAAAGGGGGATATCCCCTCCTTTGTACCCAAACACTTTTGAACAAGGAGGGATTTCTTATCCCCCCTTTTGCCTATTGTCCCGGTACAACCCAACCCTCTCAACCCCCACCCCCGAATTACACTTCCATCTCTCTCCTCTATTATACCCTTGCACACTTCCCAACTCATCTTTTCTCCCATCTCCTCATTTCTCATCTTCTTCCCACTCCTCTTCTCCCATCTCCTCTTCTCTCATCTCCTCCCCCAACCGAGGCCAAGCACCCCTGCCCTATTCGTCGTCGTTGCGCTTCTCGGTGTCTGATCTGGTGCCTGATCAATACATTAGTATAGTAATGTATTGAGCAACTTAGTTGTAGAAAAAAAATTATGAAATTTTAGTATTTAATGTGTAATTTTATAAATTTTGTATTGAATTTTAAAAATGATTTGCATTTTTACGTCATGCTAATATTGTAATTATTGTAAAATATTACGTATTTTTTAAATTTTAAATAATTTAGATGATGATGATGATGATGATGATTTTTGTGGAAAAAAATAGCGTACAATATAACTCAAATTTTATATAGCATTTAATTTAATAATTTAGATATATTACAATGATTATTTAAATAACACAAATTAAATTATAAGTACTTATTATTATCTTCGTTGCCGCCCCCGCCTCTTGCCCTCCCCTGTAGCTCCTCGTCGCCGCCGATTATAAAATCTCTCTCCCGTATCGCATTATCGTTCCCAACGCATAAAAAAAAATTAATAAAAATTTTAGAAGAAAAAATAATTAACACTAATTAACACTAATTATTGCTTTTTTAAAATTTTATATCTTACCAGGAAAAATTATGGTAATTTTTAGATAATATTAATCAATTTTTAAATATAAATAATTAACACTAATTTTATATACCATTTAATTTATTAATTATTAGATATTACAATAATTATTTAAAAAAAATAAAATAAATAATAAATAATAATTATTATCGTCGCCGCCGCCTCTCGGCCTTCCCTGTAGCTCTTCGTCGCCGCCGGCTAAAAAACCTCTCCCCTGTAGCGCATCCTCGTTCCCAACGCAAAATAAATAATTAATAAAAATTTTAGAAGAAAAAATAATTAACACTAATTTTAACACTAATTAACACTAAATATTGATTTTTTAAAATTATATATCTTACCAGAAAAATTTATTATAATTTTTATATAATATTAATCATTTGTTACATATAAATAATTAACACTAATTTTATATATTATCTAATTAATTACATAATATATATTACAATTATTATATTTAAAAAGTTATAATACAATATTTATTTATCAATTTTTAATACATATAAAAAGATAAGGGCATTTTCATCTTTTTACTCAAAAGTCAATTATTTATTCCTCTTATTCTTCAATCCCAACCAAACACTATTTTTTTTTATACCTGGTACTAACCTAAATCCCAACCAAACACTATTTTTATTTATCATATCTTATACTCAACTTTATACTTATACCTGATACTACTAATTCTTACTAATTTCCGAACCAAACGATACCTTAAAAATATATTGAATATACTGTAAAAAAAATTAGAAAAAAAATTATTTTGCAAAATTCCAAAGTAGCTAGAGAGCTAGTTTTCAAAAATGATAACGTAGTTTATAAAGATAGATTCAATGGATAACTTGTTTCACTTTTTATCACCTTGTGATGTCGCGAATCAATTGGTCGATCCTTTGTAGCAGTTGTACCACAAAGACGTGACCAAGAGGACAAAATAATTGTCTCCGACTCTACTAATCTAATCTCCAATCTCAAACTTGTACCAATATAATCTCTAATCTCCATCAGCATACAATAAAGGGCAGATATTAGTTCGATATATATATATATATATATATATATATATATATATATACTATATATATATATATATATATATAAGTAAAGCTTATGTATTTTTAAAAGCTTATGTATTTTTAAAAATATAAGTTTAATTATGCTTGTCAATTTTTTATAGTTAGATTTATATTGAGATTTATTGTACATTTTTTTCTCTCTATTTTAGTTGACTTTACAATAGTACAAATCTTAATGCAAATTCAATAG